>CM049844.1:14737253-15137253 GCA_027422415.1 Schizothorax lantsangensis | reverse complement strand
ACTCGCTATTGCCAGATGTGGCAGAATTTTTGATTCCTCATCTACCATCTCTTTTTTTTTTTTTTTTTTTTTTTACCCGGCCTGTCAGTAACACAGATAACACATGACAGTACGTATGTGTAGCTATGCTATCATCATTCACAGCCTTTTTTTTTTATTTTTTTTTAATTAATTAATTTAATTTTATATACCCTTTTATTTAACCACACTGTGACAGACAAGACCGGGGACAGAGAAAACAAGAGAGAGAAAGAAGAAAAAAAAAAAAAAAACGGAAAACAAAAAAAACAAACAAACAACAAAAAAAAAAAAAATAAACACACAAAAAAAAAAAAAAAACCAGACAATTTGCTTCGATACCTGCTGACAAAAAGAGAAAACAACAGAAGAAAACAACAGAAGACACAACATCATAGAGACTGCAGCAACAACCAACATCTGTATGAATCACAATAAATTCTAAATGTTAAATGTTATTGAGCAGCACACATAACTAATATTACAAAATAAGTTTTGAAGCAACAGCAGATCAAGATAATGCGTGTCTGTGAGCACCTGTTTTTACACCAATGTGACTGCTTGAGTGTACACCTGTGTGTGTGATCGCGCTTGTGTTCATAAGGTTCCTCCATGTAAATGTTTAATAGTGTGTGTGGGGCACAACAGCCCCATCCCGCAAGGCATGAAGCAGGCATGGAAAAGACCCGGCCCCAAACATCCGGGGGCCCCCCAGGGCACGGACCCCCCAGGAGAGCCACCGCAGGGACAACCGCGGCCTCCACCCAGAAAAGGGCAGAGGAGAGCCCGAAGGCGGGACCTCCGACAGTCACAGTGTAGGCGCCCCAGGGTGCCGTGGCGGCATGCCCGCAGGCTCCACCGGCAGCCGACCACACCAGGGCAGACCGGGCCCTGGGCCCGGAGATCCAAAGGCCCCCCACCCCCCAATCGGGGCCCAGCAAGGCCAGTAGGGCCAGGCCCCGCCAAGCGACCGCCGAGAGCGGGCCGGCTCTCACCCGAGCATCCTGCCCTGGCGCGAGAAGCCACCAACGCACCGGCGGCATCATCCACCGGCAGGGCATCTCATCTACCATCTCTCATACGTCTTCTGATGCTTCCCCAGCCCTCCTCATATACAAAAGTAAAAATATGCCTTTACTTGCTTAATTCCAAATCATCTTCACAGAGCATGAAGCAAAACAGCTTTCAAAGCTGTGCATGTCAGTCTTAAGTCATTCCATGACCATTTAATGACCCCAAATCACTTGTTAAGCACATTAACATATTTCTCTTCACTCTGACAGCTCAAAGGATCTGGTGGGTAGATGATGACGTTACGAGCGAGCCAAGCTTCAGCATTTAGGGAGACTGAATCAATAGGAAGCTGTCACTCACATCTCTGTCAGCACATGGACTTGCCATAACCAGACCCCACATGGTCACAGCCCATGACTCAACTTGCGCTCAACCTTCTTTTCCTGAAAACAGCGTTTCATTTATGACTGCCTCCAAGCCTTGCGATGTCAAGATAATGTAAGAGCCAAGCAAGTCAGTTTTAGGAAGGATGTCATGTTGTGTTGGCTCTGAGGGGGGTTGTGTTTTTAAAAGCAGGCGTTCGCCACCGTGACCCATTTCGAAACGATGCCAAGCTGATCAGAAAGAAGAGCAAGAATGACTGAGAGGGCCTCGTGAATACGCCTCCCCCTGTGCGGAAACCCAGGCAAACAGCTGTTGTTATGATTCAGTGGCTTGTGCGCATACGTGCGAACGTTTCATAAAACCCTAGAGAAAAGCGAGCGCTGCTATTGGCAGAGCTGAAAGTTTAATGAGGTCATAAAGGTCTGTGTGGGGTTTCAACTTAATGCGCTTTGCCGTTCGGTTGGCTTTAACGGCCTCTAGCGCACGCATGCACATAGAGAGTCCATTTAAGTTTGTGTGTGTGTGCTTATTAGAGGGATAATGTTTGGCCGATGAGTGTCCCACAGGTCTCTGGACTCTGATTGGTGCATTCTGAGCCTGCGTGTGCTTTATGTATATACGCAGATAAGCTGCATGGAAGCGAGTTTAACATGTGGCTAATCCCCTCTATTGAATTTTAGGGTTCTCATATTATAATTCATTCACTGGGATTTACATAAGTGTGTTGGGTTTGACAGGGAGATTAGTGCCCTTGTGACATAAGCACATCCTTCAGTCAGTTCTCTTTCTGACTTTCTCTTTGTTAGTGACCTCTCTTCAGAGGTTAATTTGGGTTTTTGGGGATGAGGGAATAATTCTGCTCCCAGGTTCTGCTAATGTCTAGAGGGAAGAATAGTGCTTAATGTAATGAAGGTTATTTGGGGTGAGTACATTCGCTAAATAGAGACAGAATGTGTGTATTTTTGGAATCAAAAGCACCGGAATGACGTTCTCGATCATTTCGGCTTAATGTAATGGAATAGTTCATGTTAAAATTAAAACTTTGTCATTTACTCACCTTCATGTCATTCCAAACTTGTTTTAGTGACTTTTTTTAGAACATAAAATGAAACTTTTAGCAGAATGTCCAAGCTGCACTTTTTTTTGTATAGTGAGTTGGGGACTATATGACTGCCAAACAGGATTTCTAGTGAACAATGACTTAAAAAAAAACACATCTATTGCATCGTTTCTAATGATTTGGAATATAGATATATATGACTTTTATGCTACTTTTGCGTTTTTTTGGATGCTTGAAAGCTCCATTAATTGCATGGAAGAGAGTGACTTTAAAGCTGTGACGATCTTCCATATTGTGATATACATCAGAGTGAAACAGATTAATGAAAGTGAAAAATATGGAGATTTGGATCTGTCGGTTGGATGGAGGCAGATCTGAATGTGAGCTCAATTGTAAGAAAAGGGCAGCATAGAAAATTATAAGAGAAATCTGGTATACATCAAAATCTTCACCGGAAGATCAAGTTATGACATTTTGATTTAAAAAGTTACTAGCTCTCTTTAAAAAAAATAATAAAATTGAACATATGCATGGATAAATCATTCACAAAAAGATCAATCACTTGCATTTAGAAAACAGACTTTATTAAGAGCACATTTTTAAATCTATCCATTTGTGTTCCACAAAAGAAAGACAAATGGGTTTGGAATGACATGAGGCAAGTAAATTATTTTTTATTTTTGGGTGAACTATTCCTTCTACTTGTTTTCATATTTTTTTGCTGTTTTTCTGTCTCTTACTCTGACCTCACTCACTGTTTCTCTCTGACTGCATTGTGTAGTATAACTTAGTCTGGCACAGTGTCTCTTTCTACTTTTCTGTGTGACTCTTGAAGGTTAGATCAGTAGGGGGCCCGTGTCAGCAGAAATCAAATGGCATCTTGTCCCCTAAAAGTGGAGAGACCAAGCAACAGCTGTTCTGAGGGCGAAAAAAAACTCACTCAAACCAACTGAAGCAAAGTCAGAACACTGAAATTTATGTCTGTGTTTACCACAGAAAACCTTGGGAACGTAAAATACTCACCCCTCAGTACATTTTCTGACCCCCCCCCCCCCCCCCCCCCCCCCCCCCCCTCATCATAATACTTGGCAGTAACTGCAAATCTACAAGGCTAAAAAATGCTCAAAGTCATGCTGTAAGAAACAAGTGCTCTTGTGGCAGAAGTGCACAGCTCCTCTGAAGGAGCCTTCTGCAGCTCATCTGGCTTTTTGTGAAGTGGCATTCAGACTTGAGTACAGAGTGAGTACAGAGTCTGCTTCAGCGGCATACAGTGGAGGCATTTTGCTGGTCTCACGTGACTGTGTTTGACAGCACAGATCTAAGCAAAGAGAAACAAACATTTTGGTAGCAATAAATAATGAATAATTCAGCTTCTGGTAACCTACCGTGTTTGGCAAAATGAGGGCAGGTATGTGGCAGAATGTGGACCCTTTAAAACACTAACTAGGCAAACATATACTTCCATTCAAAAGTTTGTACTCAAACTTATATGCTGTATAATATACTATATAATATATACAAATATGTTTTACTAGTTAATGCACCCACATACTGTACATTTCATAATTTTGCAGAGCAATATTACAGTATTAGTGTTTTTCGATCAATTTTATATTTAATAAAAACATTTGCAATGTTTCTCTTTGCACATGTACAGTATTTATGTGAAGCATTTGTATAGTTTGTATTTTTTTTTTTTGGATGAGGATGAGGAATACGGAAAAACGCATGCGAAAATTTCGGACTCAGTGTGCAATGACCTTAAGTCAAAATCTGTCAGTAGGTTAGTTGTGTATAGGTTTATACTGTTTTACTTCATTGTTGTATGTCTGTATTTATGTAACACCGTGGTCCTGTGAGGCACGACATTTCGTTCCACTGTATGTCCCCACATTATAGCGGAATGACAATAAAGCAAAACTTGAACTTGAACTTAATATTAATAATTATTAATAAAGTTAAGTAATAATATCTAATATATTAAAGAATGAGTTACATTTTAAAATCTATTAGAATAGAAAACAAATTTTAAAATTTGGAATAATATTTCACAATATTACTTTTTACTGTATTTTTGATCAAGTAAATTCTGCATTGGTGAGAATTCTTCTTGAAAGAGACTTCTTTCAAAAATGTAAAAAATTCCAGCCCACAAACTTTTGAATGGTGTGTAGTTCACTTGAATTGTTCACAGAATTAGAGGTCGACCGATAGTGGATTTTACCGATACCGATAGCTAGGTTGGAACACACTGGCCGATACCGATTAATCAACCGATAGTTTTTAAAATGGATACTGAACGAAAACTAAAATAGAGCTTTGCTATTTTTAAAAAAGCAGTAACAGTACTGAACCATACTTTGTAAATGAATACAAATTTAGTATTAATATTAATTATTATATTGATCATTAAAGTTATTTCATAGTTTACTAATGTTAAAAGAAGAAACTTTAAAATGTAAAAATGAAGCCTATTAGTAATGTTAAATGTTGAAATGAAATGAACACACTCTAACAAGGAACAATACAGCTTCTACAGCTTTCATTAATGTCACAAATGGACTCTTATTGTTAAGTATTATCATTTCATTTCAACAGTCATGCTTAAAGATGGCCATCTTGAAATACCTACACAAGGACATATTAAAATTACATGCACAGGTTATTGATATTGTATGTGTACTCTCACATTTTATTTGCTGCTATTTTAGAACACTGCATTATTATCTAATCAAAATATAAATAAATGCAAGTGACACACTGTGCAGAAGCACTGCGTCTTGGAGAAGTCACAGGTATTACACACACCGGACACGTCACGTTCAATTCAAGCAACGGTCCAAAACGGTTTATTTAATCACCAAACGGACATAAGTTTGCTTCAAGAATGAACTATGTGGCATAAATGAGTTTGAAGTTCAGTGTTAAAAAGAAAACCGAGCAAACGGAAAGAGAAAGCGCGATCTGTATTACAGCTCTCTATATGAAGCATACAGACTGTATTAGAGTCACAGAAAGACAAACGTTTTGCTGAAAAATGCACAATACATAATTTATCGCCTAGGGTGAAGTCATTATATTTGTCCCAAATCATTGTTAATGTACATAATGTAATTAAATAGAAAACTATGTGAATGGCGCTCTGTTCCGTGGCAGGATTTTCTGTCGGCTGTATTTAAATGTGAGTCTGGAGTTTCCCGCTCTGTGCAGCGTGCAGTGTCACATGCCAAAACAAACAGCACGTGCTGTCAGTGATTTCCGCCTCCAGAGGCTGCTCTCGTACTGTATAATGACAGCAGACCATTCTCAACCACTCCAGCAACAGATGCAACACGGAAAACTATCGGCATGGATTTTTGCCGATAACCGATAGTTCCGCAAATCAACTATCGGTGCCGATTAATCGGCAAAACAGATTAATCGGTTGGCCTCTACACAGAATATTGTATATTTTTGGTTGAAACTATAGAGAACATGTGCAACCCCTGCAGTGCACACCTGCTCCTTCATAATTGCAAAAAATAATTATTATTTCTAAATACAAATAGTCCCGCCCCAAACATACTCCATTGGTGAGCTATAAGTTGACATGTTGGACTGCTTAAACAAACCACAGCATCACAGAGCCATAGTGTTTATACTCTTTGCAAATGCATTTGTCTTTGCACATTACTCTGGAAAAATATACTTTAGCATCAAAAAAGACATGATTGCCCTTATAAATCTTGTTTTTTACAGATTTAGGCAGAGTGTTTTAGAAATGAAAGGCAGTTGTGCTGTCCATGGTGCTGAACTGGCCCTACAGTCATGTCGCTGTCCAGGGTGCTTATACTGTGTTTCTGAGTATTGGGTGTTGTCTGTGGTTCTGAATTATAGGCTTCATCCCGACGAGCCTTGTCCAAGGTGCTGATTTAGAGCCCAGGCTCTATTTGTTTCAAGGGCATCTTTTTAAAGTGTTTCAGCTTGCCTGAGTTAGTTTACACAGTCTTGTACTTGTCCGAATTCCTGAATAACAACATTCAAGGGTTCACTGCTCATTTTAATTTAGTTTATAAGCAGAGTTTCACAATAGGGCTTTGTAATTGTAGAAATGCATCAGAAATGACAAATGCCAGCGTGGATTTGCTTCACAGGCCTCTTAGGCTCTATTGCATCATGGTGGTGTTGTAAAACATTTATTTTCTCTTTAGAAAATTAATGTTTAAATGTTAAACCAGCACATTGTACCACAGACCATATTCTCTGGCTGAAATCCATCAAGATTCTTGTGCTTTGCAAAGCTGTCCAGCATTATCAGCTGATGACTGGTGCACTTAATTTCACTAAGTGCAGGTCTGTCAGTCCCCATTTGAGCTCTAATGCTCCTCTGATGCAGTCACCCTCCAGATCAACAGCCTGTCCTCTGGGACTGTGTGTTCATTATTATTGAACACTAGTATCAGCTTTATGTGTTCTGACAGTGAGAAAGAAACTGCACAACATATAATTGCGATTTAGTGATTCTGATACCTTATCAGTTCTTATATTGTTTCTCTCTTGATTTGTTTTTTCCTACAGTTGTCTTGCTGAATTCTAAGGAGTCCCAGGCAGAGCTGGGTTGGACCTCATATCCTTCTAATGGGGTAAGACCTTCATGATTATTTATTAGATCATCGTAGATGTAGACTATACGATTAATACCATCATATAGTTCATTGTGGGGCTGAAACAATAAATTATAAAATTGATAATTGAAAATGAAAATGATTAACAACAAAGCAATTATGGAAAACATCCACCTGCCATGTCACTTTTATAGTAGTGAGTAACACTTTTGAAACTTTCTATGAAACGCATCTGAAACATAGCAGATGTCACAGTGTAAGCTTCTGCGGGAAGAAAATGCAAAACCAAGCAGAGTGCTTTTATATCAAGAGCTTTAAACAAGTGAATAAACATAACGTTTGATGCGGGTCGCTGTTTAATGTGTTATAGACGTGTTTCCTCAGCGCATTCCCCACTTCCTTTTTAACGTTTTTCTTTATTCTTGTTCCATTTTGCATAATGCTGAAGAAGTTGAGTGTAATAGTTTTTAGGAAGTTTTATTTTTTATTTTTATTTTTTTTTTTACGAGGTTGTATTGTCTAATAGATTTTTATGTTGTAGGCTTGTATTTTATTTCTGAGTATATTCTTGTCTATTGTCTGTGTACTGATGGATGTAAAAAAAGTCGTTGTGTTCTAGCCATTGTGTTTCTACAAAAATGACCGAACAGTGTGTATGTGAGCACCATGAGTCCAAGACAAATTTCCCTGCAGGGACAATAAAGTGTCCTGTATTGTATTGAACTGAATTGAATTGAACAAACAGATGGAGCGCAATAGAATGGGAGCACAGTAAAATAAAATACAAAATAAAATAAAGGAAGATGGGATTTTTTCATCCAATTAATCAAATTAATTAATCAATTAATCAATTAGTTTCAGCCCTTGTTCATTGGAAATAAATTTGCCTGCATACTAATTTTGCATTTGTAATATGTAAAATGTGAAGTATGAAATTATGTAAGTATGTTTAATGGAACTGTTTTTAATAAGAGTTCCCTGAGTCCCAACCCTAATTAAAATAAATAAATACATTTGAACTAGCTAGTAATAACCCAGACTCAGTATAAACTTCTGTTTATTCAGAAAGCTGTTCCATTTGTTAAAAAAAAAGAATAAAACATATACAGTCAGGTCCATAAATATTGGGACATCGACACAATTCTAACATTTTTGGCTCTATACACCACCACTATGGATTTCAATAAGATGTGTGCAGACTGTCAGCTTTAATTGAGGGTATTTACATATTGAACGGTGTAGGAATTACAAAGTTTGCATATGTGCCTCCCACTTGTTAAGGGACCAAAAGTAATGGACAGACTTGGTTGCAAATCCTTTGCAGTCAATAGCCTGAATGGAACGCATAGACATCACACGCTGGGTTTAAAGGCCTCTACTAAAATACAAGTGAAAATCAATCGGAATCAATTGACTTGGCCATTGCATAAAGTCCACTTCTTTCCCTTCAAAAACTCTTTGTTGCTTTTGCAGTATGCTTTGGGTCATCCATCTGCATTAATCAAAGTTTGAAATTTGGCTGAATATCAGATAAATTGCCCGAAACACTTCAGAATTATCCTGCTGCTTTTTCAGTAGTCACATCATCAATTGTTTGGCAGCCATTGCCCACGCTACCACCAATACTGAAGGTGGTTTGCTTAGGATCATGCAGTCCCTTGCCTTCACAGTTCTGGAACAACATCCTATGGACAGATGATCAATTTGTGGAGAAGGAAAGGAACTGCTCATGATCCTAAGCATACCACCTCATCAGTGAAGCATGTGCATGTATGGCTGCCAGTGGAAATTTATGATGATGTGACTACTGACAAAAGCAGCAGGATGAATTCTGAAGTGTTTCGGGCAATAATCTGCTCATATTCAGCCAAACTTCAGAACTCATTGGACGGCGCTTTGCAATGGACAATGACCCAAAGCATTGCAAAAGCAACCAAAGAGTTTTTGAAGGGAAAGAAGTGGACTGTTATGCAATGGCCAAGTCATCACTGACCTAATTGAGCAATTTCACTTGCTGAAGACAAAATGAAGGGAAAATGCCCCAAGAACAAGCATGAAGACGGTTGCAGTAACTGGCAGAGCATCACCTGAAACCCAGCGTCTGGTATGTCTATGCGTTCCAACTTCAGGCTGTAATTGACTGCAAAGGATTTGCAACCAAGTATTAAAAAGTGAAAGTTTGATTTATGATTATTAGTCCCATTATAACAAAACATTGCAAACTGTTGTAATTCCTACACCGTTCACCTGATTTGGAGACCTGACAGTCTGCAGTTAAAGCACATCTTGTTCGTTTATTTGAAATCCATAGTGGTGGTGTATAGAGCCAAAAATAGAAATGTCCCAATATTTATGGACCTACTGTAAATACTATAGATAGGTAAATAGATAAATAAACGAACCAGATTAATTTTATGACATTTGCTTACATTAATGGTTCATGAATATCTCTAATCCTTCACCAATGTGGATGGAATACCACACTAAATTCTAAAATACTCGCCTGTTTCTCAGCACATACAATTCAGATGCTTCTGTTGCGACACAATGGCTGTAAACCAGTGTAATCCAGTTCGTAAACAAATGACCTCTGTGGTCTGGTTCTGTTTAATGAATTGGTCTAAACGACTCATAACCAATGAAGCCATTGGTCTAAAACTGCTCACTTGCTGACTGAATCATTCAAAGTGTTTACTGACTCATTCACTGAATTGCAAGTCATTGGTTTCAGTCATATCTGACACGAAATTCACAATCAAGTGTTAATGTGTTATGATGTACTTGAGATTTGTGAGACATACATCAATGTAGTTGCTGTTCAATGGGATTTTGGGCTAAACCCTATACCCAATTTCTTTCTCCATCTCTCTCCTCCCCCACATCTTTACCTTTTACCGGTCTATTTCTTGTTTCTTTTCTGCGTCTCGATTCCCCAACTGTATTACTTACTCATCACTGTTGTAATCCCAGTATGGACTGCTTTGCCCTCACCAGATAAACCCCATTTGTCTCTTTCTGTGTCCTATCTCCCATCTTACATCTTCTTCTCTCTTTCTCAATGCTAAACCACATGCTAAAGATTACATGCATAGCTTGATTCATAGCTGAGATGAGCAGTAAGCTTACAGAGGATGGCTCAGCTCAGGATGGACACATTCCGTCATTCGTAACGTTATCTGTGAGGAAAAACGACTGCGTGCTGGGGACTCGCTACAAGCTGTTATTTGTTTAGCTTGTTAATTCTGGACCAGACAGTGAATTAAATCCTCCGTCTCCTGCTCCCAGATGTTGCCCACCACAGCTGCGTGGACGGACACACACACATACATGCATACATGCTACACAGGTTTGATCTCTCTGTGGTTTTCAACAGGATACGTTGAAATTCTCTGCCAGTCATAGTCGTATCTGTGGAGAGACTCTGCCAAACTCAGATGCGGATTCAAACTGCTCAATTCCCTCAGAAACGAAGGATCTTCATTACACTGCAATTAATTGTGGAAACACTGTGAGAGTGTTCGTCTTCAGAGGCTCATTATAATCTTTCTACAAGACAATGAACTCGTTTGTGGTGCTGATTGAAGATGCTTTAGTCTTAATATATTCTGTGTTTGATATACTGTAGCTGATTTGGCATTAAGCTTTATAAACTGTACGCACTATAAGTATAAATGTCAACATGATGCTCTTATTGACATATAGACAATGATGTGTATATACAGGTGCATCTCAATAAATTAGAATGTCGTGGAAAAGTTAATTTATTTCAGTAATTCAACTCAAATTGTGAAACTCGTGTATTAAATAAATTCAATGCACACAGACTGAAGTAGTTAAAGTCTTTGGTTCTTTTAATTGTGATGATTTAGGCTCACATTTAACAAAAACCCACCAATTCACTATCTCAACAAATTAGAATACTTCATAAGACCAATAAAAAAACATTTTTAGTGAATTGTTGGCGTTCTGGAAAGTATGTTAATTTACTGTATATGTACTCAATACTTGGTAGGGGCTTCTTTTGCTTTATTTACTGCCTCAATTCGGCGTGGCATGGAGGTGATCAGTTTGTGGCACTGCTGAGGTGGTATGGAAACCCAGGTTTCTTTGACAGTGGCCTTCAGCTCATCTGCATTGTTGGGTCTGGTGTCTCTCATCTTCCTCTTGACAATACCCCATAGATTCTCTATGGGGTTCAGGTCAGGCGAGTTTGCTGGCCAATCAAGCACAGTAACACCATGGTCATTGAACCAGCTTTTGGTACCTTTGGCAGTGTGGGCAGGTGCCAAGTCCTGCTGGAAAATGAAATCAGCATCTCCATAAAGCTTGTCAGCAGAAGGAAGCATGAAGTGCTCTAAAATTTCCTGGTAGATGGCTGTGTTGACTGTGGACTTCAGAAAACACAGTGGACCAACACCAGCAGATGACATGGCAGCCCAAATCATCACTGACTGTGGAAATTTCACACTGGACTTCAAGCAACATGGACTCTGTGCCTCTCCACTCTTCCTCCAGACTCCAGACCTTGATTTCCAAATGAAATGCAAAAATTACTTTCATCTGAAAAGAGGACTTTGGACCACTGAGCAACAGTCCAGTTATTTTTCTCCACAGCTCAGGTAAGATGCTTCTGACGTTGTCTCTGGTTCAGAAGTGGCTTGGTAGCCCTTTTCCTGAAGACGTCTGATCGTGGTGACTCTTGATGCACTGACTCCAGCTTCAGTCCACTCCTTGTGAAGCTCTCCCAAGTGTTTGAATCGGCTTTGCTTGACTGTATTCTCAAGCTTAAGGTCATCCCTGTTGCTTGTGCACCTTTTCCTACCCAAATTCTTCCTTCCAGTCAACTTTGCATTTAATATGCTTTGATACAGCACTGTGTAAACAGCCACACCTTTCAGTAATGACCTTCTGTGACTTACCCTCTTTGTGGAGGGTGTCAATGTTCATCTTCTGGATCATTGCCAAGTCAGCAGTCTTCCCCCTTATTGTGGTTTCAAAGAACAAGAGATACCCAGAATGTATACTGTATGGATGGTCATTTATTGAAACTCAAATGTAAATATTCTAATATTTTGAGATACTGATTTTTGACTTTCATGAGCTGTAAGCTCTAATCATCAAAATTAAAACCAAAAAAAACTTTTGAAATGTTTTACTTTACATGTAATGAATCTAAAATATATGAAAGTTTCACTTTTTGAAATAAGTTACAAGAAAAAAATAACTTTTTCATGACATTCTAATTTATTGAGATGCACCTGTATGTTTACTCTTTGAAAAAAATTAGGCCTATAAATCTGCAATAAGTTACTAATTTACATCTTTGTGTATATAGATATCCCCCAAAAAGTCCCCTTTTTAGGCATTTAATGTACCACAGGTAGCATTTGAATTTTTTTTTTTTTTTTTCACCAATGTTAATAGTTAAAAGGCCATGATTTTGAATGCACCATCAAAAAGCTGGTACATTACACCAATGTTAATAGATATTTTATTTTATTTTTTTTTTTTTTTTTTTACTTTGTGTTAAGAGGTAAATGGCCAAAAAAAGCTTTAGTGTAATAGTGTCTAGATCTACAGTCCGTGATTCTTATTCAAACATTTCTTAATTTGAAACCTTTTTTCTCTCTCTCTTCTCATTTCAGTGGGAGGAAATCAGCGGTGTCGATGAGAAATACAAGCCCATTCGCACATATCAAGTATGCAACGTGATGGAGCCCAGTCAGAACAACTGGCTCCAGACGGGTTGGATATGGCGGCAGGGCGGCCAGCGCATCTTCATAGAGCTGCAGTTCACCCTGCGAGACTGCAACAGCATCCCAGGCGTGTCCGGTAGCTGTAAGGAGACCTTCAACCTCCTCTATGCCGAGTCCGACTGGGACCTGGGCCGTGTCACCCGCGAAGACCGCTACAGCAAAATCGACACCATTGCGGCGGATGAAAGTTTCACGCAGGGTGATTTGGGAGAACGTAAGATGAAACTAAACACAGAAGTCCGTGAGATAGGACATGTCAACCGCAAAGGATTCCATCTGGCCTTCCAGGATGTGGGTGCGTGCGTGGCGCTGGTTTCCGTGAGAGTGTACTACAAACGCTGTTTGTCAACGGTGCAGAATTTAGCAGTGTTCCCGGATACGGTAGCTGAAGCTGCCTTCTCGACTCTGGTGGAGGTGAGAGGGTCGTGCGTTAATAACTCTGAGGTGGACACGGACAGTCCTCCCAGAATGCATTGCAGTGCTGAAGGGGAGTGGCTGGTGCCCATCGGGAAATGCAGCTGCAGCGCTGGGTATGAGGAGGGACACAGCAGCTGTGAGGGTAAGAAACACTCTTCTACCCAAAACTTTGTACTGTAGCACAAAAGTTTAAAACGCATTATGGTTTGAGTTTTACACACAGCAACCTTGGGGAAATCAAAGCAGTCCTTGCAGTCTCATAATGATTTATGCAGGTTATCATTTTATTTTTATTTTTTTTGCCAGATGATGAAAAGTTTGGTCTGTTTATTAAAGTAATAGTTCATGCAAAAATGCAAATTGTCATGAGTTACTCACCCTTAATTTTTCACCTGCATGACTGACTTAACAACTTAACAACTACCTTACTTAATTATTAATAAGCAGCAAATTAGGAGTTTGAGGCAAAAGTCGTAGTTAATGGTTTGCTAATTGTGAGAATTGGACCTGAAAATAAAGTGTGACTGAAATTTCTTTAAAAATGTGTTAATATTTTCCGTGTTTGTACAATTAATATGGACTGAATCATGTAATCTTTAAAAAACACTGCAAAATATCATAAAGTGATCAATATGAATCGTTCACTATATTCTGAGTCCTGATAAAAATGAACCATTCATAGATATACTTACCATCTAGTGAGCTGTTAACCATTGCATCTGCATCATTAAATCAGTGAGCAAAACCAGATCGGTCTCATTTATAAACAAATCATTCTGACCATTTGTTGTGAACTGGATTCACTGGCTCATTTCAAAGATCTGACTCATAAAAATGGTAACACTTTTCAATAAAGTCCCATTAGTTAATGTTAGTTAATGTATTGTATGTTTAGATCAGTTTAGATTTTTGTTTTTTATAAAGCACATTTAAAAACAAGTTTTGTTCAAATGTTGAAGCCAAAGTGCTGTACAAGTAGTATAAAACAGAATTAAGAACTATACATTTAATGATGCTGCTGGACAAATGATATCATGTATGTAATGAACTAAGATTAACAAATGCTGAAGAAGTATTTTTTTATTGTTAGTGCATGTAAACTAATGTAGTAAATGAAACCTCAAGATAAATCTTACTGTAAATTTGTGAAAAAAAGTGTTACCAAAAAGTTAGTTAATTTTGGTATTTACACAGGTCTATAATATGGCAACAGAAGACTTAGAATATAGCACACAAGTCATATAGACTGTTTTAACATTAAAAAAAATTGACAGCCTCAGTCATTCATTTTCATTATATTGAAAAAAGCAGACAGGATATTCTTCAAAAATATTTTGCTTTTAATTTAAGAAAGATATTTCTTTAGAACATCATAAGGGTGAGTAAATGATGACAAATTTCATTTTCGTTTGATTTAAAACCCAACTTCTTTTCAAATGTGGAGGATTGAGTCAGATTGCATTTTTAGATGTGTGACATGACGGTTTTAGAAGCTCCCAGCTGTTTAGTTGCTTTGACGTGGGTCAGCGACACTAACAGTCATCCGTTCGGTTTCACTTCAAGGGTCAGAAATACGTCAGCGCTGACTGAAAGTGTCATGCTCTCTGAGCTTTCTGTCTGTCAGTGTTTGGGTGGTGGAATCTCTCCTCCCACTACAGCTGTATGTCATTTGACCAGTGCGTCACTGCGTTATCAACAGCCGCTACATGGTGTGTGTGTTTGTGTGTGTGTGTGTGTGTTTGTCAGTGTGATATTTCACAGTCCATCTTGAAGAATTGTGTGATGCAGTGTGGGAGTTGTAGTCAGTTCACACGTACAGCAGCAGGCTGTTATAACAGACCCTGCATTGTGTCTTTATTTTGTTATTGTTGTCAATGAATCATAAATCACTAAGAGGCATGTGATACGTGGGCGAAGTAAACTTACGAACAAATACATATTGGGCAAATTTAAAGAATTGCTGTAGTTTGTAAACCTGAAGCTCTTTAATGATAAATGCATATGTTTGAAAGAGATGTGATACATAAACTTGTGCATACCTATAATTATTTTTTCATTTATTTATTTGTTTGTTTGTTTATTATTTTGCTCATTTAATATGACATTGCCAAGCTTTGGATAGGCTCCTTTTAAAAAATATATGTATAATATAATAATTTACAAACCCGATTCCAAAAAAGTTGGGACACTGTACAAATTGTGAATAAAAAAGGAATGCAATAATTTACAAATCTCATAAACTTATATTTTATTCACAATAGAATATAGATAACATATCAAATGTTGAAAGTGAGACATTTTGAAATGTCATGCCAAATATTGGCTCATTTTGGATTTCATGAGAGCTACACATTCCAAAAAAGTTGGGACAGGTAGCAATAAGAGGCCGAAAAAGTTAAATGTACATATAAGGAACAGCTGGAGGACCAATTTGCAACTTATTAGGTCAATTGGCAACATGATTGGGTATAAAAAGAGCCTCTCAGAGTGGCAGTGTCTCTCAGAAGTCGAGATGGGAAGAGGATCACCAATTCCCCCAATGCTGCGGCGAAAAATAGTGGAGCAATATCAGAAAGGAGTTTCTCAGAGAAAAATTGCAAAGAGTTTGAAGTTATCATCATCTACAGTGCATAATATCATCCAAAGATTCAGAGAATCTGGAACAATCTCTGTGCGTAAGGGTCAAGGCCGGAAAACCATACTGGATGCCCGTGATCTTCGGGCCCTTAGACGGCACTGCATCACATACAGGAATGCTACTGTAATGGAAATCACAACATGGGCTCAGGAATACTTCCAGAAAACATTGTCGGTGAACACAATCCACCGTGCCATTTGCCGTTGCCGGCTAAAACTCTATAGGTCAAAAAAGAAGCCATATCTAAACATGATCCAGAAGCGCAGGCGTTTTCTCTGGGCCAAGGCTCATTTAAAATGGACTGTGGCAAAGTGGAAAACTGTTCTGTGGTCAGACGAATCAAAATTTGAAGTTCTTTTTGGAAAACTGGGACGCCATGTCATCCGGACTAAAGAGGACAAGGACAACCCAAGTTGTTATCAGCGCTCAGTTCAGAAGCCTGCATCTCTGATGGTATGGGGTTGCATGAGTGCGTGTGGCATGGGCAGCTTACACATCTGGAAAGGCACCATCAATGCTGAAAGGAATATCCAAGTTCTAGAACAACATATGCTCCCATCCAGACGTCTTCTCTTTCAGGGAAGACCTTGCATTTTCCAACATGACAATGCCAGACCACATACTGCATTAATTACAACATCATGGCTGCGTAGAAGAAGGATCCGGGTACTGAAATGGCCAGCCTGCAGTCCAGATCTTTCACCCATAGAAAACATTTGGCGCATCATAAAGAGGAAGATGCGACAAAGAAGACCTAAGACAGTTGAGCAACTAGAAGCCTGTATTAGACAAGAATGGGACAACATTCCTATTCCTAAACTTGAGCAACTTGTCTCCTCAGTCCCCAGACGTTTGCAGACTGTTATAAAAAGAAGAGGGGATGCCACACAGTGGTAAACATGGCCTTGTCCCA
The DNA here is from genome assembly GCA_027422415.1 of Schizothorax lantsangensis. Taxonomy (NCBI): domain Eukaryota; kingdom Metazoa; phylum Chordata; class Actinopteri; order Cypriniformes; family Cyprinidae; genus Schizothorax; species Schizothorax lantsangensis. Next base: position 15,120,449 of record CM049844.1, on the reverse strand, counting down.
ACTTTTTTTGAGATGTGTTGATGCCATGAAATTTAAAATCAACTTATTTTTCCCTTAAAATGATACATTTTCTCAGTTTAAACATTTGATATGTCATCTATGTTGTATTCTGAATAAAATATTGAAATTTGAAACTTCCACATCATTGCATTCTGTTTTTATTCACAATTTGTACAGTGTCCCAACTTTTTTGGAATCGGGTTTGTATTTACTATGGTCCTTTTTTGGATAGGCTCCTTTAAAAATATTATTGTTGTTGTTTTATAATATATAATATCATAGAATAGAATATAAATGTAAATATAATAATAATAATAATAATAATAATAATTATTAATAAATAATAATATATGTATAATATAATACATTTTGTATATATTATACATACATATAATATAATATAATATGATACAATATTATACAATACAGTAGGCCTATTTACAATGGTCATTTTTTTGGATAGGCTCCTTTAAAAATATATTGTTAATTTTTATAATATAATGTAATATAACGTAACATAATGTAACATAATATAACATAATATATGGTTTTTGGAGCTCATAAAAACATGTTAAAAATAATATGTTGTTGTTGTTGTTTTATACCGTGGTATATATCTAATTACCATGGTTTTCGTGTGTGAAACCAACATTGTACCATGATATTTTTGTTATGAAATTGCTATAGTACATGGATTATTTAGTACCGTATATATTTCAAACTCCCATGATATTGCCATCTAATGACATTACCGTGTCTTAGTATTACCACAGTATTTTTTTGGGTGGAGAGTGGAATGCGTTCTTGTTTAGCATTTACTGCATGTTGTTCATCTGAATGCGTGTTGTCTCTCAATTTCTCTCTCCATGCTTGTGTCAGTCTTCGCTGTCATCTCAACTCTGTGATTAGTCCTGTAACCCCAGATGATCTTTTACAGACTCGGTCACACTCACACATGACGCTCGCCATCTCCCACTCGCCCCACGCTAACACTTCTTCTTAATTCTCCTCAGTGTGAGCTGATACATATATCCAAACACAGCCTGTCCCTGACTTCCTGTTTCACCTCATTTGTGTCTCAGTACACTATTCACACATAGCCACAATGACAGTTTACTAATCAACACTCACAGAAATATGCAAATATGCCAGGGTCAAGGCAACACTATATTCAATCCCTCACACTGCTTCTTAATCTTCTACGTGCTTCGGCTCTAATTAATTCAGCTCCAACCTTTTAATACACAGAAGCCATTCAGACTTTTTTTAATTAACTTTAAAGTAATTTTTTTTTTTTTTTCTTAGTTTTTTAAAGAATGTTCTGAGTTAAAATCAAGTTCAGTTTCTTTTTGTTATGTTTAGTAAGTAGTCAACTAGTCATTCACCTGAGGCTGAGAGGGTAGTTTCTTTTAGACTCCCTTTATCTTTTTGAGTGTTTAGCTGTGCCCACATGCTCTTTGTTTGAAAATGTGAGTGTGTGATGCTTCAGATGTTTTAGTCATGATGAGCTGTATGTGTGAATGGTGTTACTACATCAGAGAAAAGGCTTGTCATAACTCTCAAAAGAGAGGATGATTCAAAGGCCAGCGATGAATCCTCAGCAATGAGGATTTCACACCACACATTTAATGACACTGGAAGACAAAAAACAACAGCCATTCAGAGAGCGGGCAGGAGCTGAGGAATGTGTGAAGGGACAGATTGGATGAGACCCGAGAGAGATAGATGGAGAGAAAAAACTAAATTGGAGGAAGATGGTAAACAGAGCATGAAAAACACAAAATCTTGTATTTATTACACGTGCTCTGACTAGGATTGTGATGATACCCAAATTTCAGTATTGGATACCAAAACAAGTTAATTTGCACAAAGATTGATGCTAGTTTCGATTCTAAAGGAAAAACAAACATGCTATTGAACATGCTGCTTTGTTTTATTTTATTTAACTTTTTAGTATTAGCAAATTAAATTGAAACAATTGAATGTTGCCTTCAAGAATTTTTCAATTAACTATTTACTCAGGTTTTTCCAAGTAATTATATAATCATCAAAGACAATGAAAGATAAGAGCAGTGAGTTTTTTTGGCAATATTGTTACATTATTACGTTTATACATTACATTGTTACATATTATTTTTTTATATTTTATTTTATTTTTTATTTCATTTTCTCATTTAATTTTTTTATTTGTATATTTATTTATTTTTGTGTATTAATTTTTTATTTTGTGTTTTTTGTTGTTTTTGCTTTGTTTTGTTTATTTTTTTGTGCTAACGCACTGAATTAGTGCTCATGCAGGTGCTGCCAGTTTGAGTCTGATTTGCAACACTTCCTGATCCTTTCCCCCTCTCTTCGTTATTTTCCTTTCTCTCTCTGTCAATAAAAGTTGTAAAAAAAAAATACAGAATAACACAAAATATTAATTCAATGAAGAATAATGAAGCAGAAGTACAGTGGAGGGATAGAGGGAGAAAGGCATGAAGTATGGATGAGGTGGACTGAAGGATTGAGGGATGACGGGAAGGAGAGCCGGTGAATTTGAAGATTGCAGCGGTGTCACTCGGTGTGAGCTCGGGTCTCAGCTGAATGCTAATGAGATGGATGTGCGGGGCAGACTCGCCGCTCTCTCAGGAACTCTGAGCTATTGATCAGCTCTAATGCTTCACTAAACTGTTCAAGCACACTGTGGATTTGTCCGCTCGCTGTGTGCTGTGGGTCGGCACTTTTGGACGCCTGTACGTGTGTGTGTGTGTGAGCGAGAGAGGAAGAAAGTGATGTTAATGAGTGAAGAATGAATGGCGATTCTGAAGAGTGTGAGTATGATTTATGTGTTCGCGTCAGTGTGTGTGTGCAAGAGCGAGTGTGTTTTAACTAAATGGCTCGATAGTATTGACCCAGGCCATGAGTAGCTGTTGATTGTGTCTGGAGAGGTTGCACTTGACAGGACTCTCTGTGTATGTGTGTGTGAGGCCATGAGCCTTGAAGCATCACATTTAATTATTTGCAGGCCGCTGTGGGCCTGTGTTCTGTCTGAAAATGCAGGAAAGGATTTAGGGGTTACTAGAGCGGTATTTCTGATTTATGTTCAGTCAGTGATAAATGCAAATTCTGATAAACCGTGTGAAGTCTAATCATCACAGTTTAACATGTAGCAGAAGGATTTGTGGATATTTGCCTTGTTTTGTTCATCATTTGGTCTGTCATCGAACATTTGAAGGTTTCAAGTTAACATGAAATCAAGATTCACTATATTTACTTTATTACTGCGCAATGCACATCTACAATTTAATCATTTCTTCTTTATTCTTTCTTTTGTTTATTCTTTTATTGATTTCATTTAATCTTTTCTTTTTCGTTCTTGCTTTCATTAGTGCTGTTTCACTTAGAAATATGTCAAGTTACAAAAATGAAATGGGCCGTGAGCAATGAAAAACTAAATTTTCTTTTTAATTCATGTTCATGTTCATTTTGTGACTGATTCATCAGTGCATGTTATTTCAAAGAAATAATATCCTTCATAATCTTTAATCAAAATAAAAACTTGTTTTTCCGCTGATGTCGCTTAGGTCATGCAGGCAATTGGATAATATTAACCAATAGTCAAATAACTTATAATGTTTTGTTTTGTTTTATTTATTATTTAAAGTGACAGACAACATAACTGCTGTGCATGCTTGTTATAAACAGAACGTCATTGTGCATTATTGGGGATACTAATATAGTTATCTTTATAGTTATTGTTCCTTTACTCAGAAATATGTCATGTTTTAGAAGTAAAATGGGTTGTAAATGCTGTTTCATGTTTTACTTAAGAGAAGACAGGAAGCAACATTTTAGTCAGTTAAAAGCCCATATGATGAGAGATCATCTGAGACGTGCAGTATGTTTCAGCTCGAAGACAAAGCTTTCAGTTAAATGAATCAGATGAGAAGCGGTTGTCTCTCTGTTTCTCTCCCACTCTCTGTCTCTCTTCATCTGTCTCTGAATGACTGTGTGAGTAGAAGCTTAATTTGAGGACAAAGTGGTGAAATGCTGAAGACCAGAGGGCATTTCAGTGTACTTACACACTGTGTGTGTGTGTTAGGGGGCAGTGCAGGTCATCCGTTGTCTGTGGGTATGCTGTGTGTCAGAGAGCAGCTGATCTGATGCAATTTGATGTACCAGCAAGTGCAGCTCTAGAGAGACCATCTGCTTTAACAAACACCTTGGCCTTGCCATTGTGCACATTTTTTAAAAAATGTGTGCATTTACATTAATTTGAAGCTTTTCATCCAGTCCATCTAGAAGGCTTGTTTAGTTAGGTGCAGTGTCTTAAAGGTACAGTAGGCACGAACAGACACATGTCTTAAAGGTAGAGTAGCAAAACCAGCCCATTTTAATATAATGGTCATTTATAGCTGGACTTTGAGGATGAAATAAAATGCTGTGAATGTATGGAAGGGTTAGGCACTGTAAGTAATTACAGAAATGGCACAAAAGAAGCAAAGAAGGAAAGAGAAGAAGTAATGACAGGGAGAGAGAATGGAGGAAAAAGGGGAAAACATAATTAGACATGTAAGCATGGGACTGAGTGTATCTGTGTGATTTGTAGTAGTTTAATTAAAGGTGCCGTTGTAACTCACAGATGTATAATTAGAAAAGTCTTAAGCCTGCAGCAGCTGCTGAGATCTTTCTGGTGTGTGGCGACTCTCACGCCAACGTCTGCCATATTTCCACACACACACCCTTGTGCAGCTTAGTTGAAACGCAGTGGGTGTTTCTCTTGTCTGTTAGTTAGTTTGATCTTTTGAAAGTTATTTTGTTTTTGTTCTTTTAGTTTTTTTGTTTTGTTCTTCAGTTTCTTTTTGTTCAGTCTGTTGTTTTCTTTTATTTTTGATCTTTAGTTTGTGTGAATGTTCTTTTGCTTGTTTTATCTTTCTTGCTTTTGTTTGTTTATTTTGTTTGTTCTTTTGCTTTTCTTCATGTTTCGTTTATTTTATTTTTAATTCGTTCTTTTGCTTGTTTTATCTTTCTTGCTTTCTTGCTTCGTTTTTTCATTTTTTTTTTCATTTATGTGTTCTTTTGTTGTTTTGTTTGTTTTGCCTTTTTACATTTACATTTACATTTATGCATTTAGCAGACGCTTTTATCCAAAGCGACTTACAGTGCATTCAGGCTATACATGTTTTTTTTTTTTTATCACTGTCACTTTTTCTATCATTCCATTATTAATTTTTCTTTTTATTCCTCCATATAAGTTTTCACTTGTTTTACTGATTTTATTATGATTTTCTTTGGTCACACTTTATTTTAAGGTCCAATTTTCACAATTGATAAGCCATTAACTATGACTTTTACCTCAAACTCCTAATTTGCTGCTTATTAATAGTTAGTAAGGTAGTTGTTAAGTTTAGGTATTGGGTAGGATTAGGAATGTAGAATATGGTCATGCAAAATGTGCTTTATAAGTACTAATAAACCGCCAATATGTTAAAAGTAGGCATGCTAATAAGCAACTAGTTAATAGTGAGAATTATTTCCTATAAAGTGTTAACTTCTTTCTTTCTTTCTTTCTTTCTTTCTTTCTTTCTTTCTTTCTTTCTTTCTTTCAGCTCTTAAGTCTCTCATAGCTATATGTTTCTCTCAGTTATCAGAAAGGGTGGTTAAACCGGATAATTTACAGTGTGATGGTGAGATTATCGTGTGTATGTAGGGGGATGTGTAGGGAAGACAGCCAGCCATTTGTGGCTTGGCACCCCAGTCTTTGTTCTGGCTGGCATCATGCCACCTATGCCCATCTGGTACAGACTCTGTGATTCTTCCCCCGTGAACACTCACTAGTGTTCATCATCTCCAGAGCTGTAGCTTTAAAAATTCACACTTTCGACTGAGAGACTGCTGATCATGGACAACTGCGTATTAGCGCACATACGCATACAACCATATGCAAAACATGGGCTGATGGAGCCATTTGTCTCCTGGCACATGGTGGGGCTTCTGCCTTTGTGTGTGTGTGAGTTTTTCTGCAGGTGTCTTGGGTCAAACAGAACTGGATCTGTGCCACAGGGTCACCTTCAACCTCCATTGCTAGTTCTAGTTCTTTCTCTTTCACACAAATTCTCACTGAAGGGGGAAAAAACATCTCAACAGGTTAATTTCTCCACAGAGCTACAAAACTGTGACAGTAACCACAGTAGAGTGTCATACATAAATTACACACATTAGCTCTGCTCCAAAACCCTGTGAGCTGCCTCGCTACATACTGTCTATACAGGCAGGTGCCTTCTAAGGCAGCATCCCAACTTTTATGACACTTCACAAGTGACTGATTTGGAGTGCTCTACATAGACTGCAACCCTGCGTGCTATACAAATAGCGCTCTGCATGGGAGACTTCAGTTCATTTTCAGTAGAGTTTGATGCTAGCATGTTGTTAGAGGATTAGTTCACCCAAAAATGAAAATTGTCATCAATTTCTCACCTTCATGCCGTTCCAAACCCATTTTGTTTGTGTTCAAAACACAAATGAAGATATTGTTAATTAAAGATATTAAAAATGAAAAAGCAATTTCTGTCCTTCCATTGAAAGTGCATGCAACCCAACCATTGATGTTTCAAAAAGTTCATAAAGACATAGTAAATGTTATATATATTAATCAAGCAGTTTAAATCACAGGTTTCTGAAGAGACACAATTGCTTTATAAATTTAACAGAGTTGATTAACACATAGAGCACTTTAAATATGGTCAACAGAAACTCAACCCTTTCAGAAAAAAGGTACAAAAGTTGTCACTGGGGTGGTACCCTTCAGTGTTAATTTCAATGACAAATAATTTTCAGCATAATTTTCGTCAACAACATTTTTACAGATGACAATGAGACTATAACATAATAAAACTCATTTTGAATGACAAAAACTATAACAAATCTATTGACATTTCATCAACGAATATGAAAACAAGACAAAAATGTTAGGGAGGGACGATTTGGGAAGAGATCCAGTCAGAACATATCTCCTGCATGGTTGGGAGGGTAGATGCACACATTTGAACCTACAGATGTATCCGGACTTAATAAGATACTTGCTCCACGTCAATGTCAACATCTGGGAGTAAGAGAAAAGCAGACATATGGATACATTTGAAAAGCATGACAACACGAAAGAGAACTCAATTCGGTCCAGTTTTCTGCACACAAAAACACCTCTCAGACAACGCACAAGTACTGAATTCAATTTTCTTTCACATCTTATTTCACATGAACAGAGAAATAAACACAAAAATGATGTCAAATTATGCGTTTTGACAGGTATTCATGTAAACACACTTGGTTACGTCTTAAGGCAATGTAAACAGTTGGGAAAATATCGGATATGTATCAGTATATTGTATCTGTGCATTCGGTTTTAACCCTACAACACCCTAATTTAGTTGCTATTGTCGGTGTCATATCAAAAAACAAAAGAAAGAGAAAATCACTCACTGCTAATAAGGGTTAACCTACATTTTATTTATATAAATAAATTTGCTTTAAAGAATGAAGAATGTTGTAAGCAAGTTGTTATAAAAAAAAATGCATGTTATATAAACATTGGTATTTCACTGAAAAGAGGACAATATTCTTGTTCCTTTATGAGAAGTGTTTATTTAATTTTAATATAATGTCACAGCAGTTAAATCTGTGTATTTATTACATGTAAAATCCTGAATATCAGTTTAATAGATGTTTTCTCCAGGAATATAGCATATGAGTCTGGAAATTTTAGAGAAATGCTTAAAGTCCGTGTAAAGTCAATATTAAATGTGTGTTCTGAGTTTGTCACACCACAGAAAATTGTGTTATTAACCACCCAGCCAAATTTGAATGCTAAAAACGGCAAGTAAATAAAATAAGGTATCAAAATCTTGAAAAAATAAGCAATATTCTCTGCTCTCAAACGCTGGGGGCGTGTCCACTGGCGGCGCTGAAACCACGCCCACTCACAGGAAAGCTGCCGTCTCTCTCAACGGTCTTCCTCTAGCTGCTAGCAGCTTATTTAATAAGAAGGCCGAGCTGTTTTGTAAATGATCGCAACCAGGTATTATGCATAATTTACGTGACAAAGGGATAGCTAGCTAGCAAACTGTAGGCTGTAGTAACTAACAGTAATGACAGTAACTCGCAACTGAGCCGTGAAGTGAACCACTGATGCTAATGTGCTCTAGTTATTAGGTGTGTTCGACTTGAAGCAGCACTGCAGAACGATCAGTGTATGACATCAAAGTACCGCGAGAGCGATTCGAAAGCATCAGGAGTGTCTGCTCTCTGTAGCTCTCACTGCACTTTGATGTCACACACTGATCGGTCTGCAGCACTTCAAGTCGAACACACCGCGCTCTTATAGTGTTGGTGGAGGGGCCGTGCTCGGTCGCTCGATTGCGTCATCGAGTCCTGATTTAGCCCCGCCCAAAAAAAATCCTGATCATGAAAATGGTGAAAAACTGTCTAACTCCACAATTAAGTACTACATAGTTCAGTCTTTGTAACATGTTTCAGCAATGCATTTCTAACATTTATAATGCGTTTACAAACAATTCTCAGAATCGACTTTACATAGACTTTAATAAATGCATTGCACTGGAATTAAACCCATCTAAAATCTTGTGACATTTAGTCGAATAAAACTTGACTAAAACTAAAGCAGTTCAGATGACTAAAACATGACTAAAGGTCCTTGCACACCGGGTCAAAAAGTTTCGTATGCATTTTTTTTTTTTCATATTCATCATCCTTTCCTATCAAAATGCTTGCTACGGATGCGAAAACGCAGAAAATCTAACCTGATCCGAATTTTTTTATGACGGACACAAGTTTCGGAGGCAGTGTGTAAACGTGATTGACACAACATGAGGTCGTATTTATTTTTTAACGTGCGAAAATTTCGGACGAGTATTTCGGACTCATTGTGCAATGACCTTAAAACTAAATAGCATTTTAGTCAAAGACTGACTAAGACTAAATCAAAATTTGCTGTCAGATTTAACACTGGTACCCTTTCAAAGGCTACACCTTTGTACCTTATTTACCCAGAGGGTGCATATAAGTACGTTAAAAGTACATATTAGTACCTAAATGGCACATATACCCCAGTAACAGCTTTTCAACCATACTTGCTTGACGTGAGGACAAACCTTTATTCTTGTGGAAGCTCAAATGTGTTTGCATAGCACCTTCTGTTTACCATATTTGATGAGCTCAAAGATAAATTAAACACTTATGGGTTTGGAACAACACAAGGGTGAGTAAATGATGACAGAATATTCATTTTTGTGTGGGCTATTCCTTTAAGCTAATCAATTTTAATTACACTGAAATAAAATTTGAATCAGTTATTTTCATTGAAATTCACTTTTTTTTGCATCTGCAATCTGGATTTGTTTTCATTCAGCTCTTTGCAATGCATTCTGGGATTGCACTGCAGTGATGCCTTAATTTAGCTTATAAGGCAGGGATAATCAAGTTGCATACCTTTTGCAATAGCCTTCACATATGATGTCCTCGAATGCTCCCTATGCAGGCAGCTCACTAGCTTTTGGATCGTAGCACCGAACACCATCAGGATTAGCATTAGTAGCATCTGTCCACCTATTTTATAAGCATTCTGGTCAAGGTTGAATGAGTTTGTGTGAGGTGACAGTGTGTTCTCAGATTCCCTCAGTTAATGAAGATTTTCATGCTCCTTCCTGAAACCGAGTCGTCAGCTGTTTTTGAGTGTTCCAAGACACATTTTCCCATGAGACCCACATGGGTTATTGCATGCATACATCTTGCCTTAGTTATGTAAGTTCATTTAAGGTTTCCAGACCTGCCACCAGGAGTATTTCAGCAGTCTGAAGTGATCCCGTGTTTATCTGATGAGATGTGAGCTGATTCACCGCACTCTTATCCCATAACATTTCTGTGACTCACGGATCACCGTGACCTGGGTGCTGCAGTCTATCCTAAGAGATGGGTAAAACGCTCTTAGCTGTTTGCAGGATCAGACCCGTTAATCTCTTATTTATCAAAGCTGCTGTAGTTTTTAACCTGTGAACCTGGTGTGTGAGAGTGTGAATCTGTGTTTTAGCTTTTGTGAGTGTTTTTGCATAATCCAAGTGCTTAAAGTATTTTGTCCTAATCTGCACCATAACTGATCTCTCGGTTACCTGATGTTAACTCACATTTATCTAAGACCTGTGGAGTTGGAGTCTTGTGCATAAACGTATGGTCTTGTGTGAGAGTCTTGTATTTAGAGAAATTAATTGTTGCTCAGTTTACTATTAAATGTTATACATTGGGGAAAAAATGGTGTAGGATTTCCTTTGAAACAGTTTTCATTCATATATTGCTAGTAAATTTTACAAATTACAAAGAAATAATGCATTTAATTAAACATGCAATTTTGAAGTCTAAATATTAAAATAGTAAAAAATACCCCATCTTTATTTTATTTGCTTCAAAAAAATATTTTATACAGTGTAGGTTTGCTTTATGCTGTGTGGAATTTCTGCTTCTGGAAAAATTGAAAACTTGAGGATTTCAATAACATCAATTCATCAATTCAAAAATATTTATAAACAACTTTTTGTCATAAAATCTCTCCAAAATAAATGACAGCAAATTTATGTTTTTAATTTGCATTAATAACTGGAACTTTAACAGTTTTATTGTAACTCCAAAATTGCCGTGAACTTAAAAACAAAACAAAAAAACACTTCTACTGGATAACGATGGCATACAATGTACAACATTACTAAGTTGTTTATCATTTTCAATCCATTTATGCTGATGTTTCCAAGGCTGTCACATTTTCAGCAAAACCCCATTTACGCTATCCAGCTAATGTTGTTCAGTATTTACATAAGCAGAATTTGCAAAACAACTTTCAAAAATATCACAGAAAGCCAAATGTTTGAGTTTGCAAGGCATAAAAACACTCAGCATGATCTGCAAATACAAGAACTTAAGCACTGGCCTTCAATGCCAAGGGTCTTGTTCTTGTCTGGGTCTGGTTTTGTCTGGGTCTTGACTGTCCACAAGTGACAGTTGGGTCCTCCTGTGCTGTGGGTCAAGCTGTAATGGTGTGATTCACCGGGCCTGTGTCTTCACTCTACAGCGTTGGAGTGTGTTTACGGATCTGCCACCTGTGCCAGCGAGACTCTCCACTGCAGTCTTATCATCCCGGAGTGTCAGGATAGGTTTGTCTTGTTCTCTGAGCTGAGGGACTGCAGTCTGGCAGTTCTCCTGGCACTCGCTTGCCTTTGTATTTTGTAGTCGTTTGCTGCGTGTCAAACCCTCCCCCTCCAAACAGAGCGGATGACATTTCCAACAGCACCTGCGTCCCTCATAAGTATTTTTGGTGCTCTCTCTCTCTCTCTCTCTCTCTCTCTCTCTCTCTCTCTCTCTCTCTCTCTCTCTCTCTCTCTCGCTCACACGCACACACACACACACACACACACACACACACACACACACACACACACACACACGCTCTCATGTGAGCCCATATGTGCTCACACTTGCGTGTGCCCACTCACACATAATACCCAGACGTAATGGCAGAAAAAGGGTGTAACAGTTGCTCTGTCTCTCTTTTTTTCGCTTGCTCTATCTTTTCATCGTAATTTCTCACTTTCTGTCTTCATTTCACACTTTGATGAGTAGCCATCCATAAAATCAGTTTCATGTTTTAAATAAAATGTTTTTCATGTTTGTTCAATCATATTCCAGTATAAACTCTGACGTTATGATTGTTTTAAAGTAATAGACCACCAAAGAAATGAAAAATCTGGCATTATTTGCTCAACCTCACCAGCTGTGTGAAGATGCTTCATAATTCTCCTTTTGTGTGTCATAGAAAAAATAACAGCATGGAGGTTTGGGGTAACACAAAGGTGAAATAATGAAATAAATATATATTTTTTATATATATATAAATTTTTTTATATATTCATATAAAAGTACAATATAAATATTAATACTTGGGCTGTCGTCATTATTAATTTTTTAATTTATGCAATGTTAACCTGTTAACATGCACCAGGACGCCAGCGCACTGAAAGCTCTTTGTTTGCTCTTTGTTTGCACATGTCATTGTTTTCAAATAGATAAAATGAAATGGGAAAAATTAATCTTGACAAACTATATATCATTTTGAAGGTCTAAGCCTCAAGCATCGACGGTAGATAGCTGTTTTTCGAAAGAAAGCTTATAAGGAATGTATTTGCTAAATTTGTGTAAGCAGTACACATCAAAACATGTATAAAAAAACCGCAGTACATACCAGATTCATCCTGATAACGACTCTCAAATGTATCCACTGCTGTAAATCCCGGTTTAGTTTGTTGTACTCATCAAACTCTTTTACTCCAACAGAGCAAGAAGAAATTGTGTTTTTTTATGATACAACGCCTTTAACAGTGAAACAGATGATACAGGCACACACAGGTGAATTTGATTTTGTGCATTGAAACGCACACACTGACACCTTCATCCTCATGAAGCATTATAGGATGGTAAAGATAATATCTTCATTGAAGCGTCTGTTCGTGTCCAGTGTGAGGTTATTCAGCTGGATGACTGCTTTCTCTGGGGACTAATGATCTTCATGGCTCCCGTGGTGAGGTTAAATCTCTCTGGCTTTACGAGGGGCCGCAATCAGCCCTTGGCCGGTTGTTAAAGTAACCAGGCTGAACACCTCCGTTCGACTCTCAGCCTCCGCTCAGCTCTTAAAGTTTAATTACACACAACTGATGGCTGGCTTGAGATCTGTGCTTTCCCCAGACTATACATGATCTCTCTTCAATTTTACACTTGACCTTAGATTTGGAATTCCTTTCGGTTTGACCGTGTCTTCTGTATTGCATTCATAGCCGAGAGCTGATCTCATATCAGCCGTCTGACTGGATCACTCATGCTCGGACTACAAAACCTGTGAGGTTAAACCTATGCAGGAGTGGAGCATCTCTCATGAATAACTGATAGAACCAGAGCTCAAAATTGTGAACAGGCTTTCTGAAGAACATGGAACATATATATATATATGTATATACAGTATATATATATAGATAAAAATATATATATTTATTTATTTATTTATTATTTATTATCTGCCATCCCCCCGCATCCACCCTCAATTCGAGCCCTGGTTGTAGTACAGATTAAAAAGGAAAGTTTGAAAATAAATAGCCTATTAAGTCTAAATATTTAAGTATTTGGTGCTGTGATGAGCACCATAGCAAATACAAAAATCTGAATGGCTATTTAAATAATTTAAACACTCAGAAACAGAAAGTAGCAGCTGCTTTGTTTCCGGGGTTTCCAGGGTAACGGATGCATTTCTGCTGTTCAGCGCCATCTGCTGTCAGAGAGTGAATGTGCGCCTTATCCAGAGCATCTCTCACACGCTCCGCCATGCGCTTCTCATCCGTGCTTGTTTACATCAGAGTGCGCACGCGTCTTTGACGCAGCATACAGCGGTATTGTGCATTGTGACCAGTTGATGGGAAAAGTATTCTTAAAATGCATTCAAAATTCTAAATAATTTGTAATAAATAATTATTCTCGGTATTTTGAAGTGCCCACATAACAATGTCGTGCATATTCATTATCGTGATATATCGCATTACCGGATACCAGCACATGTATATATTACAGTTAATGATTAATATAATAATTAAAATAAAAATAAGAATTAATAATTACATAATACTACTAATTATTGTAATAAATAGTCATTTTATAAATAATATATTTAATTAATTATATCATTATTAAATGTACACATTCCATTTTTACATTTTATATTTTAAATCTACATTTTTGTTATCCTAAGTTTTCAGCAAATGAGCCCTTTAAATAAGTCTTACTTTTTTTTTTTTTTTTTTAGATCTGACCCTAGTTTAGCACTCCTTACTGATTTTTAAAGCTGACTTTTGTTTAAGTGCTTTTAAAGTGTTTTGTTTAAACTACTGTGCCATACAATAGTTAAAAAATGCCATGAGCACCGAGTAGCAGTGGGGAAGAATCCGGTGGGAATTGGACCACACTGCATGGCCTTGGGGAAAAGAGACCAGAACGCTACTGGGAAACACACTGGTGTCGAGCAGCTGTCTGAAAGATTTGTGTCTGTGTGAGTGCCTGTGTGTGCATATGTTTTATGCCAGTGAAAGACTATGAGATGTCAGTCTGACTGCACGTCTGCTGTATTTGTTGCCTTCAGGTTGACGTAAACTCTTATTTGAAATGTAAAAATCCCACACCATATTTAAATACATTTCATTTTGTTATGTGTTCTGTCCATCTGAATGATTGCGGCGCTCATGTTTGTTGTGTGAGGTATACGATAGGGCCCTCGAGGGCTCTGCGGATGCTCTGATAGGTCATTGGAGGCTTCCCCCCCCCATAAACACCAGCATTAATAACAATCAAAACAGCGGCTGGGCTGAGCGTCTAGTTTATACGAGTGCGGAATTCAATTACGCTGCAGGGAGTGGCGAGAGCCCGTTATGACTGCCAGGGTGACATCTCATTTGCAGTGAATCATGGGACTGAAGGGACCGAAGCAATTCAGCCCTCCTCCTCTGTTACTGTGTAACTTTGTATTCGCTTGTCTGCCCATTGTGTTTTCCTGCTTCTCTCCATTATTCTTGTCCTCTCAGTCTGTTTGTTTGGTGGAAAATCTGTTGTTCTGAGTGGTGTTTTTTTTTTTTCAACAATGATCTTGACAAAGTCTAGTGCCAGATTAAAGTCCAGTCTCCCTTGGGCTTTTGGATATCCGCACCTGTTTAGCAGACAATCTAACCAGATTTCTATTTGATATACCAATTTATTATAGCCAACAACCTAGTGCATTTTCTTTCTTATTCAATATTTAGCAAGATATTAATATGATTTCAGATACTATATACTATCTATACTATTTACTGTCTAAATTAATAAAAAAAAAAACTTAAAATCATTTCAATTTCTTAAAACGACAGTCGAACAATCGATCGATCGTTTGTTTAGCTGTCGTTTTAAGAAATTAATAGATATTACTTTTAAAAAAATAGTTATGTATTATTTTAATAAATCATTTGAAATCCTTTTATAATATATAATTTAAATAAATTAATTTAGGCTATTTTAATAAAATATTTTACAATATATAATTTTAATAAAACATTTTGTAGTACATCATTTTAATAAATGACTGTATAATATATAATTTTAATAAATTATTTTATAATATATAATTTTAATAAAATATTTTGTGCTATTTTGATCAAATCATTTTATTATATATTTTTAAGTTTATTTTATAGTATTTTAATAAATTATTTTTAATAGATAATTTAATCATTTTATAATGCTATTTTAATAAAATCTTTTATAATGTAGTATTTTAATAAATCATTTTATAAATGATTTTATAATGTATTTTAATAAGTCATTTTATAATAATTTTTAATTATTTTATAATAATTTTTAAAATTATTTTATAATATCACTTTCATAAATCATTTTATTAATATATTTTTTTAAATTATTTTGTAATATGTAATTTTAATAAATTATTTTATAATATTTGTGATATATGAATATTTGATTGTCGACACAGTCATACTTTAAATATAATCTAAAGTAATTCACACTTACCAGGGGAGAGCTGGTCAATTAAGCTTTCCAGTCTTTTTTTCCCTTTCTACCCTTCCCATCTCCTCACTCATTTCCTCTTTATCATGCGTTCGTCTCTCTCTGACAGACTCTGAAGCTCCCTGCTTTTCATGGCTGTTTAAAAATGCAGCAAGCGCACGCGGGCCGCCAGAGAGGATGCAGATGAGGCGGCAATTAAAGTTTTAACGAGGGCTGTGTCTGTTCCTCCGATTAGTATGTCCCACCCATCCACCTTAGCCTAGCACTGCCCCATACAATATTCATACTGGTATTACAGCCGGAACTCATTTTCATAAGCAGTTCCTCGGGCCTGTTGGCTGTGGACATATGCAGAGCGTATTGGAACATGGTAACATTGCAGCTTTAAAAGATAAATACGGTGCAGTGGGTTTTTAGTATAGGTGCTCTTAAGATGAATCAAATGTTCAGGTTTTCTGTGCAGTTTGGCATTTAAAATATGAAGCGGGAGGAATTTTACCCAAAGGCAGACTAAACTTCTCATCATCCTTTGCTGCTGCTCAAACGCAGTGGTAACATTCTGTGAACTTCAACCAGTAATGATCATTTTGCACTGATCTGGTTCCACTCTGGCCCACCCAGCAATAATCCCATTTGTATCGTACCACACTCGGATAAATGGCACTCTAAGAACCTTCATCCCATCAGCCAGTTTATGTTACCATAAACCCTCTCATTCCGTGAGAGAGACGGACTTCAGAGGCAGGGGGAATGAATTTAATGTGACACCTAGGAGGCAAGGAATAAATTCAGTGTGACACCGCCGATAAGGGTCAGAAAGGGGAACACCGGTTAATCGCACCCCACACAATGCATGCACGCAAGCCACGCTGGCTCTGTGACCTTCAGGTGGAAGCATTTGCATATTATCAGGAGGAAAAGGTGTGCGTACGTGAGCGGGTGTGTGTTTGTCTTGTGATGAGATGTCTCTGAACCCCCCTCTCACCCCCTAACATCACCATCTCATTTTCTAGAATTCAATTCCTGATATCTCTATGCAGAATACCCAGTAATGCGGTTACATCACTCACACACACGTGCGCAAAGACACACAGACTTGCACACACTAGGTCTTTGTTGTCTCTTTGAATGCCATGTCTTGTTTTGGAATGAGTTTTGGGATGAGCCGATCCCTATAGAGAAGGTGATTTTTATTTCGCCGTGTTCTCACTCTCTCTTTCTATCTCTGTTCCTCACAAACACACTAACACACCCATAGGAAATTTGATGCCCCTCCAGTCTTTCTCTAATAGGATTGAGGTAAAACCAAAGAAGGCGGCAGCTTGTAATTGCTGGACTAATGTGATTGGAACATTGTGAGGTTGATTCTAATTTATGATGTCTGAATTTCTGCTGTTTTGGAGCTAAAATCCTACAATCCAAAACTCAAATGTTTTTTTTTTATTATTATTTTTTATTATATGACAACCATAACATCAGGGAATTTTATGAATTGTGACTTACAGGCCTAGAATTTTTTTTTAAATTAAATAGAATGAATGAGGAATTTCTATAGTGACAGTGGCTGGGTATTATCATCACAAAATATATATTTTCCATATCATTTGATGTCAGTATTTATCACAATATTCACTTCATACAATTAATGTAGAAAGAGAAACATTCCACATGTTTGTTAGACCTAAAGTAACATCATTTAACATATCCTTGTTCTAATTATGGATCTACATCAAACCAGTTAGTTTTTTGATAAACGAGTACTGTGCTAGACTAACTGAGACTTGTCCATGGCACTTGTATACTGTTGCTCTCTCGATGGTCTGATTGCTTCTATTGTTCTCCTCATTTGTACGTCGCTTTGGATAAAAGCATCTGCTAAATGATTAAATTATTGTAATTGTAAATGTACATTTTTCCCGTTTTCTCTGGATTCTGTGTTTTATGATTAATAGAGGCGTATCATTAAAAATGGCATCTAATTAAATAACTCCATAAAACTTTAACAAAATAATGAGTCTATTTTGAATCAAACTGAAAACAAAATTAATTTACAATAAGATTGCATTAGTTATTTGTATTGTGTAAATTAAATGAGGATTAAAAATGTTATTGGTTTTATAGTAATATAGGTTGTATGACATTCCTTAAAATAATCAATGTAATGTTTTAATGCTAATACTACTACTACTAATTTTAATTGTTGTTGTTGTTATTAGTATTATTATTATCAGTAGTAATACATGTATATTTGTCATACATTCTTTGTTAAACTATTTTATTTTGGTTGTCATAAAGACAAAAATTAAGTTTGTGTTTTTAGTGGATATGTTTTTATTGTGGATTTTTTAAATATAAATATCAGTTTTTACTTTATTTTTTATTTTAAATTCATTGCTAAAAAAAGGTGTGTAAGCCCTGAGACCTGCAGTTGATGCACACAGACATTTGCACACATTGCATGTCATTTGAATTTGCTTGC
Organism: Schizothorax lantsangensis; assembly: GCA_027422415.1. Taxonomy (NCBI): domain Eukaryota; kingdom Metazoa; phylum Chordata; class Actinopteri; order Cypriniformes; family Cyprinidae; genus Schizothorax; species Schizothorax lantsangensis. Next base: position 15,102,337 of record CM049844.1, on the reverse strand, counting down.
AAGCACTAGTTACCTTTAGGCCTGTCGCAATAATCAATATATCGACTTATCGCGCAATATATGTACATGACCTCAATAATTTTTGGTGACGCAATATATCGCCCATTATATTTACTTAAAAATTAATGTCACCATGTTTTGTACATTCCACTTGCAGCTGTGTCTTTTGCAGCTTTTCGTACATAACGTGATGAGTTGCTAGTTCAAATTTAAAAAACGCTTCTACAAAAAAAAGTTTCATCTGCAGATATGGTCTTGTTTAGGAAATCTGTGCCTTTGTGCATACGGACATCTGACTGCTAAGTAGTGATTGTGCTTTTCAGGAATAGTGTGCACCTTAATTTACAGAGAAAAGAATGTCAGGGAAAAATCTGTAGATGGAAAAATCTCCATAAAAGTTCTTTGTGCATTTTTCTTTTTTTCTACTTGTTTACTTTGCACTTTTTGTTAGAAACTGTTTATTTACTATTTATTCAAGTTTTTTAAGGTATCTAATATTTTGATACTTAATTTCCATGATCTAAATATTCAAAAAAATTAAAAGTTTGTTGTCATTTGGAAGTGTGTAGGCCTTCTTGCATTATTATGCTGTTACGTTATGGTTATATATTCAGTGGCATAAAATGGTCTTTACAATGACAATAATATCGCTTATCGCAATTATTTCTGGGGCAATATATCACACAACAAAAAGTTGTTATCGTGACAGGCCTAGTTACCTTCATTGATTATGTTTGTAGGTTTCAGCCTCCATAGGGATTGTTCAATTTTGTTATCCATTTACTCTGCCATGAAAAATTGCTTGGTTCTTATTTCACTTTTATAGGAATTCAGATAGAATTTGTTTTTGTTTTTCCCCTTTCTTTATAAACATTTTAATAAATTTGAAGCGTGCTCACTATGTGGCTCCAAATCCATCACAAATCAGACATTTGCTCTTCTATCTCTCACAGTTTGACTCAATCAGATTTTCTTGTGCTAGAAATCATCATTTACTAACACTACAATAACAGAGTGTGATCCAGTCTTATCAGTGTATTAGAGGACGTTCTGATACAATATGATATATCACTTGATATCTTAAGACAGTGGGGCCTACAGGAAAACCAGTCATGAGGACAAAAATAGGGTCCCGATGGTCAAATATCCAATCGCTGAATAGTTTAACTTTTAAAAGCATGTCTCGTTTCCAGTGATACAAAGCAGATTGACTCTCCTTGTTTGAGGACATTTGTGTTTCCTGTCCTGGGGTGATGGGACGACTCCCTGCTTGAGCTTTCTGTGTGTGTGGTACATCCGTTATCCAGGTGATACGATAGGGAGAGCAGCGGGATATGCGCCACTCTGGAGATGGATTGATCTTTTGTGTGTGCGTGTTTGTGTGAATGCTCTCATTGCATCTCCTGTGCTGCACGATGCCAATTATACTGACACCTCTGTCTGGTGTGACCTCACCCATGTTGGCACCATATGTATTCCCTGAGTGGACACTCCACAGGTGGACGTTCCCAAAGTATTTGATGAGGATTCAGCTCTCATCCCTCTGTGTTTTCCCCCCCCCCACCCCCCCCCCCGTGTTCTGTCTCCCCCCCCCCCCCCAGTAGACCTCTGTTCTGTCTCGCTCTCTCCCTGTGAGTTTAACTTTTGTTGTTCCTTAGTGGGAAAAAGTTCAGATAATGGCGCCGTTTAGAGAGTCCAGACAGACAGACAGGAGGGGAAGATCAATAGAGAGAGAAAGTGGAGGCTGGCTGTACACACTGTGCTCTTGGAGCTGGATTGATGGCTGAGTTTACCTCAGGAATCATGACAGGAGGGATGGTGTTTACTTTTGCCATTCCCATCTTTTTCTTTCCCTGTATCAAAGTTTGATTTTCACACTCTCGCCTTCCTCACACACACTCTGTCTCTCACTGCGGGTCTGATCATTGTGTTTTTACACATTACTGTAGCTCTGTTTCAAAACCTACTGAGCTGCCTCGCTGTCTGCACAGACGGCATCTTATTTCAAATGGATTCTCGTAAGTCAGATTTCCAGCAGCATGTAATTTGACTGTTAATACTGGAAGCAAAATGCTGTAATGTGACTCCGTTAGAACATATTTGATATTTAAACCAAATAGCAGTTGAAAAAAGTTGACTTGATTAGAATGTGGTGTAATGTGAAGTTAATTCCATCAGAGTACAGCAGTCTTTTGCTAACGCTGGCACAAGTTTAAGTGCTTATGCATAGTTTTCGAATCTGATTTGAGCCCAGATGTGATTTGTATTCTACTTAAAACTATGAGCATGAGGTGAGACTTAGCAATATTCTAGCACTAAAGTGTTCTTCATTAAAACTAAGGCCCGGTTTCACAGACAGGGCTTAGACTAAGCCAGGATTAGGCCATAGTTCAATTAGGACATTTAAGTAATTTTTATAAACATTATTAGAAAAAAACATTACTGGTGTGCATCTTGAGACAAAACAAAGGCACTGATATATTTTAAGATCAGTTAGTGCAAGTTTATTTCAGTTGAAACAGCTCATATTTACAATTTAGTCTAGGACTAGGCTTAAGCCTTGTCTGTGAAACTGGGGGATAATCGAATATAATTAGGAATATATAAAAAGTCGATATATTTAAAGTATATGCTGTTAGCACATGACTAAATACTATCGCGCACACAAGTATTGTTTTAAATTCACCCATTTTATTACAACTTTGTATTGTCACTTCTCAATAAAAAAATCTAATTAGCATTTCATTGCATTCATTGCATTAGCATTGCTGTTTTTTATTTTTATCTTAGCAAAAATGCTATGGGACGTAAAACACAATAAGAACATGTTTGATATTCAGTAAACAGTTATGTGGAGCTTTTTATTTTATTTTGTATTTTATTTTAGATTTTTTAATTTTTCTTCTCATATTTTTTATTTTAGATTTTGTTTTATTTTGTATTTCATTTTATTTTATGTTGTATTTTATTTTTTATTTTATTTTACATTTTTATGTTATGTTACGTTGCGTTACATTAGAGGTTGTCCCATTCTGGGATGAAGTATCAAAATAAGGAATCTTTTTTTTTTTTTGCCTACATTTTGGGAACATTTTTAGTGTCAGAAGTGTACTTATTCAGCCTTTATGCCATCTAGATAGTCAGCAACTCACTGGGTTTTTCAACAGAGACTGTTCACATGATTACCATACAAGTTCTGGTCCATTTCTCACACCCTTTCTTTCCTTTCGCTTGATTATTTATTTGTTTTCCCACAATCACCCTCTCCCTCATGGAGCTTTGAGCCGTGGAGATGTGGACATATGGGAACAGCAAATCTTACTGTAACCCATCATTAATTCATGACTTCCCTTTTTCTTGAGAGAGTGTGTGTGCGTTTAATGCATCCTGTATTGTTGTATGAGCCTGTGAAAGCAACACTAGGCCTGGATGGAGGGTTTTCTGAGGAAAGTCTGAAATCACATTTCCTCAGAAAAGGAAAATTGCTCTTTTCTGACAAGACATGGTAGCCTCAAGCTGTGGTTAAGACACACACATACAGTACACACTGATGCTAGATGACTCTTTTCACTTTTAAAGTGTTCAAGCATGAAAAGCACTGTGTCTGGATGGTGACTTCCTTGTCAGTCCATGTTTACCTTGAAAAGGACACATGTGGACTGAGACTCAGCATTTAACATCCTTCCAAAGGGCTCAATGACTAAAACAGCTAAAGGCTAACCGCAACAGTAAGAAAATCGAATATAGCATGGATGAGACAGCTTTCATTATGTCTTATCTTTCTCTCTAAGGAGGTCTTTTAAGTTAACACGCCAAACAAAAACACTTAACATAATGATTTGCCTTAAACAACCCCTAATGCAGAACGAGTATTTGGGTGACATCTCAAAGGCTTTGCCGTAAAAGGAAGTCAAGTGCTTATTCATGTAGCACACTCTTACTTCAGTATGACATTCATCTACAGTATGTAAATTAATCATGAACGCAGATTTTTGTTAGGCTGGATGCCATATTTAAAGCAACTCAAACAAAAAATGAGGCTTTTAGGGATGACATATCTTAATGCATTTATAGTAATGATGTTTTAAACAGGATGATAAGCCTGGCATATTTTAATAATAATAATATGCATAAAAGTACCATATTAATGGATTCACATACTTGTACTTACAAGTCGTTGTACCTCTAAAACTACATTTGTTTTGCACATTTTATTTACCCTTCAAAAATGACAAAAAAAAACACTATAAAAGCACAACAGGTCTGAAACAACATGAAGGTGATTTAATAATCACAATTTTCATTTTGGTATGAAATATTTCTTTAGAGTGATTTAATTATATATGTATCCCATAAAAAGGCAATATTTTTGTGTCATAGTAATTCCTCAAGGTCACTGCTTGGTAAACAGCTCCTGTTGCAACATGAAAGACAAACTATATTTTTTATATAGTTCATGGAATCGTAGTAATGCTTAATTTCAGATATATTTCACTTCTGAGACGTGCAAAGCTCCAAACACAGTGTTCTTCACACACATGAACACTTCCTCTCTCTGTGCCTGTCTTTCTCTCTTTCACACTCACAAAAGCACACTACTGTGTTCGTCTGTCACCTTTCACCATTGCCCACAACCAGAGGATTAAACTGAACCTGTTGCGATTCTCTGCTATACTCAAGAGTGCCGGTTCTGGATCAGTGCACAGCCTCATAATGACACGAGGCAGAAATGACACTGGAAAAGCTGATCCCCGATCAGAACCACCATGTGTATATTTCTCGCAGCAGGTTTTATGTGCTTGATAATGTGTATTGATTTTCAGATGGACAGTAAAGCTCCCTCTCTGGAGCATGGTAGATACATAATGACCTGTTGTTAAAGGTAAATGTCATGTCTTGAAAAGGGATTGAGGAAAAATGAGGGGAAAATGATGGCAATACAAAGCTTTAGTGGTCTGTTTCTCTTTTGTGTTCATGTTTCTCTCTGGCTCAGGCAAAAAGAAGAAAAATATTTCAAAGAATATTGTTTTTCTTTGAAGTCATGTTGCAGTTTAGTTTTTCGTGAGCATTTTCTGTCTTTTCTTTGATTGTATGCTTAACTGTATTCTTTATGCAAATTACCTTTGCTATGATTGGCTAACTACAGAGTGCTGGTGTAGTTGACAGTAGTCAATTAAGACATGCTGAACATTGACCAAACGTTGTGTAAATGTGTGTAGTCATATGTTCAGAAATGTAGGAATGATTTGAAAAAGTGGAAGGGGCACTATATGCTATTTATAAGCTTTGCACATCAATATTAATGACATGACATTAGCTCAGTAGTCCTAACTGATTTGCTGGAAGGCAGACGTTGGTAATTGTGTACTAGCCTTATTAGTATTAGTATTACTGTTTTCTGTTAAACACTTGCATGTTTATTCAGTCCACTGCCACCACTGCTAAGTCAAGTCATTATCTCATGCTGTCGGCTGTGTTATTACTCCTTAAATATTAAGCTACAATAAAAAATATTGGCCCTTTTTTGATGATAACTTTGCACAGTTTTTAACATCATGAAATTTCAGAAAACTAGTTAATGCTGCTGTATGAGTGTTTCTAACACAATGATTGAGGGAGTGATGGCATATTGTATTTCCCATCTTTCTCTCCTATGACATAATCTCTCTGTATTTTTTCCTCTTTTGAAATGTCATGGAAATTATTATTTTATTAATTTTTTTTTTTGCTATTGGAGCAAATAGGAATGCAAAAAATATATGTGTTGCTTTTATTCTCTACTATAGCCAAGTATGACAAAGGTCCACTGTATATGAATGGAATAGAGTGGTTTATTATTATTATTATTATTATTAAATCATGGCTTCATGTATTTATTTGAATCCAATATTCATTATTTTGATACAATGCAACTTTTGTTGCATTTTAAGCCTGGCCTATAATGATAAATGGTGTATAGTAACATAGTCATGTATTTATAATATGCTTTATGATGCTTATTATTTTTCCAGAGCCATTAAAATAATTACTGATGTATAGTGTTCATATTTGGTTACACTTTATTTTAAGGTGTCCATGTTACAGTGTAATTATTTTTTTAAGTATTGAGTAATATTACAGTACGTACATGTATTTACTATATGGTTAGGATTAGGGTTACTTGTATGTAATTATGCATAATTTATTGTTATTATAATAGTAAGTAAATGTAACTTGTAACAAGGACACCTTAAAAAGTGTTACCTCATATTTTTTTATTTGTAGTATATTGAATTATATTTGTTAATTCAGTATTTAATTTTATTTAATTAATTTATGTGGGGAGAACAATGATAGCAATAATATTGAGAAAAGGGAATAATATCCTAGAAGACCTCTTCTAGAGCAAGCTGTACTGTGTTTTCGTGATATGACCCCTTTAATGTATAGAACTTGTGTGCGAGCGCCGTCATGGTGGGCTGTTTGTCTTCATGTGTGCATGAGCACCTGTGGGTGTTCCCATTTTCTCCTCAGTGTAGACGGGGTTATCAGAAGCTCCCACTCTCATTTGTCTGTGAAGCAGCCAGGCAGAACACCCAGACAGCCCGCAGGAACAGAAAGGACTGCTGTTTGTCTGAAAGAGAGAGAGCGGAACCGAAGATGAGCAGAGTGTGTCCAATTCCTCAAGCCCTGATCCCAGTGTCACGTCTTCCAGAGTCAAAGCAGCAGGTTGTCAGCTTGACCGCGGCACGCGGCCAATCAGCAGAGGCGCGTGGAGAGATCAGGGTCAGCAAATGGAAAAACCCTGAGAAAAGAGGGATGAAGAGCAGAAAAACAGAGAGTGGGAAGCGAGAGGGGGGAATTGTTTGGAGCAACAGATTCGCAGTGGCTGTCGGAGACCCCGCTGAGAGTGCAGGCCGATTTTTTGAGTGTTTGGACATCTCCGTAAAAGAGGTGCTTGATGGGTCTGTCAAGGCCACTTGTACACGCTCGTACCAGACTGCTGGTTGTGAATCCTAAGAGATGAGACAGCCAGGAATCAACCCACTGTGAGGGACAAGCACCCTGCTGTTAATACACTGTCTTTCTGCACATTTCTCATCCCTTTCTTCTACTCTTTCTTTTTGATATGGCGCTATGCATAATTTTTTCCCCCCCAGCTCCTACTTTTCCTCCAAAATGTTATGCCCTCGATGTGTTTCTGCTGGCTTTGACATTCAACAGACGCTGCGGTGTGTGTGTGTGTGTCGCAGAGCTCCCAGAAGATATCTGAGGTGTGCACCTCTCTGCCCTCAGGTTAATCTCATGTCATTTCACTCTCAGATGGCCTCGGCCACATTATTGCTTTCCTTTATCCACGGGTGTTTGGGATCTGCCTCATATCGCTCTGTCTCTCCCTCGTCCTGCTGTTCGGGTCGTCTGCCTCTAGGCAAGAGCATGAGATTACTGTGCAGGCTGACATATTTCATACACACAAACACGGTCTGTTCACACGCCTCCCTTATGACCTCCTGTACATTACAGAGGTGGACCTGAGCAGCTGGGAGGATGTGGGGTGCAATGTGACCAGCTGATTGGCTACATTTACACTGCAGCAGAATACGGTCGGTCCTGTATGCAATGCTAAATGTACACTCTTTGCTTGGGTAAAAGAGTGCTCTGACAATTTCATGAGTCAGAAGAGAGTTCTGACAGCAAGGTTGGTGAATATGTGCTGTTTGAATGGATATGCTCTTTGGCAAAAATGCAGAATTGCAATTCAAAGTTCAACAGTCACACATTTTCAAAAGGAATTTCATTAGACCAATTATGCAACAAAAAAAACAATCAATTTGGAAAAAATGTGTATATAAGTTATGTTATTAAATATTTAGACATTTTTAAAAACGGCTGTATTTTCACTATTTTGTTTATACTATATAGGCTAAAAAAAATTACAAAATTGATAATGCTCAGTTTAGGAAAATTATTATATATAATAATATAATTATTATATTTATTTAGTTTTATTTGTTGTAATTGTTTTTGTAATTTCTTTGCATTTCTGTTTCTCATGTCAAAACTTTTCCAGGGCCCCAAAACACCCTCAGACCCCAGAGGGTTAAATGACCTCCAGTTGGCTGCCAGCAGGTCCGAATGCACTCGTAATTATGCCTGTGGCCCATAAAAGGCACTGCTATTGATATTTGTCATATGTTTACGTGGGACACAGTAAGAGGTTGAGGGTAATATGGGACATGGTGTGTTGTGCTGGTGTCTGAAAGCTATTGATTTCTTACCGTGTGCAATCAAACACAATTAGCTGTCGAATTCCTCGGACGGAGTGCAGGCGCCTCTCCTGCTGTGCTTCTCCGGAGGGAGGACACTGTGAGTGTAAGCGTTCAACCCTAAAATCAATGTATACCAAATGGGGAGGATGCAAATTGAGATTGGGAGAGTCAAGTTATGCTCCTCCCAATGTCCTTAGTTCAAACACCCACACATTTTGCTGTAACTTCTGCATTCTTCTCTCTAGATAGCACTGCTTTACAGCTCAGCTCTGTGTTGTAAATCATGTAGGCTCCCATCATTGGCTCCGCTCCATATGCCAAGAGAGGAGTCCCAACGGTGGGCGGCACCGCTCGGGCGTTGTGCCCTGCTGAAAGATTCACTGCCGCTATCTAAACGTATTTATACTGCCGCTTCACCTGCACGTCTGCACTTCACTTATGGATTGACCAATGCAGATGGATGAGGTCAGTTCCAATCCATCGTCATCCTCTTGGCCAAGTATCAACATATACAGTGGGGCAAATAAGTATTTGATACACTGCCGATTTTTCAAGTTTTCCCACTTACAAAGAATGGAGAGATCTGTAATTTTCATCATAGGTACACCTCAACTGTGAGAGACAGAATCTAAAAAAAAAATCCAGAAAATCACATTGTATGATTTTTAAATAATTAATTTCCATTTTATTGCATGAAATAAGTATTTGATACAATAGAAGAATATAACTTAATATTTGGTACAGAAACCTTTGTTTACAATTACAGAGGTCAGACGTTTCCTGTAGTTCTTGACCAGGTTTGCACACACTGCAGCAGGGATTTTGGCCCACTCCTCCATACAGGTCTTCTCCAGATCTTTCAGGTTTTGGGGCTGTCGCTGGGCAACACGGAGTTTCAGCTCCCTCCATAGATTTTCTATTGGGTTCAGGTCTGGGGACTGGCTAGGCCACTTCAGGACCTTGAAATGCTTCTTACGGATCCACTCCTTAGTTGCCCTTGCCCAGCCACGAACCATCTACAATGCTCTTACTGAGGTTGTTGCCCAAAATATCGCGATACATGGCCCCATCCATCCTCCCCTCAATACGGTGCAGTCGTCCTGTTCCCTTTGCAGAAAAGCAAACCCAAAGCATGATGTTTCCACCCCCATGCTTCACGGTTGGGATGGTGTTCTTGGGATTGTACTCATCCTTCTTCTTCCTCCAAACACGGCGAGTGGAGTTTATACCAAAAAGTTATATTTTGGTCTCATCTGACCACATGACCTCCTCCCATGCCTCCTCTGGATCATCCAGATGGTCTTTGGCAAACTTCGGATGGGCCTGGACATGTGCAGGCTTCAGCAGGGGGGACCTTGCGCGCGCTGCAGGATTTTAATCCATAACGGTGTAGTGTGTTACTAATGGTAACCGTTGAGACTGTGGCCCCAGCTCTCTTCAGGTCATTGATCAGGTCCTCCCGTGTAGTTCTAGGCTGATCCCTCACCTTTCTCAGCATCATTGATACTCCACGAGGCGAGATCTTGCATGGAGCCCCAGTCCGAGGGAGATTGACAGTCATCTTGAATTTCTTCCATTTTCTAATAATTGCGCCAACAGTTGTTGCCTTCTCACCAAGCTGTTTGCCTATTGTCCTGTAGCCCATCCCAGCCTTGTGCAGGTCTACAATTTTGTCCCTAGTGTCCTTAGACAGCTCTTTGTTCTTGCCCATAGTGGAGAGGTTGGAGTCTGATTGATTTGAGTGTGTGAACAGGTGTCTTTTATACAAGTAACAAGTTCAAATAGGTGCAATTAATACAGGTAATGAGTGGAGGATAGGAGGGCTTCTTAAAGACAAACTAACAGGTCTGTGAGAGCCAGAATTATTGCTGGTTGGTAGGTGATCAAATACTTATTTCATGCAATAAAATGGAAGTTAATTATTTAAAAATCATACAATGTGATTTTCTGGATTTTGTTTTAGATTCTGTCTCTCACAGTTGAGGTGTACCTACGATGAAAATTACAGATCTCTCCATTCTTTGTAAGTGGGAAAACTTGAAAAATCGGTAGTGTATCAAATACTTATTTGCCCCACTGTATATGTTGATACTTGGCCAAGAGGATGACGATGGATTGGAACTGACTACCTCTGGCTGCCTCTGACCCTGGCAGCTGTAGCTTGGCATCCTTTGTTTGTTTCCATCTGCAGGATCAATCTAATTGGCCAGCTTTCCAATTACCAGCGGCCGACACTCCTCCTCTGGCCAATGGTATCACTCAATGGACACCAGGTGTAAATAAAAGACAGGATGGATGGATGAATAAATGCCCCTTGTTGTTTATTGACCGTCGGGTGTTATCCTTTGCATGTAAAATCTCATTGTCCGGGTTGGTGTGTGTGTGTTTGTAACGCACCAGGATGCTTTGTGGGGGAGAGAAAAGGTCATGCACTGTGTGTTTGTATTTATGAGGCATCACGGGGAGCATTGGTGAACATTTGATTAGGCGGCAAAGCACAAACAGAATTGGCATGATCATTGCTGCATTGCCAAATTGATTGATTTTTTTTTTTTTTTTTTTTTTTGTAAATTCAGAACAATTCAATTTGATCAGATTAATGGCATTGTGATTAATCTCTCTCTCTATCTCTATATAGAGATATACATACTGAATGTGTGTATATATATATATATATATTATATATATACAGTGGCATGCAAAAGTTTGGGAACCCCTTGTAGAATCTGTGAAAATGTGAATAATTTTAATAAAATAAGAGAGATCATACAAAATGCATGTTATTTTTTATTTAGTACTGTCCTGAGTAAGATATTTTACATAAAATATGTTTACATATAGTCCACAAGACAAAAAAATAGCTGAAATTATTCAAATAACCCCCTGCAAAAGTTTGGGATCCCTTGGTTCTTAATACTGTGTGAGGTTACCTGGATGATCCACGACTGTTCTTTTGTTTTGTGTTGGTTGTTCATGAGTACCTTGTTTGTTCTGAACAGTTGAACTGAGCACTGTTCTTCAGACAAATCCTCCACGTTCTGTAGATTCTGCAGTTTTCCAGCATTTTTGCATATTTGAACCCTTTCCCGCAGTGACTGTATGATTTTGAGATCCATCTTTTCACACTGAGGACAATTGATGGACTCAAACACAACTATTAAAAAAGGTTCAAACATTCACTGATGTTCCAGAAGAACACACGATGCATTAAGAGCCGGGGGGTGAAAACTTTTGAACAGGATGAAGATTTCCAACTTTTTTCTTTTGTTGAAATATATATATTTTTCCATTTATTACTGCCCTTCGGAAGCAACAGAAGATACTTGCATGTTTCCCGGAAGACAATTAAGTACAATTTACCTTGATCTTCAAATTCAAAAGTTTTCACCCCCGGCTCTTAATGCATCGTGTTTCCTTCTGGAGCATCAGTGAATGTTTGAACCTTTTTTAATAGTTGTGTTTGAGTCCATCAATTGTCCTCAGTGTGAAAGATGGATCTCAAAATCATAGTCACTGCGGGGGGAAAGGTTCAAATATGCAAAAATGCTGGAAAACTGCAGAATCTACAGAACGTGGAGGATTTGTCTGAAGAACAGTGCTCAGTTCAACTGTTCAGAACAAACAAGGGACTCATGAACAACCAACACAAACAAAAGAACAGTCGTGGATCATCCAGGTAACCTCACACAGTATTAAGAACCAAGGGGTCCCAAACTTTTGCAGGGGGTTATTTGAATAATTTCAGCTATTTTTTTGTCTTGTGGACTATATGTAAACATATTTTATGTAAAATATCTTACTCAGGACAGTACTAAATAAAAAATAACATGCATTTTGTATGATCTCTCTTATTTTATTAAAATTATTCACATTTTCACAGATTCTACAAGGGGTTCCCAAACTTTTGCATGCCACTGTATATTAGGGCTGTCAATCTATTAAAGTTTTTAATTGTCATGAGTTAACTCGTGATTAATCGCAACTTAATCACACATTTTTATTTGTTCTAAATGTACCTTAAATTAATACTTTTCAAGTTTGTAATACTCTAATCAACATGGGCATGGACAAATATGGATGCTTTATGCAAATGTATGTTTATTATTGAAACCATAGTCAACATAAAGCATGAAGAGTAGACATGTTTCAAAGGTCATAGATGTTTTTCAAAGAACTTGTTAGTGTCTATTAGACACATGAAAAAAGAAATACCAGGTTCCCAATACTTCTCTTTCTTTGCACTGAGCAATTAACTTACACAAACCTGTTTACATTTTTGCAGGACAGGGCAGCTCTTCTTCTGAAAATGCAAAATGTACATTTATTATTTATTAGATTTGTTTGCCTCTCTGTTCCCACATACTGTATTTTGATGCAGCTAAATTCTCAAAACTGTTTTCATTGGTATATTTTACTGTTTCTGTTGTCAGACAACGGAATTAATATGAAATAGTGATTGAAACGCGACCCATTAAGACTAGGGTACATAAACAGCTCTCCTTTCCAAGATGTTAATCTGCACAAAAATCCTGATAATCGAGCCGTCGTCTGATAAAATCAAATACACATAAAATAATGACAATAGCTGTGCTGTGATTTCAGCTATAATTGCATGTAAAATTAGAGAAGCAACATAATATCTGTGTTTAACTGAAAGCGCTGCTCCTATCTGCCGCTCGCTGAACAGTGCAGACTCACAGAGAGAGAACGAAAGGGGTGTGTGCGTGTGCTGGGACAGCAAGACCTCGCGCTCGCGCGGCAGTACCAGCGAGTCTCAGAAACTAAATAAGGTTTGGGCAAACCCTAAAGATTTGTCTTAACCCTAAAGGCCACGGGTCAAACAGAAAATGCGCGCTGTTAATCGCGCGTTAATAAAATTATTGCTATTAAAATTAATTTGCGTTAAAGCGTTATTAACATGTTAACTTCAAACGATTAATCGCAATTAGTCGCATCCAAAATAAAAGTTTGTTTACGTAATATATGTATGTGCACTGTGTATTAGGGGTGGCACGGTACACAGATGTCACGGTTCGGTACGTACCTCGGTTCGGAGTGACGGTTTGTTATGATTTCGGTACAACAGGAAAAAAAAGATAAATCTACTATGCTCGGTTTCTTTGCATTTATTTTGAACAGACAGTAGTGCAAATTAAAAAAAAAATCCACTGAAAAAAAAAAGTGATTATTAATAAGACAATAAGTGTTTAAAGTTGATTTTGCTGGTATAAGGAAACAGTTGAAGTGATCGCGCCGTGGAGGTCATCAGGAGGTCATGACAGTCTTACTGCCTGAAGGACAATGATATGAAAGCCATATTTTGGTGCAGATTTGAACTTTTTAATGCTTTGGTCTTAAACTTTTGATCAGCTGATGAACAGCTTGTTTGAGTTTAAATGCAGTTTTCAATAAATTGTCTATTCTCTATTGTTGGTCTCTTGCTCCTATTCCTTCTTTTGGCATTTTGAAGCAGTACTTAGAACCTGGTAACGATCCACCAATGCGAAATGTGAAAACTTGTAATGTTTCCCCCCGTCTTAAGATTTTGTTCAGGAGTGTATATATTAACTATAAATTAAGTAAATTAATCTAAAAATAATGAATTAATATAAATATTATTTTTTTATTATTTATAAATGGATAATAGTATTTATAGTAGCCTATTTATAATTAATAAATATAAATTGCATAAATTAATAAATAACTATAAATTAATACATAAATTAATAGAAATACTAATATAAATAATATACTGTATAGTGACATGGATGGGTGGATGGAGATAGATAGATAGATAGATAGATAGATAGAGTATATTTCATATTTATGACAAATTATTTAAAAAAGCCAGTATTGAGTGACTGTATAGTGTTGCTAATCAGAATGGTGTTTTGGAGCATAACTGTTGCTATATTGTGTGTTTTATTGTAGATTGACCAGTCATCATCCAGGAGCAGATCTGTTTGTTTTGTGTTATTTATGACACGCAGTCACCCGCTCTCCAATCTACACCACAGCCCTCATTTTCCCTCTCAAATCCAATTAAACATCACGGCTACAAATCTAAACTTGTTTAGTCCTGACAGGCATGCATAAACAGTTACTTGAAACAAGCAGAAAAAAGAACAAATTACAAAAACACAGCCGGCAAATAAATGTATCAAATCAAATTAATCGCATACTAATGTCTCATTAAATTAAACAGCCACAATTAATTTATTCTGCCAATAAAAGATGATGATGATTTGTGTTTGCTGTTTTGCCCACAATACTGTAAATGAAAGTCCTACTGTGTATTTTATAACGCATAACATAACATGCTCTCGTACAATCAGGAGATTGCACTTGTATTAGAAGTGGGGCATTGAATTGTGCAGATGGCCTCTTTGAATTACAATCGGCCTTGTTGCATTAGTATTAGAGGGCCTTGATTATAAACGTTTTGCTTAGAAAAATATATTATACAAGACGACTTTAACATGCATTTTAGTAGCATGTACATTAATAACTAGATTTTGTCTTTTTCTGAACAAAATGTAAGTGTTGCTGTGTAGTTGAATGTTGCTTTAAGTGTTTTTAGCAAATTGCTAAAGGTTTTGAGTATTTTTTCTTTCTTTTTTGTCTATAGCACAAACAATGAAGCATTTAATACTTGTTGTTTGTGCCTTGGCAAGCACCACTAATAATCTGTAAGATCTCAAGGTTTCATCTTGTTCTTAACATTCTCATCTGTCCCTGACGTTGTGTAATCTTTAAAGACACTGTTTTTATCTGGTTCCTGTTGGACTTAGGCGATCGTGTTAAGCCCGGGTGGGGGGCAGATTGATTGATTGAGCCACAGGGCAGGGGTAGGTCAAGCCCTGGTTTGACCCGTACTGAGGCAACAGAAGTTATGCGGATTGCTACAGTGGTAATAAAGGGTGTGTTGATAGGCACTGTATGTGTGAGCCCCATCAGTATTAAGTGATCCAGAGCCGCTGTATTCTGGCCCATGTGTCGTTCCCGCATCTCTAGATGATGTCACAGACTCCCTAATGAACTGTCAGAGCTTTAATCCTCACTCTGTGTGTGTGTGTGTGTGTGTGTGTGTGTGTGTGTGTGTGAGGAGACGATCTCCTTAGCAGCGTTCAATATGACAATGATAGAATGTCTTTCTGGGAATTGAGCGGGGGGTCTGGGATGATTTTTATTAAGATGTGTCACCTTGGGATGATCCTGTCTGGCTGTAATAAAAGCGTTAGCTTGCTTATTTCCCAGAATCCCACACACTGATCAAGGACTTTTAGCAATGTTCAGGACACAATATATCTTATCAGTACACACTTATTAATGTAATCCATGTCTGTTTTATATATATGTTTTTAAATTAAATATTTATATTTAATGAATGTTAAAATACAATATTTTAATATTATATAAATACATTTAAATAAATTATTTATTTATTATTTTTGTTACTGATTTTGTAACTTTTGAGTTGTACATTATTATATTGATATATTGCAGTAATTTTCTATGTATATTTCATCACTGTGACATGATATTTTGGAGCATCATATTTCATTATATATAGCTATATTTGGACTTATAAATGATGTTTTTAAGAAATCACAAATAATTTTTATGGCACTACTTCATTTTTGTAGCGTCTGTCATCTATCGATCGATCGTTCGTTCATTCGTTCGTTCTATCTATCGGTCTATCCGTCTATTCGTCTATCCATCTATCTATCTGTCGTTCTGTCGTTCTGTCGTTCTATCTGATGATCTGGTTCAATTCTGATATGTTTGTCTTGGCTAGTAAAAGTTCTGAATAGCTGGTAACTTAAAAATTTTGTAACCAAATTGTCTGCTGAATGCAAAATACAACAAAACACAATTAACAAAACAACACGCAACAAAACACAATAAAATAAAAAACAAAGCACAACAAAACACAAGTTTAAACTCTGTATATAATACTTTATTGGATACTTTTCATCCTTATAGCAGTATAATTTTCTGCTTGTTTTTGTGTTGTCTTACAAGTTAATATTGAAGCATTTCTAATGTCTAAATGAGCTTTTGACTTTGCATCTTGATGTTTTGTGTGGTGAGGTGGTCGACGACACTCAGCCTCTCTCAAGGGTATCAAGGATATCTCTCAACACCTAAACCTTTTAAACAGTTACACACATCTCCGAATTATTATGTGTCCTTTCAAGCACAAAATGGCCTCTGTCTGGCAGGGATATTTCAGCAGCTGTTAGCTGTTGTGTGTCTGCAGTGACCACTGCTGGAGCCCAGTGTCAGAGTCCAGCCAGCCTGACGTGGTGTTAGCATTAGCAATCACGCTGACCCCAGGCCCATCACCTTCTCTGATGGGGTTGGCATGGTGACCGAGGTTGCTGTGGAGACTGACATGCTGAATTGCAGACACACAGAATGTGTGTGTGGTGAATCAGGTGAGCTGATGTGCCTGTTGAAACTGTGTCTCCTGGTTGAAGGGACGCTCATTAGCTGAGATGGCTGCAAATAGTACCTAAAAATGTTGTAAAGATGACCTAACAGACAAAGCAATAGTGAACACGTAATAAAAACACTTACAACTTGTGTGGTGCGACATTACTGTCGGATCCAATATAGTCGGCATAGCATCGTCTTTTAGTTTCAATCTTTCTGAAAATCCTGTTGAATTGTGCCTTGTTTGTTAAAGCTGCAGTCCGTAGCTTTTTTGGGTTAAAAATGATCCGAAATCAATATTTGAGCAAGTACATAACCAGCCAGTGTTCAAAATTATCACCTTACTTTAGCCCGATTCACAGCGGTTATCTTATATTAATGTTTTCTAATTTGAGTGGTACGGGTTGGTTTTCGCGGGAAATTCGAGCATGCTGCTGCGTCATTACGTCACGTCTGTAAACATAAAGAAGTTGTCCCGGCTAGTAGGCTATCGCATTTGAGGATCCTGCAGGTGGCGGATCGTTTATAGCCTTTTCTCACAGCAGCTAGAATAATTAAATGTATAATTTTGATGGCGGACTGTAATCCAGAAAGGATTATGTGTTTATGAAACACATGTGAATGAAATTAAATTATATACCAGTTTTAAATGTACTTCTGATTACAGATAGCCTGAGATTACACAAAATTTGTATTTTAAAGACAACCAGTTCGAAGGGAGCATCGTTTGCTTTTTGGGTTAAAATAATTTCTTAATATGAAATTCGAATGGTATGACAATTAGATTAGACTGTACAGAAATTGAAATCTACACGCTAATACACACTATACCCATAGTCACGCAATGCTGATGTTGTTAACATTAATAATTTGAGGATTTTGAGAGTATAACAATAATAATAATTTGCACGGTTAGATGTGATATGAGCTAACCAATCGTTAGATTTAATTACCATTGGTAGCGCGATTTATTGTAATGCTTTTTTCCTTAGTTGGTCAGAACGAACGTGGCAGACTTGTTACTTACTTGTTCAGATGGCAATATATGGTGAAAATTCATATTTGGGTCATATATTCCAAGACGTAGGCTATAATCTGTGATTCCTGAGTACAGTATCCACACCAGTGCGGTGACTGACAGACTGACACACATACTCCTCAAAACATTAGATTCATCCGCGCTGGAGCCGTGCCGGAGCACAACCCCACGCAAGGAAGATAATTCCACACAGAGCTGCAATTCCAGGTTTTCAAACAGAGATGGCGACAAAGAGGCAAAACTTACGGACTGCAGCTTTAACAAATCTGTGGTTAAAATGAAGTGAACAAAGGACCAAGTTCTTACTGATGCAGTCTGGATCTTCATTAAAAATAAAGTTCATCCACTCTTTTTGTTGGGATCCAAAGGAAGGCAATGCAAAGACTTTTTTCCACAATTTGGCACTGCACAGCGTCTTGTTGTCTTCGGAGCATCTTTATCGTTTAGTTTCTGTGTAGACCTGCGTTCACCTCTCTTGTTATTTACACTACATGCGCCAATCGGTGGGCGGGGCTAAACAGGCAGTGATGTAGAAGCAGGCATTGATCATCTTCTGCGGCGGCGGTGTATAGACACACTATTACATCATAGAGACTGGCTTCAGTATAAGCTTTTTTTTTAAGGCTAACAAGAAAGTTTTGAGTTCTAAAACGTACAGGATGTTTTTATAGTACAATGACCTCTTATATGTCGAAAGATCAAGGGAATTTAGATTTCTCAGTTCATGACCCCTTTTGAGAAATTAAACTGGATGAGTTTAGATTTTACACAGCATGTCTTTAACATCAGAGAATTTGCTTGTGTTTGTTGTCTAGTGGCAGATGGTGCATCACCTTTCCTACATGGGTATAATTTGTGTCATTCATTGCTCTTTTTCACCTCACAGTCATGAAGCGAGTGTGTGTGTGTTATTGTGACTGCTTAAATGTTTGTTTGTCCTGTCCCTCACTCAACAGCTTTGCATTTCCAAGATTTCCTCTGCACATTTAGCATCACTGGTGCATCGTAAGCGGTCCTAGGTTATATTTGCCCCCCCCACCCCCCGCCCTCGCTCTGTCATTCACTGGCTTACTGTGAACCGCAGCTATTTCAGCACTTTGGCTGTGACACTGAGTGGCCTCACTCTGAATAATTCACTGCTGAGTATAGAGCTGTGTGCGAATGAGAGGGATAACTGCCGGATAGCTTATGTCATTTTCTCAGCTGGTTATCTCAATGCACTCTCTCTTTCTGTCTCACTCCATCTTTATGTTGCTCTAACTCGCTCTCCTCTCGTCATTCTGGACTTCAGTGTAGCCCACACTGGGCGCACTGTCTGTTCTTCTGAAGGTGTACATGAATAGTTTATTTAATGGTTCCTGTAGCTCAGCGATTTACCAGGAATTCACCATAGGCTGCGTGCCAAGATTAATGAAACAGGATAAGAGATTCATTTCGTGAGAATTATTTATTAATCATTTATTAGAGTGCAAATGTGAGTGAAACCAAAAAACTAACACTTTTAACACAGAGAAAGTAATCATTTTACAAATTAAAGGGGTCATCGGATGCCCATTTTTCACAAGTTGATATGATTCTTTAGGGTCTTAATGAAAAGTCTATAACATACTTTGGTTAAAATTTCTCAATGGTAGTGTAAAAAAACACCTTTTTTACCCTGTCAAATTCAGCTCTGTTTTCAGCAAGCTGTTTTTTTGTCCATGTCGCTTTAAATGCTAATGAGCTCTACTGACCCCATCCCTCTCTTCCGTGGGGTGATAAGCAGACTGTAAACTTCAGTTGCGAAACTGGCTAACTATCACATTATTAGGAAAGGCGATTTGCAAAGATTCATTAAAAAAACCTTATACTCACTTCTTCTGTAGATGAAGCCGGATCACGAATGATTTGCGCAAACATAGACGCATTTAGGCAGATTGGGGATCGGCGCATTCCCTTCAAAAACTAAAGTAACATTAATCCTCTGTGTCTTCAGCGGCTCAGATGTCGGGAGTAAATGACGACTGCTATATTCATTACTACATCCAACAACAAAACACCTCAATCGCTTAATCGGAGACATCTTGTCTTCCCCTGCACCGGAGTCGACACAATGGCGGACAGCTCACAGCTCACTCCGATCACTCAGGGCGGTCTAAAGTAAGACAGCCTTGTCAATCAACTATCGTGGGAGTGGTCTGTACAGAACTACGTCATTCTGACAGGAATCTCAGAACAGCCTGATTTGAGAAAGAGGATTTTAAAATAGGGATTTTTAAAAAAAAACTCTGGGTGGATTTTTATCATTATAGGATGGATGTGTACACACACTTCCAACACACATTTATGTTCAAACAACTTGTAAAGTGAATTTTGCATCCGATGACCCCTTTAAAATATGACAAAACGTTACAAAACAAAGTATAGTCTATATATATTTATTAATAAATATTTAAATATTTATTAATAAATACAATAATGAAAAAGGTTTAAATATATTTTTATTCAAATGTATTTAATTATATATACATGCACTACCGTTCAAAAAACTTTTTTTAAAGAAATGAATACTTTTATTCCACAAGGATGGAGTGACAGTAAAGACTTCTACATCGTTAAAAACATTATTTCAAATAAATGCTTTTCTTTTAAACGTTCTGTTAATCAAAAATTTGAAAAAAGTAAAAATAAATATGAAAATATTATAGTAAAAAAAAAGATTATAGTTTACACAAAAATATTAAGCAGTACAACTGTTTTCAACAAATCAGCATATTCGAATGATTTATGAAGATTCATGTGACACTGCCTTGGTGAGCATAAGAGACTACTTTCAAAGCATTAAAAATCTTACCAACCCCAAACTTTGGAACGGTAGTGTATATAATTTTAATGTATATGAGTCATTCACATAAGATATATTATGCCTTTGAAAAACAAACTCTGATGCAATCAACCACTGAGGAAATACATTTCCCTCATTCCTGGGCTCAATAACAGCATCCTCTCTGTGGGTGTCTAAAGTTTGACTTGGAGTTTTCTAACATCGGTGGGACTTCCGCTCATAACCAAGGTCTCAACGGCGGATGCAGCGTCAGATTCACTGATCTGTGGGCCGCCACAGGCAGCGTCCGCTCCATCCACAGCGCTAACGTCTGAACACGCCACTGTTTGCGTTTTGCCTTTGTGCAGCGCTCCAGGATTTCTCCATTAAAAACAAGCTATTGATTTTTTTGAAGTGTGCAGATTCACTTGGCACAGCACCAGCTCTCGCAGCTCTGATGAGGCTCGGTGATATATAGCTCGCTGGCTTACACTTATTTACTCTTAGCAAAAAAAAAAAAAAGACAAAAAAAGAGGGAGGCAGGGAAGGAGTGATGCGAAAGGTGACTAGCAAAAAGGGAATCATTTTTTTCTGATAGTTTTTGTGCTCTCTCTCTCTCACACAAGGTTCTCTGCATGCCTCTCATATATGTCCTCATATAGCATTTGACCCCATCTAGTGAGTAAAGTTTTTATCAAATGGATTTGAACATATAATCAAATAGAGGATCTGTTCATTATAGTAGGGCTGTGCAATTAATCGCAAGCTAGGCAATTTCGCGTTCATAATCGAATGCAATTATGAACGCGATACTGCCTAGCTTGTCAGTGAACTACGGCTCTGTGTAGTAAATGCCGCTCCATTTGAAAGCAGGTGATGGCGATTTACTGCCAATCACGGAACCGGCTTTACTGACGAGATGCGCAT
Organism: Schizothorax lantsangensis; assembly: GCA_027422415.1. NCBI lineage: Eukaryota > Metazoa > Chordata > Actinopteri > Cypriniformes > Cyprinidae > Schizothorax > Schizothorax lantsangensis. Next base: position 15,080,877 of record CM049844.1, on the reverse strand, counting down.
GACAATCGCATGCGATTAATTGCACAGCCCTACATTATAGTACTGTAATTAATGCATTCCTTCATGAATATGAGAATTAGATTTATATTAGAATACACTTTTTCTCTGTAGATTTTAAATACATATTCAAAATCTGTGTCTTTTAGATTTTTCATTTATATTACAGGATCTGTTATCATGTTTGGCTGTGTACTGGTGTGCTTATCATCTGTGCAAGGAATCTAATTGGTTTGATCTCTCAGTTGTTGAAAATACTACATGATTTTTGCCCAGATTTTCAGTCTGGAAGTGTTAATGCTAGTTGCCAAAAGTCAAGCCAATCTGCAGTCCGAGTTTACGTATTTCAGAATTGCATAGTATGATGGGAACAAAGTCAGATTTTTTAGCTTCCGATTATGAATCCATCCAGTCGGAGGATATCAAACATATTTGAAATTTTGAGACTATTTTAGAATAAGTGTTGTTGCATTCACACTGAGGTGCATCGGATTATAATCTGATTTCAAACCACTTGTGAAAGTGGTTTTAACAGTTTTTTTTTCAATCACCAGATTTCTTGCTTCGTTTAGACAAATGTTTCATCCAAATGAGTTACGGATAACATAATTCAGCATTTGTAATGTTTTCAGCTTTTTGGTGTCAACTCATTAACATCTTTCCATTCTATTTTGTTAGCTAAGGGATGAAATGGCGATAGCTTGATCCTTACCTTTTCCATCCCATATATTCAACATTAGTGCAAGAAATACACATAGAGCCTGCATTCTAGTACAGAGAGGAGAGTAAAAAATATTCAAAATTTGGAGTGAGAAAGAGGCAAAATATAGAACCATATGCCAAGCTGGTGATCTTTAGAAATGTCCATACCAAATCTCTTGCGATTACAAACATCCTACACAGTATTTCTTGCAAAGTCCATTATCCAGGGAGGAAGTTAAGGAGGACACTTGGCAACCAATGGAGCTATAACATGCCAGACTAAGCCAAGAGCAATGGAGACCTTAGACTGGAGCGAGTCTCGAATGAGACGGATGGAGTGAGAGAGGAGGAATAGAGGCACTTGGAAGACCGCAGGCCAGGAGAAATCAATAGATACACCCACACATACTCCAGACCCATCTGCTGTGTGTGAACACCCAACACCACCTCAGAGTTGGCATGGAAGAGGCGAAAGCACATTCTGTCCAAGTCTTTATGCACAGTTTGAGCAGTCAGTGTACTGTATACTGTACTGGTGTTCAGTTGCAAGTTCTTCTACTTTTTGTTAAAGGCCACTGCTCTAGTGACCTACAGTGTCCTTAATGAACTTCAGCACAGTAAAAAAAGTAAAAAAAAAAAATTCCAGACTACAGTTCTTTGAAAGCAGTGTTGTTCGCTTTATAAAAATCCATATAACTGCTGGGGGGGTGTAGCCTAGCTGTTAAAGTTCTGGGCTGGTAAACGAAAGGATGTAGGTTGCTTGAAGGATCTTTGAACCGTCATCATTGTGCCCTTGAACAAGACATTTAACCTCAGGTTCCTCTATAAAGGAATATTATAAGTATTCAGTACAGTGTTTTGGGTAAAACATCATCAAAAAATAACCAGTTAGTGATTAGTTAAGAACTGATAAAAGCATGCAGGAATGTGGGTGGTTTTAATTGTTTTATACTTTTTATTCTTGATTTTATGGATATATAATAACCCCATAAATTTCTGGAAACTTACTGTAATTGTAGTGTCATTCTCAAAACATTGTGAATGCTCTTCTGCCATAAAATATTAGATTATTAATTATTATTTATATGGTTAATTTCTTGTTCTCATTTGATTTTTTTGCACACTTTTTAGACTTTACACTAAGGTTTTGCTTGAGCAAACAAAATGGGTTAACAAAAAACCCTGCAAATGTCAAGTTCTGTTAGATGAAGGCACTTGGAAATTCAAATGATTAAAAAAAATCATATTTAAACCACTTCACATTATTTAATAAAATTATATTTTTTAAATGAATACCTTTTTATTTTTAAACCGTTTTAATGACTGAAAAGTCAAGACATATTTGTCACTATAGTTCATTTTAAACATAATTTTAAATTATTTATATTATTAATTTCTTATTCTCTTTTGATTTATTTTGCACACTATTTAGACTTTACACTAAGGTTTTCCTTGAGCAAACAAAATTGTTAAAAAAACAAACACTGTAAATGTCAAGTTCTGTTAGAGGAAGGCACCTGGAAAATTCAAATAATAAAAAATATATATATTTTAACCACCTCACATTATTTAATATAATGTTACTTAGATTGTAGAATGATACTTTTTTATATGAATACCTTTTTATTTTTAAACCCTCTTAATGAATGAAAAGTCAAGGTACATATTTGTCATTGTCATATTTTTAATGACTGTTGAACAACCTCAAGGGCATGGAGGTGATAAAGCTTGATTTTACTTTTAGTGACAGTTTATTGAACTTTATGATTCTAATAGCATTTGGTCCATAAATAGGTCTAAATGTGTTGTTGGTCTTAATTACATGTATTTTAGTTGAATCGTGCATTCAGGCATCACAAAGACTCATCAAGCACCATTGTGCCATTTAATGTCCATCTGTTTCATCCAAAGGTTAACATGGGGTGCACTTGTTTCAATGTGTAATCACAGTATCCCCAGACTTAGTGGTTACAAAATGTACTGTCTCAGAACTTACTGTGTGCATTTGTCTGCAGCATTCCAGAATGGTGCAGGGCTACAGTTGGTCCCGGTGCACTGGGGTAGGAGAAGAGCCCTTTAAGTGAGATAAAAAAATGCATTTGACAACCCAGTGAAGGATCCAGATTGAGACCCTCTGATGACAGGCATTTCACTTTTCTACATTACAGTATGTCCTGCACTGTAAATGCTTGTTCCGTTCTTTGTGTTCCTCTAATATTAATCTCTTCCTCTGTTTGTCTGCTCTTCTCTCGTCCTCTCTCACTCCCCCTGTTCCTCATCGCAGCTGCACCTCAAGCTCTAATTCTAATTTTCCCCATTTTTAGCAATGTCTTGACTTCCCTTTCAACTTCTCCTGACAGCATCCTGTATCTTAATTAAAACGTGACCCTCAAAAAAAAAAAAAAACTAATGAAAGAAGCAGCTGTTAATTACACAACAAGGTCACAAGCAGGGCTGGACTGGGACAAAAAAAACGGCCTTTGGTCCAGGTGGCCCACCACCACATATATATATATATATATATATATATATATATATATATATATATATACATACATTAAATGGTAGTGTATATCATATGCCATATATGCAAGCCATACATTCTGGGCTACGGAAAGTACATTCAGACCCCCTTAATTTATTTATTCACTCTTTGTATATATTGCAGCCATTTGCTAAATCATTTAAGTTCATTTTTTTTCCTCATATTCAAAAAATGTACACACAGCACCCCATATTGACAAAAAAACACAGAATTGGTTGACATTTTTGCAGATTATTTAAAAAAGAAAAACTGAAATATCACATGGTACTAAGTATAGACCACTTTGCTGTGAAAACAGACACTCATATATAACTCAGGTGCTGTCCATTTTTTCTGATCATCCTGTGAGATGGTTCTACACCTTCATTTGAGTCCAGTAAGAGCAGAGCTGTGTTTGATTATACTGATTGGACTTGATTAGGAAAGCCACACACCTGTCTATATAAGACCTTACAGCTCACAGTGCATGTCAGAGCAAATGAGAATCATGAGGTCAAAGGAACTGCCTGAAGAGCTCAGAGACAGAATTGTGGCAAGGCACAGATCTGGCCAAGGTTACAAAAAAATTCTGCTGCACTTAAGGTTCCTAAGAGCACAGTGGCCTCCATAATCCTTAAATGGAAGACGTTTGGGACGACCAGAACCCTTCCTCGGGGAGAAGAGCTGGCCGTCCGGCCAAACTGAGCTATCGGGGGAGAAGAGCCTTGGTGAGAGAGGTAAAGAAGAACCCAAAGATCACTGTGGCTGAGCTCCAGAGATGCATTCGGGAGATGGGAGAAAGTTGTAGAAAGTCAACCATCACTGCAGCCCTCCACCAGTCGGGGCTTTATGGCAGAGTGGCCCGACGGAAGCCTCTCCTCAGTGCAAGACACATGAAAGCCCGCATGGAGTTTAGCTAAAAAACACCTGAAGGATTCTCTGGTCTGATGAGACCAAGATAGAACTTTTTGGCCTTAATTCTAAGCGGTATGTGTGGAGAAAACCAGGCACTGCTCATCACCTGTCCAATACAGTCCCAACAGTGAAGCATGGTGGTGGCAGCATCATGCTGTGGGGGTGTTTTTCAGCTGCAGGGACAGGACGACTGGTTGCAATCGAGGGAAAGATGAATGCGGCCAAGTACAGGGATATCCTGGACGAAAACCTTCTCCAGAGTGCTCAGGACCTCAGACTGGGCCGAAGGTTTACCTTCCAACAAGACAATGACCCTAAGCTCACACAGTAAAATAGCTAAAATAACGAAGGAGTGGCTTCACAACAACTCCGTGACTGTTCTTGAATGACCCAGCCAGAGCCCTGACTTAAACCCAATTGAGCATCTCTGGAGAGACCTAAAAATGGCTGTCCACCAACGTTTACCATCCAACCTGACAGAACTGGAGAGGATCTGCAAGGAGGAATGGCAGAGGATCCCCAAATCCAGGTGTGAAAAACTTGTTGCATCTTTCCCAAAAAGACTCATGGCTGTATTAAATCAAAAGGGTGCTTCTACTAAATACTGAGCAAAGGGTCTGAATACTTAGGACCATGTGATATTTCAGTTTTTCTTTTTTAATAAATCTGCAAAAATGTCAACAATTCTGTGTTCAGGATTTAAAGTTTCTGTCAATATGGGGTGCTGTGTGTACATTAATGAGGAAAAAAAATGAACTTAAATGATTTTAGCAAATGACTGCAATATAAAAAAGAGTGAAAAATTTAAGGGGGTCTGAATACTTTCCGTACCCACTGTATATATATATATATACGTATATGGTATACACTACCATTCAAAAGTTTTTGATCAGTAAGATTTTTAATTATTTTTTTAACGAAGTCTCTTCTGCTCACCAACCTTGCATTTATTTGATACAAAATACAGCAAAAGCAGTAATATTGTGACATATTTTTACTATTTAAAATAACTGTTTTCTATTTGAATATTTTTTTAAATGCAAATCAGCATATTAGAATGATTTCTGAAGGATAATGTGACACTGAAGACTGGAGTAATGATGCTGAAAATTCAGCTTTGATCACAGAAATAAATTACAGTTTAAAATGTATTCAAATAGAAAGCAGTTATTTTAAATAGTAAAAATATTTCACAATATTACTGCTTTTGCTGTATATTGGATCAAATAAATGCAGGCTTGGTGAGCAGAAGATAATTCTTTAAAAAACATTCAAAATCTTATTGTTCAAAAACTTTTGACTGGTAGTGTAGATATGTATCATTGCATTTAGTTGTTTTGGATGAGAATAAAACGTCAGGTCTGACAATATCGTGTCTTTTTTATTTAAATCTAGATTTATTCGCATTGGCCCGTGGAAACCTCTATGAACACACTTGACTTGGCCAAAAAATCGCAGGGGACGAATTTACGTTTTATTAAAAAGTGTAGGCGTATTCTACACTTGTGGCACGCGCACACATTAGGTTAGATGTCTGCCTCCGTTGCGAGTCCCTATCAAGCACTTGACCGATTCAACTGCTCTCCTCTCCTCCTCCTCGGCTCTTTGTCCCGCTTCACTCACTGCAGAGCAAGCTTGTTCTTGATAAAGCTGCTGTGAAAACGTGGGAAAAGCCGACGAGGAAGAAGTTGGGGTGAAGCGATCTTTGTATAGGCGGAGCAAAATACTTCATCGCTCCATCTATAGCGCATTGTGATTGGGTGGTTTACGCTGTCAATACAGGAGACAAACCAATGGGCCACTGGCTGCTCGTTGTCCCTGCGTGATGGTCCTTGGCAAAAAAAATAAAATAAAATTCTGTCGCCCCTTTCAGTGCGTCGGCCCACCGGGAAAATGCCCGGTATGCCCGATTACCAATCCAGCCCTGGTCACAAGCCTTTTACTTTCACAGCTTAATTGTGGCCTTGATTGTGTTTCGGCCTCATTTTTAATGCAAATGCCAGACTGACATATTAAGTTAATTGTTGCCCGGGCGCTTCTGGAGGGTCACACATTTGTGTGTCTGCAGAGCTAGTGAGCGTGTGCATCCGTGCAAGTGTGATACAAATTTAACTTTGTTTGACATTATGTGTGTTCTTTCTGTCGCTTTATGAGTGTGCATGCATGCTGACGCATCGCTTTTTTCCTAGGATCCCTGTCAAGATCCTTCAGGGTGACTGTTAATTACCCTTCATGGCCTTCCTGCCCTTTATATCCATTTATCTTCAGCTGAGCCCCTCATTTCTCAACGAGGGTCACTGTGACCTTTAAATACCTTACAGACCTACAGTACCAGTGTCCACCTAACCTTGCTATCGATCCTGTCATGTATAGATCCATGTCTTCCCAACCATTTTACTTCCTTTCGATTTCCAAAGGTGGACCACCCTGTCATTTCCGTGGCCAATTGCATTAACGACTCTTAGGCACTAAGGTCAGAGGCGCTACAGTTTTGGGTTAGGGTCATTGGATATTTTCATAACCTTTTTTTCGTATATCTTGGCATGGTCAATACCTCCCCTTCAATCTCTTCCTTCCTTAAGGACACTATTTTTTTTTTTTATAAACGTTACTTTATTCCATGTATCTTGACCTGGTCTAGCAGGTCCAGTCCTGCTGGAGGGCCAATGTCCTGCAGAGTTTAGCTCCAAACTGCCCAAAAACACTTGCCTGGAAGTTTATAGAAATCCTGAAGTCCCTGATAGTTTTGGGTTGAGGTCAGTGAATTTTCTCATAAATGTACATTTGTCCATGCATTTTGGCTTGGCCCATATCAATCCCTCTCATTTCCTTCCTTCCTTGCTTTCATTTTCTCTCCTTTCTTTACCCCTATTTCTTTTCTCCCCCAATTTTCCCTCTTGTGTTCCCCACTCTTTGATTATTCAGCACGGCATAATTGTGGTGTGTTACTTGGAAGAATTATCTATTATCGCTCTTGACCTCTGCGCCATTGATCATGGAAATCTGACCAGCCTCCAGATATCCGTTTGTCTTCAAGAAATGGAAATCAATCAACAAACACGCCTCTCATCTTTTGTATTATAATTAAATTGTCAGGTTTGCTGCTGACTAACCTGTTCAGAAGGATATGTTTGTACATTTCACAGCAATTTGTTTGTAAGGCTTGCAGAGTCTTTTGCAACTGCAAAACTTTAAGGAATAATTCATTTTCAACTTTGCTTTATCAGTTAATGTTCAAGCTGAGCTTTGAAAGCGAAAGGGGAAAATGAAAAAAGAGGGATCCATTACCTGAGCTAACAATAAGGAGTGGTGTTTGTTTGAGGCTGCAAATGTGCCCAACCTGTCGTGCTTAGATATTTCTGAGAGATGTTGCAAATTTGCCTGCATTTCATTCGCTACCCCGTTCTCATTCTCCAAACCCAGCATCCTCATCAGTCGGACACCCTTCAGTGATTCAGAAACGAGGTTTTCCTTTTTTTTTCCTTTTCCATCGCTCTCAATTTCTTGAGTGCTGCACCTGAAATTGCTTTGACATTCAGATGCAAACATAACCATTGACACCTGCCTGATGGGTTTGGAATGCAAATGGACAGGGCTCTCTCTCCTTTCCTCTCTGCTTTCCGATCTCGTCCCTCTCTCCCAGCCTAATGAGGGAAAGCTGATAGCTTGCTTTCTCAGATCAGGCAGACGTGGATATGGGCATGTTGAGATTGGGGTTTGAGGGGACAGGGGTAATGTCACTGAAAGCCTACAGGAAATCAATTTCACAAGTGCCGTCTCCCCACTGTGAAACGCTACCCCGGTGTCTACAAGGAGCAAAAGTGATACAGACAAGACAGTTCTCTCGCTCTCTCAATGTAGACATGTGAACGCATTAGTACACTTATTTAATATTGCATCAGCATAGTGGATTTTCCCACCTTCCCTTTCACTGTCCTTTCTTCCTTCCTTTCCTTCCACGCTTCCTCCTTTCCCTCTTTTTATCATCCTTTACGTCTTTTTGACTTTTCCTTCCTGTCTGCCATCCTTCTTTGCTTTCATTCCTACTTTACTTCTCCTTCTTTTCTTCTTTATTCCTTCCAACTTTTCCTCTTGCTTTCCTTTTTACCCCCTTCCTTTGTTCCTTACCTTCTACCACTCACTTGTCGACTTCCTTTTTCTTCTTCTCCTCCCTCCTCCATTTTTACTTTCCTTTTTTCCTTCCTCGCAGCTCTTTCCTTGTCTTTCTTCCATTCCATCAGTTTTTCCAGCGTTCTTCCTTGTACCTTCCCTCCAACCTCTTTTTTTCAGTTTTTTGTTTCTTTCCATCCTTCTTTCTTTTATATTTCCTTCCTTTCTTCTGTCCATCTTTCTTCCTTCTAGTTTTCTCTTATTTTCTGCACTTTCCTCTTCATATCACTATGCAAAAACTCTTATAATTTATGTAGTTCTACTGTACCTGTGTTAGAAGGTTCCCCAGGCTCTTCTGTGAGAAATTACACAATGTGAATGCAATGACCTGAATGCTCAAATTCACGTGACAGGAGCATCGTGCACACATGTAGCGATGCCTGGCTCCTCACGGATCTGCTCAGCCATGTGTCTCTCCATCAGGGGCTTGGGCTTGGGCTCGGGCTCAGCTCTGGACATTTACAAATCTCCTCCGGACTTGGCTAAATGGAAAACATCCATCAGAGGTGACAGGAAGCAAACATAGCCCCAACATTAGCTGCTTGGACGCTTTTGATGATGTCATAAGCCTCTAGAGGTGGCTGACCTAATGTGGTTCATTGGGGAAGGAAGGGAGAACACAGAGTGCTAGATCAGTAGATGAAGTGAGTGTGCAAACCAACAAAGGTTGACAGAACTCTTTTATACAAGAAGGGTGTGAAAGTCCAAGATGGTGAGCGAAGGGGGTGGTCATTGACTTTGGCCATAGCAGATCTGTGTTTTAATAAGTTAACTGCATTGATGAGGATTGATCAGTGGGTTGTGTGGGAGTTGGACGCTGGGATGCAAGCCTCTTGAGGCAGAGCTCGGATCATTCTTGCCCTGATTAGGATTAAGGCCGAGCAGTGTAATGTCCTCTAATTCTGACTCTTGTCCATGGTTTTTCTATTGTTCTGTTGGTAGAGATAAGCAGCATTGAATTTGAGAGTGTGAGAGGGGGGATTTGGGGGAAGATGGAGAAAATGGGAGAAAGCGAGAGGCTGAGAAAGAGGATAAGAGTAGAATACAATGAAAATAAAAGAAGAGTGAAGAAAAATGGTGAGGTGTGTTAAGAGGATCTAAGATATCAGAATGAATGTGATGGACATGCAGAGAAAGAATCCGTCCAGTCTTGACACCCTAAGGACACCTCCTTTGTCTCTCTCTCTAAATCCCTCTTAAAGGGATTCTATGTCCAGTTTGAGTGATTTATGGCTGTTATGTTAACATGACTAGATTTTTCTGCAGAAAATTTGAGTGGTTATTACTCTAAACCTCCGTTATGTCACGTGATTTGGATTTCTGAGTATCTTTTAGCATGTTGGTAGGGTATTTTGGGTGGTTGCCACAGTAGTTACTGGCTCAGTAGAGAGCCCAGTCCTAAATCTCTATAAATTTCTATTCCCAAACAGATTTGATTTTGCTGCTGATACCAGACCACTGAGGGTGATTGTTTATGACATTTGAGATTTGGAAAAAATAGCTTTTTGCAATCTGATTAATGCAGAGGTCATATCAATGTCACTATAATCACTGTTGCAAAATGCAGTTTTTTTATTGGAAAAAACGAATGTCGGTTACCTGTGCAACTTGAACGGGTTATTATAGCCCTTTTAAACCCAATGGTCTAAATTGTCACAGGAGCGTGAAGAGCGCGTGATAGGCAGGACCTTTAAAATAGACCTTTCACTCCTTCATTTATGTGGAATTATTCCATTTGCTAGGGATTCTTTCATAAATTGGAATTAGCAGCATTGAGGCAGTGATCTGAATATGATGACATGAATTATTGATTCCCTGACAGCTGCTTGCAAATCTAGCCTGACATTTGGAAATAAGACGGCATGGAATTATAGCCCAAAAATAATGAAGGCCATTTGTGTCGAGACGAGAGAAGGATAGAAAAGCAAATGTCTTTTTGGACTTATTAATATTCATTAATACCTCCTGTCGGAGCACAATTGAAACAATTCATTGCTCACGTTTACTGTGTTACGTTCTTTATGATTTATTGATGGGTGTTCGAAAGAGCTGGGTGGTTATGAAGAGACTGCTCAGTGAAATCTGATTGCTCATACAAAACCAGATCATTGTCAGTGAGAGTCAATGATTTCAGATTTTATTTCTAGTATTGTATTTCCTCGTCTTGCAATCCTTCTTTCCTTAAATTATCTAAAAAGCTGCACTTACCAAGTACTTTTTGTATTAAACTCATTCTGCACGTATATTTTAATCTTTCTTATGGAAATTCAGCATGGTCACATTACCTGTGTTTTCTCTTGAATTAATTGCTTCTGTTTCTATTATTCTCTTTTGTGAGTCACTTTGGATAAAAGTGGCTGTTAAATGAACAAATTTAAATGATTTGGTTGTTCTCAGACTATAAATGATGCATAATTTTAGATGATAAAATGAGGCATAAAATTAGGAAGCGAATGTCCTAAAAATTGCAAACTTGTAATGCTATACCTCCTACATCCCAAAGTGTAATTCTGAAAGCTTGATCCACATTCCCTGTAGATATTTGGCATTTACCTTTATGCTGGACTCTCTGCAACCTGGACCCCTGGGGTGACTTTTTGCTCGATCTGCATTATAGTTTCTTGTGGCACTATAGAGCCAATCATCTCACTGGTTTCTGTGAAGCAACCCCTGCTGATGCCACATTAGATATATTGATCCGTATGTAGCCAGCTGGTCTGTTGTGGAATAAAAATAAAAATAAAAAAACAGGATCCCTGGGAATTTCTGGGTAATGTCAGCAGATATGGGTTGTAATCTCATTCCCTTCAGTGTGTTTGGCTTTAACTGCCTTCAGTTGGCTGTCTGTTTTGCCACAGTCCTCCTGGAAGTGGTAAAGTCAAAGTGCATTGCGGTTTAAAGTCAGGTTTTAAAGACAGCAGTGGAAAAAAACCAGTGGCGTATAAACACAGGTCCACAATGTTTGCAGTCATTTTTGTTAGTGCTGTTTGCAGGAATTAATCTGACAAGCCATGAGATTGGTGAGCTTTGCTTTCACATTTCATTCATTATAACACTGAAATGTGCTTGTGTTTTGGTTTGTATCTGCGTATGTCTTCTGAATGCAGATTTGGATGCCATATCACTTTTATTTTGGTGTTTTTCCCGTTGTCTGTCTGATTTCCCTTGCCTCGCTGGAAAAGTACACAGTATGTCTGTGCTACTTGTAGGGCAGAATCCAGTCATAAAAATGGAATTTACTGTATAACATGGAATGTCATGGAATTTGCCATATTGTGGATGGATACATCAAAAGTTTGTCTGTACAGGTAAATCAAAACACGATATAGACTAGTGTATAGTGAATATTAAGCAAAAATACCATTTAAATATGAATCCTGAATGTTCTGTGTGTCTCTGTGTGAATGAATGGCGCAGATGCACGGTTTCGTTTGCAACACATACAAAAGCATGTGTGCCGCTTTTTGAAAAGAAATAAAACGGAATTTGGGAAAAAATAAACCGGATTTCATAGTGCCCTATACTTGGGTCGTTTTTTTGTGTGTGCATCTGTCTATCCATGTGCATATTCATTGTACCTGTATGTTTTCCAGAGAATTGTTTTCATGACCCTATCAGTGCATTGAGGCAATGATGAAGTGATTTGTTTCTCTTTTGTAAGTTGTTTTGGATAAAAATGTCTGCCAAATGTGTAAATGTGAACATAAATGATTGTACATAATGATCAGAAAATTAGGGGATGGACAAATGGATGGTTTGTGCTTTTGGGGTTTTGCTTTTGTAAAAAGGTCTTTTTTCAGTTTGGTCCGACTTATTCTAGGTGTTGTCATTCTCAGTGAGACGATTGAGTCTACCATTAAGATGTGGGATTTCCTTTTCTTTCCTACAGCCCCATTTGAACATTGCGATTCATTGTTGCACAAGTGCTCTGTCCCCTCTTACAGTCGCTGTTCACACTCACAGCAGTTACTTTACGAACGTGAGCTTCCATCACTTATTGCAACAAATAGCCCCTTAATCATGTGTATTATGAACCTCATTAGTTTCAAAGGATTTTGTTTCTGGAGGCACAATTGCATGTGGGTTTTTTTTCTCTTCAAGTAGCATTTTATACTCCCAAGAGGATCTTTTATTTTGGCTAATAAGGTCTAAAGCCATGTACTTGTTTCTAGTCTCAGTTGTAAGTATTGCCATTTTTCAGGGTTGTATTTAATTCTGCCGCTAGAAGCTACAGGTTTTGTTGTCTCAGAGTCTGTAATGGATTCTTTGCTGTGTGTTCTGTCTTTCGCCAGCCTGTCCCCTGGGCACCTACAAGATGTCGTCACGACAGCAAGAGTGTTTCCCATGTCCAGCTAACAGCAAGGCGGAAGAAGAAGGCTCTGTGCTGTGTGTGTGCGAGGACGACCACTTCAGAACTCCACTGGACCCTCCATCCGCACCCTGCACACGTAAGTCAGTCAGCTTCTATGTGGGGTGAATGTTTATGTGTGCATTTGTGTGTACTTATTTGTGCACAGGTATTTATTTATGCGTGTTCTCGTGTTTGTACAATCCAATCCTGTTGATTCCTGGTTTAATTTTGTTTACAGTGGGGTTTAGCACTGCCAACAGGAATGTGTTTGTTGTGTGTACAGTTGATATATTGGTGATATATGGTAACAATTTAGTTTAAAGACCAATTCTCACAATTAACTTGATGCATATTAGTAGCATATTGTCTGTTTATTAGTATTTCTAAAGCACATATTAACCTTATTCTGCATGACCATATTTTAAATCCCTTAAAGGGTTAGTTCACCCAAAAATGAACTACTCACCCTCATGTCATTCCAAACCCGTAAGACCTTCGTTCATCTTCGGAACACAAATTAAGATATTTTTATTGAAATCGGAGAGCTCTCTGACCTTCCATAGACAGCAACGCAACTGCAATGTTCCCAGGTCCAGAAACGTAGCGGTAAAATACTCGTTAAAATAATACATTGATTGCGTTTGGGTTACTCCGCAAAATGGTGGAAGACGGTAACTCGGGGAGAAGAATTGTTGAATAATTTGTTATTATTGTTTTCTTTGCGCTCAAAAAGTATTCTTGTAGCTTCGTAAAATTACGGTTGAACCACTGATATCACATGGACAATTTTACCGATGTCCTTGTTACGTTTCTGGATCTGGGAACATTGCAGGTGCATTGCTGTCTATGGGAGGGTCAGAGAGCATTCAAATTTAATCAAAAATATCTTAATTTGTGTTCCGAAGATGAAACTAGGTCTTATGGGTTTGGAACGACATGAGGGTCAGTAATTAATGACAGAATTTTCGTTTTTGGGTGAACTATCCCTTTAAATTCTACTAAATACCTAGACTTAACATCTACCTTACTAACTATTAATAAGCAATAAATTATGAGTTTGAGGCAAAAGTCATAGTTAATAGTGAGAATTGGTCCCCAAACTAAAGTGTGACCATATATATTATAATGTACTATAGTAGTACTAGTATTCACTATTAGAGGTCGACCGATTCATCGGTTTTGCCGATTAATCGGCACCGATAGTTGATTTGCAGAACAATCGGTTATCGGCAAAAATCCATGCCGATAGTTTTCGGTGTTGCTTTTTTTTTTCTTTTTTTTTTTTTCTTCGTGTTGCGTCTGTTGCTGGAGTGGTTGAGAATGGTCTGCTATCATTATACAGTATGAGAGCGGCCTCTAGAGGCGGAAATCACTGACAGCACATGTTGTTTGTTTTGGCATGTGACACTGCGCGCTGCACAGAGCGGGAAACTTCAAACGCGCATTTAAATGCAGCCGACAAAAAATCCTGCCGCGGAACAGAGCGCCATTCACATAGTTTCCCATTAAATAACATTATAGCCTATTTGTCCCAAATCATTGTTAATGTACATAATGACTTCGCCCTAGGCTATAAATTATGTATTGTGCATTTTTCAGCAAAACGTTTGTCTTTCCGTGGCTCTAATACAGTCTGTATGCTTCATATAGAGAGCTGTAATACAGATCGCGCTTTCTCTTTCCGTTTGCTCTGTTATTTAAACACCGAACTTCAAACTCATTTATGACACATAATTCATTCTTGAAGCAAACTTATGTCCGTTTGGTGATTAAATAAACAGTTTTAGACCGCTGCTTAAATTGAATGTGACGCGTCTGGTGTGTGTGTGTGTGTGTGTGTGTGTGTGATACCCGTGACTTCTCCAAGACGCAGTGCTGCGCTTTTGCACAGTGTGTCACTCACTTGCATATTTGTTTATATTTTAATTAGATAATCATGCAGTGTTCTAAAATAGCAGCAAATAAAGAGTGCACATACAATATCAATAACCTGTGCATGTAATTTTAATATGGCCTTTTGTAGGTATTTCAAGATGGCCATCTTTAAGCATGACTGTTGAAATGAAATGGTAATACTTAATAAGAGTCCATTTGTAACATTAACGAAAGCTGTAGAAGTATTGTTCCTTGTTATTGTTCCTTGTTAGTGTGTTCATTTCATTTCAACATTTACTAATAGGCTTCATTTTTAAATTTTAAAGTTTCTTCTTTTAACATTTGTAAACTATGAAATAACTTTAATAATCAATATAGTAATAAATATTAATACTACATTTTTATTCATTTATAAAGTATAGTTCAGTACTGTTACTGTTTTTTTTTAAAATAGTAAAGCTCTATTTAGTTTTCATTCAGTATCTATTTTAAAAACTATCGGTTGATTAATCGGTATCGGCCAGTGTGGTCCAACCTAGCTATCGGTATCGGTAAAATCCACTATCGGTCGACCTCTATTCACTATAGTAGTTACGCTGTTACAGTTATTTATTTATTAGTTATTCACACAATTAAAGATAATGTGTTTCATTTTTTTCACTTTTGAAATATTTTCTATCCTAGCTTAATATGAATTTTTAGCCATTGTTAGCCAACAGTGAACCAATCATAGGTTGGTGTCACTGTAAAGTGCTCCAAAAACCCTGACACAGCAGCGTTAGCGCAGCCGTTAGCTATTTGTTTGCTATTTGTTTACCAATGGCAGATGTGGTAGTGAAAACCATTTCCAAAACAATTGTTATTTTTTGCTATTCTGTTTAGTGGCTCTGGTGGCACAGAAATCACACACTTAACCTTTCAATTCTTGTGTGACCAGCCCTTTATTCTTGGCTGAATGAGTCTCTGATTGCTTATGACTTTTATTTACACCATTAATTACTGTATTGATTAGGCTGCTGTTATATGAGGGAGAGAAAGACTGTGTGATCGTGTTAATTATAGTATCGATTCTACAGTCACCCTTATGAGCAGATGCCACCAGTTTATTATTGCGAGAGAGAGAGAGAGAGAGAGAGAGAGAGAAAGAGCAATGTCTACAATGACTGTAAATGACAGAAGACGAAGATTTGAAAGGAGGAGAAACATGATATGAATTGCATTTACTCTTCTATGTGTATTTTGCACGCTGTTCTGTTTTGGTAATGTGCATGTGTGTGTCTGTACCCTAGTGTATGTGCTACATAAGTGAAAAAGCACTGCTCTGTGTGTGCGTGTCCTGTCTTGTGGCGGATGTATCCTGACTGCAGCTGTTCCCCACCGCTCATGGCCACACGTGGACCCCGTTGCATAAGCCTTCAGAGCCTTTAATAAATCAACGCTTCTTGCACACATCTAAATTATTCCATACACACACACTCACGCTTGAGCATTTGCGTTACAATTTCATTGTCACTGCTGCATTTATGAGACGAGACTCTTTTTCAAAAGCCTCGATCTCAAAATTAAAACTTAACAAATGCATGTATGAGAGAACAATCAGGCGCTCAGGAATGCTGTGTAGCATCAGTTATTCAGCGTTACAATTTCATTATCACTGCTGCATTTATGAGACGAGACTCTTTTTCAAAAGCCTCGATCTCAAAATTAAAACTTAACAAATGCATGTATGAGAGAACAATCAGGCGCTCAGGAATGCTGTGTAGCATCAGTTATGACCCGCTTTTGATTATAATGTTTCATGCCTATACTTGGCTCCCACAGTTAATTCAGATTAATGTAAATTCCTTTGGTGGCATTTATTTGAAGTGACATTTAGTTAAAATAAAGATATCACAAGCAAACTTGTAATGTAATGTAAAATAATACAATACAATACAATACAATTCAATACAATACAATATAATATAATGTATTTTAAGAATATTTTAACAATTATTTACTATAATACAATAATTGTATTTATTATTATTATTTAATTTTGTATTTTTATTTAATTTATTAACCTATTAGATTTGTTTATTAGATCTTGTTGTATTAATATTTATTATTCATTTTAGTAAGTTATGTAGTATTCATTGAAATTGATCCAGATAAGTCTTTTGTTTTTAAATGGAAGTATAAATATATTGAGATTAAATATAGTTAAGATTAATATAACATTTTATAATAATAATAATAATAATAACAATTATTAGATTATGCGTCTTATTTCCCTAGTTTTGATTTTTAAATATTTATTAGCCATCTCGCAGCATATTGAGTCCATCATCGCAGTGTGTGTGTGTTTGTGTGTTTGAGGGCAGCGGGAGGCACCTGTAGTGCTCTTGGCCTGAGCTGATGATGGGCAGCTTAAAGCCCTGGTGACATTTAAATGGCTTCCTGCTGCTGACAGATTCTTGTCTGACAAACGGCATTAGAGACGCAGGGCTCCAGCCACGACCCGCTCCTCCCTGAGTCAACAGAACAGTCCTGCACTGCAGGACAGCAGCAATTAACACATCTGATCTCTCTCCTCCTCCCTGCCCCTCTTTTATCACTCACTCTCTCTATTAGATAAGATGCTCTCATTCATTCTGCCCACATGATTCACCATAAATCAGTTGCAGCTTCTGAATGCCATTTGCTGCAAGCCATTCAGTTCTGTACAGCCGCTTTAAGGTCCTTGATGTTACCGTGAAATCAAATGCTTTTTATAGGCTATCACAAAACCCATTTTAAAATCTGAAAAACATAGTTATTGGTACTGCTGTGTTCAAGTTGAATTTCTAAGTTTTTTTTTTTTTTCTCAGTATTACTGTGTCAATTGTATGTGCTTTTGAGAACTACACACTTTTTTATAATGTCTGCACTGGGTGGAAGTAGAGGAATTCTTTGTATTTAAATTCAAGCAAAGCAAACAGTCCTACATTATGATAGTGGCCAAACTATTTGTGTTAGTTATTATTATTTGAATTTATTTTAATCACATTTAAAATTAAATTAACATTTTTACAAAGTTTTGCCAGTTTTAAGATATAATTAATCTCAAATGCATATGTTAATTTTGTATTTTACCTTGTTTTATGCTTTTAGTCAAGCGGGTTAATAATAACAGTAACAGTAAAAATACATGCATTATTATTATCAGTAGTAGTAGTAGTAGTAGTAGTAGACGAGAATACTTTTTGTGCGCAAAGAAAACTAAAATAATGACTTTATACAACAATTTCTTCTCTTCTGTGTCGTGAAATTTGTGTTCTGAAGATGAACAAAGGTCTTCGTTTTGGAACAACATGAGGTTGAGTAATTAATGACTGAATTTGCTTTTTTAGGTGAACTGTACCTTTAACTGCAGCAATAACATTAAAACCTCTTTTTTTAATCTCACCAAGTTATTGCAAAATGAAAACACTTTGCTTTTTCATTTTAATTCTGCTGCCACAGATTCAGTCAAATTACATGTCGGCACATTTACATGAAGCAGCTTTTCCTCTCCCTGTATTTGTATGAATGGAGTTTTTGCTAGTGCATGAGAGCTGTGTTTGTCTTTGCCAATGCCCTCAATACTCCATGATCTCTCTTTGACTGTCTTCCATGGCCTGTGTTCATTTCCTCTCAAGTGATTTTAAGCCTCTAGCTTCGTTAAGCTTTACCCAGTTGTAGCTAATTGGGTTAAATTATTTAAAATAATTACAGTTCATTGAGGGGTAATTATCATCATGTTAATTAGAGTATGTTCAGATGACATTTAATGCTTAAGATTTTTTTTTGGTGGTGATGGTACTGAACACTTCAGTACTTTTTGTTTTAATCAAGCATTACAAACTTCATTTGTTTATTTATTTATTTATTTTTGCACACAGGCCCCCCCTCTCCGCCTCGAGATCTGGTCTACACCCTCAAACAGTCCACACTCATTCTGGAGTGGGCCGCTCCGAATGACTCAGGCGGCCGAGGGGATCTCACCTACAGCATAGGCTGCCGGCGATGCGTCGGCCCCCCGCGGGCCCCGCAGGTGCAGTGTGAACCCTGCGGAGCCAGCGTGGGCTTCGTACCACAGCAGAGCAGCCTGACGGAGCGCACAGTAACCGTAGTCAACCTGCTGCCCAACTCCAACTACTCCTTCAGCGTGGAGGCCCGGAACGGCGTCTCGGAGTTACTCCCCAACAAAAGGTTCTACACGCAGGTCAACATCTCCACCAGCCTTCCAGGTACATTCTTCATAAAATATTTAAACTAGTATTTACCTAGTATTAGGGGTGTAACTGTTTTGACATCACAGTTCAGTATGGTTTTGGTACAGCAGGGGAAAAAACAAACAAACATAAAATTGCTTTTTTTAATTAAACAGTGGTTTACTGAACTAATTTTTCTTTCTTTGAATAAATTAAATTATAATTAATTTTCTATAGGGATGAAAATCTACCTCAGCTTATGATCTAAACTATAGGCAGCCCTTTTCCATTACTATAAGGTTACAATTAACAACAGTAAATTTACGTAATATATAATGTAATAATCAGCACTTAACTTAAAAAAATTGAATGCAAACATGTAAATTGCACATAATGCAGGTTTTAAATTAACTTCTAAATTATGAAATTTCTATTTGTTGTTGAAATATATTTATTTAAACAGTGGCTGTCATAACTTGTTTCATAGCAAATTTATTTAAACATACATTAAATAATTAAGACATCACTAACAGGGAAAAGTAAAATATAATGAGTATATAGTCTAATATTTCGCAAAATGTTCCTCTCTAGATTTAATTTATCTAGCGAAGTAATGAGCTGTGGACACTGATGACTTGCCTGAGGTAAATGAAATGCTACGTGACATTTTGTTTTGACATCATTCATTCATGTTTATTTCACGTTAAAACTAGTAGTAAAGAGGAAGGGATAGTAGCGCTTACTCGAGCTCCACACTGCCGTTTGAACTGAGGCGTTTATATAGCGATCTGTCACGTCACATCAAAAACCGTCAAAATGGTATTTATCGTTTACATTTCCTGAAAAATGGACATAATTTGAAAGATGAGTCTTTGTTTCTTATCAAAAGTATCAATATGTAAAACTGGAAGTCTCCAATGAAGTTCCACTCGTGCAGTGGTTAAAACAACGCTGTATTTGTTCGGTACAGATGCGTACAGAACCGAAAGACCACTACCGAAAATTTTCGGTACAAATACAGGTACAGTGCCCTCCACTAATATTGGCACCCTTGATAAATATGAGCAAAGGCGGCTGTGAAAATAAATCTGCATTGTTTATCCTCTTGATCTTTCACTCAAAAAATTCACAAAATTCTAACCTATTATTGAAGTAAAACAATTGAGAGTGGGGAGAAAATCTCATGATGAAATAAATGTTTTTCTCAAATGAATGTTGGCCACAATTATTGGCACCCCTAGAAACTCTTATGAGTAAAATATCTCTGAAGTATATTCCCATTCATATTTACATTTTTTTAGCACACCAGGGTGACTAGGAGCATGAAATTGTCCAGCCATGACTTTCTGTTCCACAGGATTATAAATATGAGGAACACAAAGGCCAAATTCCCTTAATCATCCATCACAATGAGAAAAACCAAAAAATATATTTCTGATGTGAAGAACAAGATTGTTGAGCTTCACAAAATAGAAAGTGGTTGTAAGAAAAGAGTTAAAACATTGAAAATCCCCATTTCCACCATCAGGGTAATAATTAAGAGGTTCCAATCAACTAAAGATGTTAAAAATCTGCCTGAAAGAGGACGTGTGTCTATATCGTCCTAATGCACCGTGAGGAGGAGAGTTTGAGTGGCCAAAGACTCTCCAGGGATCACAGCTGGAGAATTGTAGAGATTAGTTGAGTCTTGGGGTCAGAAACCTAAAAAAAATATATCAAACATCCCCTAAATCACCACATGTTGTTCGGGAGGGTTTCAAGAAAAATTGTCCTCACTCATCCAAAAACAAACTCCAGCAAATTCAGTTGTCAGACACGACTGGAACTTCAAATGGCACTGGCTTCTGTGGTCAGATGAAACTGAAAAAAGAGCTTTTTGGCAGCAATCCCACCAGATGAGTTTAGTACAAACAGGGATAAAAAAGTACCCCATGTCCACGGTTAAATATACTGCTGGATCTTTAAAGTTGTGGGCCTGTTTTTCTGCTGGAGGTCCTGAACATCTTGTTCAGATGCATGGCATCATGGATTCTATCAAATACCAACAGATAAAAAATCAAAACCTGACTGCCTCTGTTAGAAATCTTATAATGGGCCGTGTTTGGATCTTCCACCAGGACAACAATCCAAAACAAACATCAAAATAAACACAAAAATGGGTCACTGAGCACAAAATGAATCTTTTACCATTGCTGTCTCTGTCCTCTGACCTGAACCCTACAGAAAATGAGTGAGGTGAACTGAAGAGAAGAAGCACCGTCATGGAGCTGTGAATCTGAAGGATCTGGAGTGATTCTGTATGAAGAAAATGGTCTCTGATCTCTTATCAGGTGTTCTCCAAACTCTTCAGGCATTATAGGAGAAAACTCAGAGCTGTTGTGCTGGGGAAAGGACGTTGCAATAATTGGGTGCCAATAATTGTGGCCAACATGAAATAGTGAAAGCATTTATTTCACAATGAGATTTTCTCCCCACTTTCAATTGTTTTACTTCAATGATAGGTTGGAATTTTGTGAATTTTTTGAATGAAAGATAAAAAGGATAAACAATGCAGATTTATTTTCACAGCTGCCTTTGGTCATATTTACCAAGGGTGCCAATATTAGTGGAGGACACTGTATGTGTACCGTTGCACCCCTACCTAGTATTATTCCCGGCATTTCCAAATAACATGCATCAGTGAGTCAGTTCACTATTTAATGAGGATAAAGCCTGTTTAGCAAGAGGCAGTTCTGTAAAACACTGTAAAACTCATGATAGCGCTGCTTTTTTTTCTCTTTATCTTCATCTGATATCATAGTGGGAAGTCGTGGCCTAATGGTTAGAGAGTCGGACTCGTAATCCAAAGGTTGTAGGAATAACGTGAGGCTGGTGGGGTTGCCAGAAGGGGCGGAGGGCTCCGACGTGGCTGGTTTCCTCAGTTAATCTTTCAAAGTGGATCCCTTCCCTGAAAGGTCGTAACATCGAGATTGACTGGGCGCATCGCGTGTACGACGGAAGGAAAAACTCAGATCGGCCGCATACTCTCATCTTCCATGTGCTAAGATGGCATGATAGATCGGAGATCCTGAAAGGTGCTCGGCAGGCTTATCCGGTGAAATGCACGCAGGACAATGTCACGCTACTATTTTTTTCCTGACTTTAGTCCAGCCACAGCCACCAGGAGAAAAAGCTTTATTCCGGTTTTGAGGACGATGACGGCGCTTGCTCTCCAGCCCTTCCTCGCTTATCCGGTGGTAATTAAACTACGGCACGGGGGTGAGCAGAGAAGTTTCGACTCTCTTCGGAAAGCGGAGGATTTGATCAGCTCCCTGTCACAGAAGAAGACATTTGCTGCTGCTCCACAAGGCAACGGGAAGGCAGCGGCCGCCATCTCTTCGGCCCGGCGGGAGGGGCTTGATGGCCGGGATAGAGGCGATGCCGGCTGCCCAGAAGATGGTGGCGGGAGGGATATGGATGCTTGCTAGATCTCTTTTTTTCATCTTTCCTCTCTCCTCCTGGGATATTGCTCATATTTATCCGATACAATTGTCTCTTTGCTGGTAAGACTAACCCCCCCTTTTTTCTTTTTTTTTCTGGAAGGGACTAATGGAGAGTAGGTTTAATTACAATATTTTTTTGGTTATGTGAGCCTTTTGGGAGGCTCGTTTTGCTAACGTGCGGTCTGAGTTGTTTTTTGTCTATAGTTGTTGGTTATTTCTGTCTGTGTTGCTTTTATTTTTTACAACAGATATTCATACTTTTATTTACTTTACCTTATTTCTAAAGGGATTTTTCATCTAGGTTGTTTGATATCTAGAACGCACACTAACGTTTACATGTCATTTAAAGAATGGGAGTGCTTTTGCTTTTCTTCATTTACTGAATACAATTTTGGGATTATGAATATTTAATGCATACTCTAAATATTTTATCACTGAATGTGACTGGCTTAAATTCTGCTGTTAAACGAACCTGTGTGTTAGAACATTTACACCGTAAATCTATTTCTGGTGCCCTGATATGTAACACTACATCATCAGGTACTTTTCTTCATATGTTTTGGGAGTGTCCTGTTGTCATTAATCTATGGACACATGTAAACCTGGTTTTATCCTCCTCACTACAAACTGATTGCTTTGCTAATCCAAGTTTGTGTCTTCTTAATGATGATTCTGGTCTCTTTATAAGCTTAATACAAAAGAGAAGGTTGTTTGCTGGTTTTGCAGCTGCAAAGAGGACAATGATACAGAACTGGTATACGTCGCACATTTGTGGAAAAACATATTGGATCCATAGCCTCCTGCAGGTGGTGACTTGTGAATGTGCAAAGGTACGAATCAATGGGGCCAAGCCTTTCACTATTGATGCTTGGCAGTGTTTTATTTTTATTTATTTTTTTCTTCTAACATACGTGATTATATAAAGGAAGGACGTGTTTTGTTGTTACTTTTTTCCTCCCTCTCTCTCTCCCTTTTGACTGGACCTTTAAAATATGAAGTGTGTGTCTGTTGTTTTGTTTTGTTTGTTTTGAGTGGATGTTATATTGTGATGTTTTGTGTGAAAAGAAATAAAAAAATACCACGACTGAGGTGCCCTTGAGCAAGGCACCGAACCCCTAACTGCTCCCCGGGCGCCGCAGCATAAATGGCTGCCCTCTGCTCTGGGTGTGTGTTCATGGTGTGTGTGTGTGTGTTCATGGTGTGTGTGTGCACTTTGAATGGGTAAATGCAGAGCACGAATTCTGAGTATGGGTCACCATACTTGGCTGTATGTCACGTCACTTTCACTTTCACGTTCACATATGATCCCACATTGTCAGTGTAATGTGGATGGTGAATGCTGGTTTACATGGTTTTTAATACTGCAGCAGATGTTTTTACTCATCTCCATTTGATTTGAGTGAAATAGTCCCTTTTTGAGCCAAATGAGGTTGTGACAAAGCAGCTTATTCATCTTAGTGCTTATCTGTTTCATTGCATCCTTGTGTCGTTGATGTCTATCCATACCATGTGGGATTAGGGCTGGACGATATGGCCAAAATTTATATCACAATATATTTTTTAATTTCGGTCGATACGATATAATTCCGATATCAATATGAACACTATTTAAAAAAGCCTCATAAAAACTGTCAAGAATGCCCACAACAGATGTCTGTTCCTACAAACTTATGAAAAATGAATTTGCCAAGTCTATGAACTCCTCCTATTAAACTATATAATATTTTTAGCCTGCGTAACCAAGCCTGCATTTATTTGATCCAAAATACAGCAAAAACAGTAACATTTTGTATTTAATATTTTAATAAAAACATTTAATATTTTTTACCATTTAAAATAACTGTTTTCTATTTGAAAATATTTTAAAATGCAAGTTATTCCTGTGATTTCAAAGCTGAATTTTTAGCATCATTACTCCAGTCACATGATCCTTCAGAAATCATTCTAATATTCTGATTTGCTGCTCAAAAAACATTTATTATTGTTGAAAACAGCGGAGTATATATATTGTTTTAGGTTTCTCTTATGAATAGAAAGTTCAGAAGAACAGCATCTATCTGAAATAGAAATCTTTTGTAACTTTCTAAATGTCTTTATCATCACTTTTGATCAATTTAAAGCATCTTTGCTAAATAAAAGTATTAATTTCTATAATCCCCCCAATCTGATTCTCTGCCAGTAGGAGGCGCTGTGAGAGCGGGAGTACTAGCGGTTTCCCCGGTAACGGCTGTAATCTAAGCAGCTCCTCTCATGAACTATCAGATAAAATGAAAATGCCATCAAAACTATTCTGAAGACAGTCGGTTCCCTTCAGAGATACATTCATATAAATCACCCGCACCGCGTTTTGATTTTGAAACATGCAGTGCTGTTTATTCAACGAAGTCAAACGCCACAAATAAGTCAATGTATGGGAAACACTGGTAATGTATATCGAAATATTGGAAATGTGTATAAAAATCATATCACCGTTATTGAAAAAAGCTATATCGCGATACATATTGATATTGAATTATTGTCCAGCCCTATGTGGGATTAAACAATGTTCCTCTCCTCTTTAATGAGATGGGCAGCAGTTTTCAGTGTGAGTCCTTTTTTTATTATTATTGTTTTTTTATTATTATTCTGGGTTAGTGGATTTATAATGGTACACATGAGTATTATCAACAAAAAAATACACAAAACATTTACATTAGTTTTTTACCATTAGTTGAGATGGTCGTTTTATTGTGGCTTAGTGCGGAACAACAGAAACTACACAATTACAAATCCGCTGCTAGCAGTTTGTCCACTTTTTTTTTTTTAAGTTGAAAACGAAATGTTCTGCACATAATTGGAGATTATAGTCATTTCTTTCAGGTGAAATTGCCATTTTTCTGCTATTTTATACCACAATAAAGAGAAATTGGTGTCTGAATGCAGTGTAATTCTCAAAGACCCCTTTGCTATAGTCACAGAATTCAGTAAACAGGGTTATGGGTAAGAAAAAGGCCAGAATTATGCTCATAACAGAAATTAATGATGTCATAATAATAATAATAACTTTTTTGATTTTTTTGCTATACTTTTTGTGTTTGTTTTGTGGGCTCATAACAGAAATTACTGATGTTAAACATAATCATACCTGCATAATGTATGACTATTGTCCATTTTTAGAGTCATACTATGTTAAAAACACAGTTTTACAGCTAGAATGCACCTTGTTTTGTGTGCCTGTTAGGGCTGGGCGATATGGAATTTCGGCTCATAACAGAAATTAATGAGTGGATGTCATAATAATAATAATAACTTTTTTGATTTTTTGTGGTTCATTATCATAATGTAACATCTGTAAAAAATGTAAAAAATGTTAAATTTATTCTGACCAAGTTTATTTATTTTTTTTTATTAAGCATTTTTTTAAATCATGATTTTACCATGGTGTGTAGAATTTGTATGCACCAAAAACAGTAGTCTAAAAACATTCAGTATTAATGCACAATGCTATATCATCACAAATACATACATTATAATTATAAACCATTCCTGTAATAAACTTCAGTGTGAATATCCCACATTTCAGCCACAATGCCATGGTGCAGAGAGTGTTATACAGTAAATCCACGGTAAATGATGGCGATTTGTAGATTGAAAAGTGATGCACACAGTGTTTCTTCTGCAGGGTGTTTCTTTTAGTTTAAATCACCGAGTCATTTTGTGTTCATCGCTGAATTTCACACATCTCACAGCGCTGAATGCTCGCGTGACTGAATCTGCTCTAGTGAACGTGGCACTTTGAACTGTGATCTGAGCACAGATTTTACAGCATGGAGAAACTATTTCATCGAACTCTTCAATGTTTTATCGAGGAAAATTATATCGCGATAATTTCGTTATCGAATTTGTGTGCCTGTACAGGTATATGTGTGTGTATCTGTAAATAAGTTTTGCTTATATTGTGGGGCCTACAGTAAATGTCACCATAAGGATAGTAAAACCTCACATTACCTCCAGCCAACAGCCTCCATGAGGTAAATGGCTCATTAACATAGAAAATAATGCCTTAATGCAGAAAGGCTCATGTGAGGGTTTGTTTAGGAGCTATAGAAAATACCTCTAGCACAATGTTATATCAGCATAACTGATAATAATGGAATGGAAAGTGCCCACCGTGGTAAAAAACGCAGACGTGCTTGTCGACCTATGAGCGCACACTCCATTTTTAGTGTTGACCAATTACAAAATGAAGTTGTATAAGAGCAGCATCTGGAGTCAAGCAGGGCTTAGTGAACAGCTGGTGTGTGTTTGTGTGAGAGGTCAGTTCTAAAGAGTTTGCCTGCACACACACGCACACACACACACATTGTATGCAATATTATGTAAATGTCCAGTTACACACTTCAGAAATCACTTGGAGTATTAGACCCTCACCTGTGTCGTCAAATGCCTCTACAGGACAATGTGCACTGATATTAATTCCCTTTACACAACACCCAGATTAACACAGACCCACTGAGCCACACACAAAACATACTGTACAGAATCACACAGACTCACACTCACATTACCGCTTGCTCAGATCCTTCAATGATCCCACAGTGCCCGAACACAAAGGCCGAAATAAGCAGCGCAGGAGCTGCATGTTTATTAATGGAGGAGATCTCTTTCATCAAGACTTATACACACTCAGATTTTGCTTTCCATTAAGAGTAAATTGCAGAGCGTTTATTTGGCACTCGACTCCTGCGCCTTTCATTATTTGATACTCTTCCCAACACAATTGCTTTTTCTCAGCCAAAAATGACTCTTTCTTTGTCTCTCACACCTTTTCAGTGATCTATTTTCTCTTTCTTTCTCTCCTTTTCCCTTTCAGGCAGAGTCCAAATTAACTTTTTTTCACACCTGCCAAAGCAAGTGAATTGATAACATTTGCCAGCCATAAAGCTGTTTATATGGATTTTTTTCCAGGATATATTAGGATATACAGTGCCCTCCACTAATATTGGCACCCTTGATAAATATGAGCAAAGGCGGCTGTGAAAATAAATCTGCATTGTTTATCCTTTTGATCTTTCACTCAAAAAATTCACAAAATTCTAACCTATCATTGAAGTAAAACAATTGAAAGTGGGGAGAAAATCTCATGATGAAATAAATGTTTTTCTCCAATGAATGTTGGCCACAATTATTGGCACCCCTAGAAATTCTTATGAGTAAAATATTGCTGAAGTATATTCCCATTGATATTTAAATTATTTAGCACACCAGGGTGACTAGGAGCATGACATTGTCCAGCCATGACTTTCTGTTCCACAGGATTATAAATATGAGGAACACAAAGGCCAAATTCCCTTAATCATCCATAACAAGGAGTAAAACCTAATAATATAGTTCTGATGTGCAGAACAAGATTGTTGAGCATCACAAAATAGAAAGTGGCTGTAAGAAAAGATTTAAAGCATTGAAAATCCCCATTTCCACCATCAGGGCAATAATTAAGAGGTTCCAATCAACTAAAGATGTTAAACATCTGCCTGGAAGAGGACATGTGTCTATATCGTCCTAATGCACAGTGAGGAGGAGAGTTTGAGTGGCCAAAGACTCTCCAAGGACCACAGCTGGAGAATTGTAGACATTAGTTGAGTCTTGGGGTCAGAAACCTCAAAAAAAAAAAAAAAAAAATCAAACATTCCCTACTTCACCACATGTTGTTTGGGAGGGTTTCGAGGAAAATTCTCCTAGCTCATCCAAAAACAGTCTCCAGCAAATTCAGTTGTCAGACACGACTGGAACTTCAAATGGCACTGGCTTCTATGGTCAGATGAAACTGAAAACAGAGCTTTTTGGCAGCAAACCCACCAGATAAGTTTAGTACAAACAGGGATAAAAACGGTTAAATATACTGCTGGATCTTTAATGTTGTGGGCCTGTTTTTCTGCCAGAGGTCCTGAACATCTTGTTCAGATGCATGGCATCATGGATTCTATCAAATACCAACAGATAAAAAATCAAAACCTGACTGCCTCTGTTAGAAATCTTATAATGGGCCGTGTTTGGATCTTCCACCAGGACAACAATCCAAAACAAACATCAAAATAAACACAAAAATGGGTCACTGAGCACAAAATGAAATGTGAAGAAAATGGGGTGAACTGAAGAGAAGAAGTTCTAACATGGAGCTGTGAATCTGAAGGATCTGGAGAGATTATGTATGAAGAAATGGTCTCTGATCTCTTATCAGGTGTTCTCCAAACTCTTCAGGCATTATAGGAGAAAACTCAGAGCTGTTACCCTGGAAAAAAGACGTTGCAATAATTGGGTGCCAATAGTTGTGGCCAACATGAACTAGAGAAAGCATTTATTTCATAATGAGATTTTCCCCCACTTTCAATTGTTTTACTTCAATGATAGGTTGGAATTTTGTGATTTTTTTTGAATGAAAGATAAAAAGGATAAACAATGCAGATTTATTTTCACAGCCACCTTTGCTCATATTTACCAATGGTGCCAATATTAGTGGAGGGCACTGTATATGTTTTTTTATGTTGTTTTTTTCAGGATCTTTTGATGAATAGAACATTTTAAAGAATAAAGAAATCATAAAAAAAACTTTAAGAAATGACTTGGTCATTAAAGTCTTAGTGCCACTTGGTTAATTTAATATGTCCTTTCTGAATAAAAGTATTAATATTCTTTAAATATATAATAGATGTAATGATTTATTATGTATTAATTAATTGATTTATTGCTTAATTGTTATATTTATAATTTATTATTTTATATTTATTTTAATTTGCTATGACACTGGCAAATATTTTTTTTTATCTGCTCACCAAAGCCAGATTTTAGATTGCATTTTGCACTTGGTGGGTGTTAAATTTGGACCAGGGTCTCAGGTATAAATCATATTCCTTTGTGTTTTCATCTTTGTGTGCTTGAAGTTGTGTGGGTAGCCATAACACAAGTCTATAATTTTTGTGTGTGTTGCATATTCTAACTTAATTTTGCTCTGTTCTCCTGTTCCGTTCTCAATCGACACACCATTAATCTCTCCCTCGCACAGCACAGGCTCGAGGTTAACTGGAGCTCTCAGAGGAAGTGCTATTACTTTATTGTGATGTAGTCTCAGAGGCAGCTGTGTGTTTGAGCTCTGTGATTAGAGTCGGTGCGATTGCAAGCCAACACAAAGGAGTTAAACTGACTAGAGGCTGAGATCAGTGCCACGCTTGTGTTGAATGTGCATGTTCTGTGTTTATTGGCCCTTTGTTGAACTCTCTGTACAAATGAAATATAAGCATGCTGATCATTTTGAGAGCAGTTTGCAGTGACCAAATCGGGTCACTCGGCAACCATCGTAGTAAAGCCCCCTGACAGATGTTTCTATGCAGGTAAATGGCATGCAAGTGCTGCTCCTATCTACTTGAATAGGGGAAGACATTTTAATTCCTTGAAATGTCAAAATTACATTTAAGTAAATATTTGTAATCCGTTGTAAAATGTGGTTCATAGCAATGTTAATGCATTTCATTCAGTTTAAAGGGATAGTCCACTAAAAAAGGAAAATTCTGGCATTTATTCATGTGGTTTCAACATTTTTACACAACAGAAGATATTTTTCATGTATGGTGGAAACCAAACCGTTTTGGTTACCATTGACTTCCATTGTACTTTTTGTCCATTATGTGAACTGAAACTGTTGGCTTACCAACATCATTGTCAAGATCATTGTTTAGTTTTATACACTAAACAGTTCTGGTACTGTGTTGGGTCACCATTTGAAAGGATACTTCATGCAAAAATGAAAAGTCAGTGGTGTCCAGTAGTGTTTTGGACCCCATTGTGTGTCATTGTATAAAAGATAAACAATTTAAACTTTCTTCACAATATATTATTTTATGTCATACAGGTTTCACAACATAACATGATGACATATTTTCATTTTTGGGTGGACTATTCCTTTCTAACTATCCTTATGTCTTATGTAAAAATTAACAACCAAACAAGGGTCAAAAATCAGTTGAGAATCACTGTTAGTGCCCATCAAGTTCCAAGTAAAATGAGAAAACTAACAAAAGGTTCTATATACAGCTAATTCAGTGGTTATATATATAAAAAAATAAAAAAAAAAAAATAACATGCTTATTTACTATATAAACAACTTTTTCCCCTTTATTTTCTATTAAAAATAATGGGTGGAAAAACATTTTTCACTCAGAAATTACTAGTAAATTTTATAATCTATTACAAAGAAATGGCAAGTAACACATTAAATTAAATGTGAAATTGTGGAGCATAAAAACTTAAAACTTACTCCAATAATCTTTGTTATATTTACAACTTTGACAAATATTTTTAGAGCGCATATTGTGAATGGTTCAGTTACATAAAATGACTAATACTGTGGTATAGGATTTTGGTCATGCTGCCCATGCCTATGTTGAGCTGTCGATTTAGATTTTAGAAAAACATTAGTAAGTGTTACATTTTGAAGTACATATAATGTAATAGGCTTAAATCAAGCAGCTTCCCTCCTCACTATGTAAGCAGTAATCTGAATTTAGCTGAAGAAATCAGTCAGAAATGCACACGCACGCATGTGTAAAAACTTTGTGTCTAATCAGCTGTGGAGGTCCCTGGAGATCCGAGGCAGGAGGAGTTCCTGTCCCCCACAGGACCTCCTTCCCTGTGGCCTCTCAAGAAAAGAAGCCAAGCAATCTCTCCTTTCAAGCCGAACCTCCCAATAGGGCCTGCGGTGGGCCGATAAAGTCAGGCTCAAAGCCTCCTTCTCAAATACAGGGAAATCCGTTTGGTCAGGGTGCACTTCTCATCGACCTGTGGTCTTAAACCCTTCACTGGCTAAGAGCCAACGCTGCCGGCCGTGAACCGTGCGCTGTAAAGCTCCACAGACCTTCTCCGCAGCGTGGAGGTACCACTGGGCCCTTATCCTGAGAGGAAGTTTAATATTTCCCATTGGGAGAGCGAGAGGAGGGATTGGCTAACAGCTTTAGTTTAGGGTGGGGGTGAGAGTGTGCCCTCAAAGTCACTAATGCAGTATTCATAAAGGTCACTGGCTCTTTTATGACATATTGTCTCAGAACACAGCAAGGGCATCAGTCCCATCATGCTCTCCGCTTGCGTGGAGCCCGTCACGGTTAAGTGAGGTAATATTGCAGGAGTACACTAGAGCATGTTGACATGTACACAGATACATGAAGAGATACCGTGGAGATCGCACAAACACTGTCTTATATGACAGTGTCAACATATAAGATAAACCCTGAAGGTACAAGCAATAAAACTTCCAATAATCTTCACAGTACTAGTGATAGAATGATATATTGGACAGGGCGGTTAATCGCTTGAGATTTGGCCATTCTGAGACTTGAGATTATCGGATTAACAGAAGCGTGTCAGTTGGACTTTCTGCTGAAAGCCTCGTCGATTGATAACATGCATTGATAAAGCGCTTTACATGAAAGGGGGGAATCTCCTCAACCACCTACCATAGTTCATCAAACAGGGTAAAGTATCCTTTAAATTACTGACACTGTAATAATTTACTGTAATAATTTTTTAAGTGCCTCATACACAGGGGTGCACATAAGTGGTCCGCATGCGCAACCAAAATAAAAAATGTGCTCTGTAAATAAGTTCAGATACATTCAACAAAGAGTAGACATGTCTGTGTTTATGTATATGCCGCTCTTTTCACATCTCGTATGCAAATATTGCTGCTCCTCCCCTGCTATGCTGTTTTGTTGTCGTACCATCACATGACTCATCGGCTCCATGCTCAAGCAGATACTTTCGGCTACAGTGAGCAATGGAACGATAGAAATTCACTACTGTGGCAACACCACCAACTAATCCGCCTTATTTTTCAATGCGGAAGTAAGCTGTTTTCTGTGAATGTGCGAGACTTCCGCTTCATTAGGCACGGTAGGGAAAATAACGAGAAAAAAAACAAAATGGAATAAACTGTGAAATTGTTTCTGCTACAACCCTATGCGTATATAATTAAGATAATACATTAAATTAATATGGTAAGAAACACCGGTTTGCAGTATCAAGAAGCAAAACGAGCTGTTTTGTACAGCTAAAAATTGCTGGAAGCGGCTGAGATTGAAGCCAGACCCATTACATTTACAAATGGCCACGCCCCGTCAACATGAAAAAGAAATTGGAGCTGCAAAAGAAATGAAAAGGGGAGGAGGGAAATCCTTCACATAGTACATAAGTTAAGAGGCCAAATTCAGTATACAGCTATTTATATATAACTGTATACCGAATGTGGCCTTTTTATATAGTATTACTGTCTTCAACCATTAAGCATGAAGCACGTAACATGCATGCACTTTGAGTTCATAACCTGGGCTGTTTGCCTGCATATTGTTTGCATCAGTAAGGTGTATACTGGGGGATCACGTGACCCCTCGACGGTGATGCAGGCTTAGTTTTTCGCTCCGCTCCCTTTGCCAAATATTTTGCGATCCTGTCAGTGAAATTTGAACCACTCTGCATTAGACCCATCATGAGTGCTAAGGCAGACAAAGGAGATCGGAAAAGGGAGATTGAGCAATCGCCAATGAAGAAAAAATTCAGAGATTCAGCCATCTCCAGTGAAGAGCTGGACAGTGCTATTGCTAGCCGCATTGAACTAGCATTTAAAGAACACCAAAGCACTTTGAATTCGGTTGTGAACTCGGCAGTAAGAGATGCGATGGACTCTGTGCTGATTCCAGCATTGCGCGAACTGCGTGAGGACATACTAGCGACCAATAAGTCTGTTAAAGAGCTAAGAGAGAAGTTTGAGGCCATAGTTACCAAGACGAAGCAGACACGTGACCGCGTTGATTCTGTTCGGGCAGCGGCGCGGGAAGATAAGAGAACAGTCACGGACTTAAAGGATCAGCTGGAGCGACTCACCGAGAAGATGACAGATATGGAGGACAGGTGCAGGCGGCACAATGTTAGACTGGTGGGACTCCCAGAAGGGATGGAAGGTCCAGATGCAGCTAGTTTCCTCCGAGCTAATCTTTCCAAGTGGATTCCTTCCTTGAGGGGCCGTGACATTGAGATTGATCGGGCGCATCGCGTGTATGACGGAGGGAGGGGCTCCGATCGGCCGCGCACTCTCATCTTCGTGTACTGAGATGGCATGACAGATCAGATATCCTGAAAGGTGCTCGGCAGGGCGTATCCGGTGAAGTGCGCACAGAACAATGTCACACTGCTGTTTTTTCCTGACTTTAGTCCGGCTACAGCGATCAGGAGAAAGGCATTTGTCCGGTTTTGAAGAAGATGACAGCTTGGTCTCCAGCCCTTCTCATCTATCCAGCGGTGATTAAGCTACGGCACAAGGGAAAGAGAAGCTTCGTTTTCCCTCAGGAAGGGAGGATTTTATCAGTTCCATGTCTCAGCAGAAGTCCTATGCCGCCGCTCTTCGGGGGGACGACGGGGGAGCAGCGGCCGCTGTTTCTCCATTTCCACGGGAGGGGCGTGACGGCCGGGATGGACTTGGCCCTAGCTGCCCAGAAGGGGATGATAGCAGGATGGCCATGGATGCTTGCTAAACCTATTGTTCGCGTTTTCTTCTCTTATACTGGCATATTGTCCTTATTTATCCGGTACAACGATCTCTTTGCTGGTAAGACTGACACTCCATTTTTCTGTTTTGGAGGGGACTAATGGAGAGTAGGTTTAATTACTAAAAAATATATTTTTTTTTTTGGCTGTGTGAGCCTTTCGGGAGACATGTCTTGCGTTAGGGTGGATCGGTCACAACCTATCACTGTTTTTTTTGTTGCTCAGTCAGACCTATGTTCTCGGTAATGTGCGGTCTGAGTTGTTCTTTGTTTATGGTTGTCGGTTGTTCACATTTTTATGTTGTTTTTGTTTTTTACAGCAGACATTTATACTTATCTATTTTACATTATTTCTAAAGGGATTTTTCATATAGGAGGTTTGGTATCTAAAATGCACATCAGTGTTTACGGGTTATTTACGGAATGGAAGTGCTTCTGTTTTTTGTTTTTTGCATTTATTGTGTACAATCTTGGGATTATGAATATTCAATGCATACTTTAAATATTTTATCACTGAATGTGAATGGTTTAAATTCTGCTGTTAAAAGAACCCGTGTATTAGAATATTTACACCGTAAATCTATCTCCTGTGCCTTAATACAAGAGACACATTTAAAACAATCTGACGTGGCACGTTTCCAGAATAAGTATTACAAATTAATAGCTTTTTCCTGCGCTCAAAATAAAACTAAGGGGGTGCTTATCCTTGTTAACAGGAAGTTAAATTTAACAATTGAACACCTTGGTAGTGATGAGAAGGGTAGATTTGTTTTTATCCGATGCAAAATATATAATAATAGGTTAGCATTGGTCTCTATTTATGGTCCGAATGAGACAGACAGTACATTCCTTACACAGATTTCCAAAACTCTACTTGAGGAGATTGATTGCCCTCTAGTGGTGGGTGGTGATTTTAATGCTGTCATAAATCCTGCTTTAGATAAGTCTCAATCTGATACAACAGCCAATCCATCCTCTAAATTATTGAATAAATTTATCACTGAGCTCAACTTAATCGATTTATGGAGAATTCAGAACACTAAAGCTAAGGACTTCACTTTTTTTTCTAATAGACACAAGACTTTCTCTAGGATAGACTACATATTTCTCAGCCCATCTTTAATTTCATCTAATTCCTCTATATCTATATTACCAATTTTATTATCTGATCATTCTGCTATGTTGTGCAGTGTTCCTCTTTCCGATGTCAAAGCCAAGTCCCCTAGATGGCGCTTTAACATATCTATTAAGTAATCAGACTTTTATTACCTCTCTAAAAGAATATATTAAGGACTTTCTTGAAATTAATATGCCCTCTGATGTGGATCCTCAAATACTGTGGGAAACAACTAAGTGTGCTATACGAGGTTTCTGTATATCTTTCTCTTCTACTCTTGCCAAAGCGAGAACTCACCAGTTTACACAATTAGAAAATAAAATCCAATCATTACAAAACCTACAAAAACAACATTTTACTGAGCAACAGGCTACACAGCTGTCCTCTTTAAAAGAAGAATATGATTTACTTTCACACTCAAAGGCAGAATTTATTTTACATGGGACTAGACAAAAATATTATTTTGAATCAGAGAGACCTAGTCATTTATTGGCCCTTAGGTTGAAAGAATGCGAGTCTAAGGCATATATTAGCGCAATAAAATCATCGGATGATCAGGTCACTACGAACCCTGTGGCAATTAATGACATATTTAAAGGTTTTTACACAAATCTGTATAAAGCCGAAACAGATTTTGATGAACCAATTTGTAAGCAGTATTTAGATAAACTGGAACTGCCTCGGATCTCACAGATGGATAAAGAATCTTTGGAGGCCCCATTAAGTTTGGAGGAACTTCACGTCTCTCTAAAAAGCCTTCAAAAGGGCAAATCGCCGGGTCTAGATGGTCTCCCCCCTGAATTATATTTAGAAATTTGGGATTTGGTAGGGATACTTATGCTTAACTCATTTAATTTTGCAATTGAACATGGGACATTTCATAGAGATCAAAAAACATCACTGATTTCATTACTTCTTAAAAAAGGGAAAGATCCATTAGATTGTTCCAGCTACAGACCGATTTCGCTTATCCCATGTGATCTAAAAATCTATGCTAAAGTTTTTGCTTCTCGTTTGGAGAAGGTAATTCACAGTCTGATCAAGGAGGACCAAACTGGTTTCATCAAGGGGCGCAATGCATCTGACAATATGCGTCGACTCCTTCATATTCTTGACTTTGCGGACTCCCACCCAACACCTTGTGCGGTCTTTTCACTTGATGCAGAAAAAGCCTTTGACAGGCTAGAGTGGAATTATATGTGGGCAGTTCTGCAATGTTTCGGCTTCGGTGAACACTTCGTTTCTATGATTAAGACATTATACCACTCACCTGCAGCATCAGTCATAACTGGTAATATTATTTCCCCCTCATTCCCTTTACAGCGGGGAACGAGACAGGGGTGTCCACTTTCCCCCTTATTGTTTTGTCTATCTCTCGAACCCTTAGCACAAGCCATCAGGAAATCTGAAGTATCGATTAAGATTCATGACCATAATCATTGTATTTCATTATACGCTGATGATATTATTCTATATTTAGACCACTTTGATGTTTCAGTCTCTAGTGTAATTAAGGAATTTGATAATTTTAGTAGCCTATCGGGATATAAAATAAACTGGAGCAAATCTGCTTTAATGCCAATTAACAATGTTAAGGTTAATTTTTCTATTCCCTCATTTATCCCTATTAAGGAATCTTTCATCTATTTGGGCATTACCATATATAAAAACATTCATAAGATTGCCAGAGACAATTTTAATAACATTTTCGTTAAGGTCAAAAATGACATTCAAAGATGGAAGAATCTTAAAGTCTCTCTCCAAGGAAGAATCTCCACTGTTAAGATGAATTTGTTACCTCGATTTAATTTTTTTTTCTCTATGCTACCACTTTCTCCCCCTCCAGGTTACTTTAAGGAGATCAACTCCATAATTTCTAAGTTTATCTGGAATGATAAATGCCCCAGAATTAAACTTACCACATTACAACATCCTAATAGCGCAGGAGGACTGGCTGTACCAAATTTTGAATTATATTATTGGTCGTTCCAGCTTAAGGCCCTTCATAATTGGGTTGATCCTCAATCTACGGTTTCATGGAGGGTGATTGAAGCTGACAAGGTTAAACCAAATAGACTTCAAGATATTTTATTTACTGGCACAGGAAAAAAAGGGGATAATTATAAATTTGGTCCGGTTGTGGCTAACTCTATTAAAATCTGGAAAACGGTTGAACGTCGGATAGGTGGACCCTTCAAATTCTGTAACAGTACACCTTTATGGCACAATTTGAACTTTGTATGTGGAAATCGTCCATTTGTCCAACCCTCTTGGTCCTCTTTAGGTGTGAACACGTGCGGTGATATGTATGATAACCAGGGCCTCTGTTCATTTCAGGCATTGAGAGCCAAATTTTGTCTACCAGCATCTGCATATTTTGTTTTTCTTCAATTACGTTCTGCTCTCAAAGCGTATGGCGTTCCTTGGTCTTCTTCCATTTCCTCTCATCCTATGCGGGACTGGATTGCACCATCTGCTGGTCGGCCATCTGTTTCCTTAATATATAATACAATTATTGATTGTATTACAAAACCTCTTTCTATTAAAACTATTTGGAATAGGGAATTATCTGATCTTAATTTATCTGTCGACTGGGAGAGAGTGTGGTCTAATCTCAGTTTAACTTTTAAAAATCTGGCTCATCGTCTTATTCACTTCAAAGTCATTCATAGAGCATACATAACTCCTTACAAAAGATTTAAAATGAAACTGCAGTCAAATTTGAACTGCCATATATGTAACACTACATCATCAGGCACTTTTCTGCATATGTTTTGGGAATGTCCTGTCGTCATCAGTCTATGGACTCATGTAAACCTGGTTTTGTCATCATTACTGAGATTGATGGTCTGTTAACCCAAGATGTCTTCTTAATGATGATTCTGATCTCTGTATTAGTTCAATGCAAAAGAGAATGTTGTTTGCTGGTTTTACAGCTGTGAAGAAGACAATAATTCAGAACTGGTTTACACCACACATGTGTAGAGAGGCATATTGGATCCGTAGCCTCCTGCAAATTGTCTCATGTGAGTGTACAACGGCGCGAGTGGGTGGGCCAGGCCTTCAACCATTGAGGCTTGCAGTGTTTTTTACTGAATGTACGTGATTATTTAAAGGAGTGACTTTTGTGTTCTTGTTGTCCTTCCCCTCTCTCCTCTCTTTTGATTAAACTTTTAGATGTTGAGTATGTGTCTGCTGTTTTGTTTTGTTTTATTTTGATATTTGTTGTGTTGTTTGTAAAAAAATGAAAATAAAAAATTGTTGATAACAAAAAAGTAAGGTGTATACTGAGTTGGCCTTTTCTTTCTTGCTGCATTAAGCCACGTTAAGTTTTTTTCTTTATAATTTGAAAATGATTAACATGAAACTTTGTGCATTGCTTTCATATTCAGGGCTCCTCTGCTTGCAAAGTCCTTTCAGAAAGGCAAAGCATATCCACATAGCTTTAAGGTGAATGTAATATTTTAGTCATATCAACATTATTGTTCATTTTCAAAGTGTAATTGGTCATTTAATTGGTTTTAAAAGGAAAAAGTATCTGTATCAGTATCGGCAATACTGACCCTGTATTTACTTGGAATCAGGTCGATACCAAAATTTGCAGTATTGCCCACCCCAAGACATTTCATTCTCTGACGCTCTTCAGTCAGCAGCGCTAAACCCGGAAGCGCCAAAATAAAAGCTTGCTGATTTTAAGTTTGAAAATGATGAAAATTCATATTGAAAAAAAGTAAATATTAGCATTTTATTTTTATGTTTACTATAAAATAATTGTATTTGTATTTAATACTTCTTTTTATTTTAACATATAATAGTATTATCACACTTTATTATTTACTTTATAGTGTGACCATTAGGCCACGGGGAAGTCGTGGCCTAATGGTTAGAGAGTTGGACTCGTAATCCAAAGGTTGCGAGTTCGAGTCTCGGGCCACCATGTAGGTGGGGGGGAGTGAATGTACAGCACTCTCTCCACCCTCAATACCATGACTGAGGTGCCCTTGAGCAAGGCACCGAACCCCCAACTGCTCCCCGGGCGCCGCAGCATAAATGGCTGCCCACTGCTCCGGGTGTGTGTTCACGGTGTGTGTGTGTGTTCACTGCTGTGTGTGTGCACTTTGGATGGGTTAAATGCAGAGCACAAATTCCAAGTATGGGTCACCATACTTGGCCACATGTCACTTTCACTTTCAAATAAAGATTATATATATATATTATTTTATTTTATTTTATTTTAAAAATCTAAATTAAGTGCAATAATATTATCACTATTATTAATTTTTTTTTTTTTTGTTATATTTAATGGGTCACACTATGTGAAGAGTGAGGACCAAACCAAATCTCCAGGTTATCTTATGAGAACCAGGCTGAAAAACTTGTGCACCCCTGCTCATACACCATTTAATACTGTTGATCTGAAAATTTGATCTGAATTATGTTCTCATTTTCCTTATTTTATTCATGTGTTGTTCATAAAAATACGTATATTCTAAATATATATATAATTTCCCATGACTCATACACCATTTAATACTGTGTATCTGAAAGTATGTTTCATTTGTTATTTTTCTCTTTTTATTTGGAACTGCTTATAAATACAAATATTATGATCACTTGTTGATGATGATGATAATAATAATAATACAAAAGTGTGGTCATAAATAATAGAAATATATTCTGAACACTTGTATTCATAATAACAACAACAACAATAATAATTTATTATTATTATTATTATTATATTAGTATAAAAGTTATAGAAAATAAAAATAAAAAATAATCATACAGTCATACCACCCAGGCCTTGGACATCTGTGCGTTAGCATCTGACTCTGCGCTTGCAAGCTGGCTTGTGCCACAGTACGTGCTACAAATTCAATTTAACTAGACATCTGTTGAGGCATTATTTTTTTCTATAGTTAAATCAGTGTGAATTTATAAACTGAAAGAAATCTGAAGGCATTCCAACCCCTATGATTTGTAAAGGCTTTTTGTCACCATGGATGAGTCACTTATTTTTTGGCATATTTTTCTGTTAGATAAATAACTCCATCGGCTACATGAATGTGTAAGTGCTTCATTTAGATCTTTATAATCACCCATGACACATAGTAATTTTTAAAAGTGCCTCATACTGTGGATCTGAAAATTTGAGGGTGTAAGACCCAAACAAAGAGCGGATTTGGGTCACATATTCTCTCAGATCTGAGTTTGGACAGCTCTGCTTTTGATAGATTGCAGCTCTTTTACACCAGAATACACTTTCCATAGTTGCTCAACAAAGCCCCAAAGTTTTCACAATTGTTTCAGGGTGTTTACACGCCTGATGCGTGCGTGTGTGTCAGAGGGAGACAGGCAGAGGGGAGGGGTCAGTGTGGAGGGATTGACATTTCAATATCTTCAGAGGATTTTGTTTTGCTACTTTAGATGGCCGAGGCCTGTGGAGCTCTCTGGGGTCTGGCACCTCTGCGTGCCTCATCAGAGGGAGGGTGGGGTGAGAGGGATAAGAGGATGACATGGGTTGAAGGACAGCAGGATACATGGCCCAAAAAGGACAGAGAGAGAGAAGTGTGTGCATGTGTCAGCCTTACTTTCTTCTGTGGAACACAAAGGAAGATATTTTGAGTGTTTTTGTTTTGTGTGTGATTTTTTGGGCCAAACAGTGAAAGTTAGTTGGGTCCAATGTTGTTTGGACCCCACTGACTTGAGATGTATGGACAAAAACTCTTAATTATCTTATTTAGTGTTTCACAGAAGAAAGAAAATCATACAGGTTTAGAACGACTTAAGTGATTAAATTGACAGATTTTTTTTTAGTATTTTAAAGTGGTCTTATCATGAAAATCTATATATTTTTTAATCTTGTTTCTTGAAAAAACAAATTGTGTACAGTATTTGATTGAACGATTGTTGAATGAATGATGAAAGACTTTTTTAAACTTTACATACTAGTGGTCGACCGATATATCGGCCGATATTTGGCATTTTTCAA
The DNA here is from genome assembly GCA_027422415.1 of Schizothorax lantsangensis. Taxonomy (NCBI): domain Eukaryota; kingdom Metazoa; phylum Chordata; class Actinopteri; order Cypriniformes; family Cyprinidae; genus Schizothorax; species Schizothorax lantsangensis. Next base: position 15,039,974 of record CM049844.1, on the reverse strand, counting down.
ATATCGGCATCGGCTGATAAGTTTTGTTTGGCCGATGCGTTCGAGACGGGACTTTTATTTTGACAGCGCTCCCTCTTGTTCGCTGTTGTCATTAACAGTTCTGTCTAATACGGATAGACGTCTGTCTAATAATCAGATAGAATGGTTAAACAAAGGAATTAAAATGCATACAAAAGTATTATAACAATTGGTTTTATATTATTAGTAATAGAAAGGCAAACATTATAATACATTCTTGTTTGCCGTCATCATTCAGCAAATATGCATTTATATCATCAACATATAACTTTATTATCAAACAAATCTTTGAATGACTAGTGAACCTTTAATTTCACAAACCTTGCAAACTTAATCGGATCCAGTTGTGAGATCTTGTGAAGTGTGCATTTGTATCCTGCATGATCGCGTGTGCTCTGCGTGACGGTCGGTCCGTGTGAATTGAATGTGGACAGGAGGAGATTTCAGCTTTACTGGAGACACACGATCGACAAACTTTAAACTTGTGATTTTACATTATGCTGCGCTTTATGCATTTGCCCGCTGCCATATTCGTAATTTTCACTGTGTGCTGTATGTAAAATGAGTGTTACCTTGGCTTTAATTGAAAAAATATGATTCCCAATGCACACAGACTTCCCAGAAAACTGTGTGCCCTGTTGATTACAGTTTTTACTTCCTTTTTAATTATATTTCTATTAAATATTTATTTATTTGTGGAAAAATACTTTGTCATCTAAAGTATATGTATGTTTATTTTACACATTTATTTTTTAATCCATTTTTAAATGATTTCAAATTTCTTAAATAAAAATTGAAATAAATAAAATTATATCGGCCATCCTGCTTTCCAAGATATCAGCATCAGCATCGGCTTTAAAAAAAAAACAATATAGGTCGACCACTATTACATACAATTGTTTTCAAACTAAGTTTAAAAAGTAAATTCTAACACATATATTACATTTATGGGAATAAAGGCATGACATTTTGAAAATAATCTCATAAGTTTTTTACAACAATAAAATAGTAACAGATAAAAAAAAAAAGTAAATTTAATGTTGTTTTAATCTTGTTTTAGGGTGGCACTTATATGCTGGTGTATTTTCAGATAATTTAATTTGAATTTAGTTTTTCATATTTTAGACATTAGTCTAACTAAATATTGTTAGATTTATGCTTAACACAAGAAAAACTAAAAAAAATAAACTTACTAATACTTTGAAACTGTTAATATTTTTTATTCAAATAAATTGAATCTTGAAATCTTGAAAAATAACTTATTTTTTTTTGTTCCAAAAAAACCAAACATTCCTAGCTGTTTATAGCACCTGCTGCTCTATGCAACCTTCTGAAGAATCCCAGCATTAGAAAGTTTATTTTTACCTGTTTACACTCTCAGAAAAAAAGTTCAAAGCTGTCACTGTGCCCTGGTAAAAAGCTATCTATTAACCTCTATTAAGTGCATATTAGTACCTTAAAAGTACATTTTAGTACTTTCAAAGTATGTATTTAGTGCCTAAAGTGTACAAATTAGTACCATTTTGAAAAAGTTATTGCCCCAGTAATAGTTTTGCACCTTTCTTCTGAGATACCTGAACATTACAGTCCAACAGATTAACCAATCAGCATCTCAAATGTTTGTTTCTTTCTCCCTCCTCCACATCCATCCACCCGTCAGAAGCGACACCCTCTCAGAAGCTCAAATCTTCCAGCTCAATTCACAGCACTTCCGTGCATTTGCTCTGGAGTGTGCATTACCGCACCCTCTGTCTCTCTCCCTAACAAGGGAACTGCTCTCTCGGTCTGCTCTAATGGGGGAAAATGAGAGAGCACAAGGCTCCAGCAGCTCTAAAAGAGATTGAGTCATCACCCTCCATTCAGTGCCACACTCATCCAATTTGGCCCCCTTTGTCACAGAGTGCAAAGGATTTTAATTGGTTGCAACGCAACGTCTTTTCCTCACCCTCTTCGAGGACTCGCTTTTGCCGTTTGAGGTCTTTGTGGTAATCACAGATGTTTTTGCGAGCTTGTTATGTGGCATGCAAGGAGTTGGATGTTGGATTGAGCGCACACACTTACACGGCTAGACGTCCTTAGATCATCAGAGTGTTGCAAAGAGCTCTAAGAGTGACGAGCAGCTAAAATGAATCAGGCTCTCAAGACAGAGGGAGGTGAGAGAATGCATGAAAGGAGACAAAAAACTGACTCTGAAATGCCCCTCTTCCTTGTTAGTCTCATCCTCGTAAGTGTTGAGATCTTTATTACACTGTTAGAGTGTTGGAGCTGGGTAATATATTTGAAATATACTGTAGTCGTGATTTTGATGATGATATAAAATTAGGAAACATTGTGATTTAATGCAGTCTTTATTTAGCCATTAAGTTTAAAGAGCGTGTCATTAGATTAGTTTTGCCATTCTTCTTGGTCTGTGACTTATGAATATAAGACAGCTGTGAAGTAAAGTCTTAAATATTGTAGCAAAAAGCTTCAGAGGAGTTCAGTCAACTCATTTCAGATATAAAACTTGGATTCTGTGATTGGTCAACACACAAGTAGTTCATGGAAGTCCCTGCATAGCATTTGTCCACAATTGTTAAAAAGTTTTGGGTCAGTGTATTTATGTATTTTATATATGCATTTAATTTATTTAATGAAAAATTAACACTTTTATTCAGCAAGTATGAATTAAATTGATCACAGGCAAGACACTTGTAATGTTACAAAAGATTTTTATTTTAAATAAATGTAACTCTGTTTTTCAAACAGTCCTGAAAAAAATATATATTACAGTTTCCACAATTTTTTAGTACAGCTGTTTTTAACATTGATAATAGTAAGACAATGTATTGAGCAGTAAATCGATTTTTGACTGCGGAAAATCACAGGAATAAACAGGAATAAATTACATTTTAAAAAACATAAAATAGAAAACAGATTTTTTAAAAAATGTATTTTATATTTAAAAATTATATATGTAGGTAAATATTGCTGTTTATTTAAATGTATTGCAAACTGGGTGGAAAATTGCCTTAACTTTTAAGATGATTTTTAAATTTGATATTTAAAATATTACTTAATTATTATAATTTAAAATTGTCATTAAACCTTTTAAGTTTGCTGTAGTGGTTGTTTGGTTGAAGTGACATTCCTTCTGACTAAAAAAGTTTAATAGAAAACACATTAATATTAATATTTGTAAATCCCAGATATCATCAAAAAGCTAAAAAATATCTAAATATATATACTCTATATATATTTATTTACCTGTATCACCCAGCCTTATTGTATATGTTTGTTTTGTGCATATCTCTGTGTAATAAATAGCTCAAAATTGAATTTTTGAGGGGTTATTATGCATGCAGAATGTGTGTATGAGTTGTTCGGGACGCTTTGTGTCTCTCTGTGTGTGTGTGTGTGTGTAGCTGTAGGGGGTTGATGAGTTGCTCTGCCTCCACTCCCACTGCTCAGGCAATCTTGTGATGAGACCGATGGCCTAATGCTTTGATTGACAGCTGTCTGTCATCTCTCGGGGGAGATGTCAGTCAGACGGTTTGCTATCTGCCAGACCACCCCGTCTCTGGTTCTTTTCTTTGCAGTCAGTGCTTCATAAATGCTTTTTGTATGTGTGTATGTGCGTGTGCATTTCTTTTACACTGAGCTTGTTTTTCTTACTTCTCAATTCAGTCTAACTTTGCTGCACTTCACATGAACTCATACAGCTTAGTGTGTTGTCTGCCTGTGCTGTCGGCTTGTTTTACGCTCTGTCTGTAGCTTACAGCATTGTTGCTGCTTTGTGTCTGGAAAATGAAGCTCCTTATATTTCTGTCAGCCCCCTCTCTCTGTGTTTTCCTCTTTTTCATTTCCCCCTCCCCTATTTATAAGTTAGGTGAATAATAAGCTTCTTACATAGACTGTTTCTGCTTACATCTTCAGGAGTGTTTTTGTGTAGATTGTTCAGATAGATAAATAAATAAACACTTCCCCTTTAATTATTTACTGTTTAGTACTTTCTTCTATCCTTCTTTCTTCTACTTTACACTAATATACTAATTATTAATATAATAATTTATACTAATACTTTCTTCTAATGCTGTGGCAAGTTGGCAACCCTCAATTTAGTGGCTAGGCTTGATTGTGTTTATGGGGTGCAGTCAACATGTTAATGCTTCGTTTAAAAAAAAAAAACACTATTTTTCACATAAGTTACCTTTATTCTACACCGCTCTGTCCCTTCTCTTTAAACGCTCAGATCATTTCCTGTTTTTATGAAGCCCCTCCCTCAGAAATACGCAATAGGCTCAGATTGGTTAGCTGGCCCAGTATTTTGATTCGCTAGATTCGCGCCTAGTGCGCGTCTAAACGTCACGCCCCTCGCCTCAGTGGCATGTGCTCCAGTTGTGTTGTAAACAGTGACGTCATCAATATTGCTTATCAATTTGAGCCCGATTGAGAGACAGAGGATATTAGTGAAGAGAATCGCGCAGAACCTGCGCAAGCACACAACTCTCAATAGTATGTTTTTTGTTTGTTGTTGTTTCATACATTTAGATACGCTGATATTTGTAAATACTACTGCTTTTGTTAACTTTTAATATACGGTTTTATCCTGATTAAAGCTGTAATACAGCACGGCAACTGTGTGCGTGTCCATGTTTAACACTTCTCATAGCTATGTGAAAAATATCTGTCTGTCTATACACATAAAGTGTATAAATGGAACAGTTCATTGTTGGAGCTGAGCTGATGATCTGAATGAGAGAGAAAGAGAGAGAGAGAGAGAGCAGAGCGTGTGCAGAGCAGGGGGGTGTGAGGGACAGGATTAAGATCCGCTGCTTTAGAACATTGATTTTGAAACTTGTGAATCCATTCGAATCGTTAGAAGACAGAATCGTGATTCATATATAAATTGATTTATTAGTGCACCCCTAGTTTTGTCAGCATGGCAACAACTCTTTCTCTTCTCTAAAGTAGCACGGCATGGCCCCGTCCCCTTTGTTGTGTGTTCCCGGGGGTGGGGTTTATCAGTGTTTGTGACATCACAAACCCAGGAAGTAACTCGTTGTAGTCCCTACAAGCCATTTTTGTAGACATTAAACTGCCAGAATTTTAAAAGACAATATCTCCGTTTGCATTGAACTTTCAGCGTTGTAAATTTGCATATATTGTTTATGCTCAAACAGCAACATTACACACTAACTAACGTTAAAAAAGTGAAATCATAATCAACCACCCTTTTAAAAATATTGCTTTTTTTTTTGTTTGAGCCCCACACTTGTTTGAGCAACACTCACTCAACCAATGACACGGGTTGGGGCGGGGCTATCTGTTAAGCCAGCCAATGGTTGATGATTTTTTTTATTAAATGTAAACCTGTGTGAAAACAGTCATTTTTTTGTAGTTTGGTGTTGGAAATAATGCAGAAATTACACATTGTATCTTTATGGATACTTATAATTCTGAGGTAAAGAATTTGATTTTCAATGCGAAGTACTATTGGCAAATCTGATTCATTTATTCGCCTTTTTCTGCCTTCGTCTCTGTTTGCTGTTTCTGTACTCGTTCTTTGCTCTATTTATTCTTTTTTAAAAGCCTTTTTCTCCCATTTATCTCCTTTTCCTCACCATTCACCACGCTTTCTCGTTCCCTCTCTTCCTCTCCTCCTCCACCTCCGCTTCCTCTTCCCTTCCTGCTTCCTTTCATTCCCCCGTCTCTCTGTCCCAGGTGTACGTAGGGTGTTGTAATATCATTCTTTAGATGGAAATGTATATGTCTTGCAGGCTTCAGTCCCTGCTCCTCTATCTCACCCTCCCAGCAGGCCGGCAGAAATCCCCTCTTCCACATCCTCCCTCTTTCCCTCCCTCTATTCTATCCTTCCCACTCTCCCTGCGATAATATAAATGATAATAGCAACTCTATCAACCTGCCCAGCTGGTGAGGCATACTGGGTAATGTGTACAACCATTTGTTTGTTTATTTCAGAATATTTTCTCTTTATTTATTTCTTGGTAGCGGATTGTAAATGTGTGCGTGTGTGGAATGTGCTGTGTACGTATGCAGCTTTTTGGCCACATTTTGGGGTGGATAATGTGGTGGACAAATGTTTTGTCATTTTGGAATATCTACAACTTTGTCAAAGCATAATGCATCATGTCATATAATGAATGTTGAGTATATTCAACAATGTTTTAATGGTTAAATAATATGTGCTGCATTGATGAAGAACCTGACTCCTTATCCTCACAGAGCCCTGCAATAGATGTGTGTAAACAGTGTAATACACACACACTTTCTCCCTAACTGCAAGGTTAACTCAAACCTGGAGGCATCTGATTCTCTGCGAGACTGCAGTTATATAGCAGTGGCATATGTGTGTATGTTTGTGTGTTATCATGCATGACTTGACTATTTGGTCGTGTTCCTCACTGCCATTGCTGAGGGCAAGATCAAATTTCACCCTGCCAGACTATTGCAACCCTGTATTTCTCTCTCTCACTACAGTCAGCAGTGTTTCAGTGCCAGTTGTCAAAAACATTGCTAACTGGTTGTATTGAAAGAAAACACACTCCGAATCTTTTTATTTGTTATTTGCCCCCGTTCTACTCTTTCACAAACAACAGTCCTTTAAGTGGATGTACTGTAAGTATTTAACAAAAGCACCACGATTAGCCAGATGTAGTCACTGCAGTGGCGCGAGCCAAAGCCTGTGGAGCCAATAGAAGGAATTCTCCAGACAATAATGAGACGACTGAGGATGAGAGAGAGACTTACGCACTTATTCACAGGAAGATGTCCTGAGGGAGTGACGTGTGCCTGCCTGCACGCTCTGATAGCACACTGCTCCGTGCCAAGCGGAGTTTCCAAAACGCCCTTGCTGAAAGAATCTGTGGCTCTGCCACTGCAAAAAAAAAAAAAAAGCCATGTTGGCTCTGTCTAGAGGGCAATAAAGACTGCTCAAGTGCTTCCTTACTCTTGTGACCACTGGCATGCTGCAAAGATAATCTTTATCAGAATGTTAAATATCAAATTAATATTTGTTTTCCATTGGCAAGTCAGTGTTATTTTAGTGTTATGTACTTTTATAATATTTATTTTACCTTGTATTTTATTTTTATATTTTCAGTTTTCATTTGAATTTTAAACAATAATTAATTATTTAAAAAATCTTTTTTTAAATCTTTTTTTTTTATTCATACCAACAATTTTGCTTTTAAGATTAAGTTAGACATAGAAACAAGTGCAAAGAAAGAATAAGGTTTTATATATCACTTATACAGTGGCGTGCAAAAGGGGGGGGGGGGGTCTCGAGCCCCTTCGAGGTCCAACGCTAAAGTGTCCTTGTGGTCCGGTCATCGATCCGCGAGGGCACGTTGTCCCCAGACAAACAAAGGATTAAGTAAAATGAATCCGGAAATGCTTAATGCCATTTCTTTTAAATTTGATTAGTTTTATTTATTTTATTTAATATTTATATTATTTATTTTTATTTAATATTTTATTTAAACTTGATTTCAATTAGCAAAAAAAAAAAAAAAACTATTTTTTAATTTCAGTTAACAGTAACAGCACTGTGGCAAATATATGAAAACCTTTTTTTGTAGTGCATTGATCGGGGTTTAAAGATGTCATGTTCACATTTACCTAATAGAGTGTTTGTGTATGCTATGAATGCATATGTATGTGTGTGTTTATGTGTGTGTTTGAAAGGTTAACATGTAGCGTAACACCCTAACCTGTCTTACATAGGTCAGTTCAATAGCGCTGTCCGATTCAGAACATTGTAACCTTCAGTTTAGTGCCTGCAGTGATGGAGTTACACTCAAAGCAATTCATCTCCTTTCTCATTTCCTCCCACTTGGATGGGGTCAGACTGCCAGCAAACAGTTGTGAGTGTATCTCTGTGTGTGTGTGTTGTGCAGGGCAGTGTTAACTATGTTTGCAAGTGCATTTTTTTCAGAGTTGGAGTGGGAGGCAGAGCAGCAGTTTGGAACTCTTTATACATTATTCATTATGGTGGGTAAGAAACAACAGCCTGGAGTAGAAATCAAGAGGGAGAGAAGCTTCTCTTACACCCAGTATTACCCACAAACTGTTATGTTGTGCCTCGCATCCCTCTTGAGATTATAAATCCATTTATTAGCGAATTAGGGGGTGTTTTTTTGCTAGGTTTTTTTTCTCCACATAACTCGCGGTGGGGTCCAGAAGTGTGAGACCATGTAAAAAATCTGTGAAAGTTTTAGGAAATTTCTAGGTTGCCAATTATATAAGCAAATTTGACCTTGTGAACTCCAGAAAGTGTTTTATGCTTCAATGGAGCCAAGAACATCTCACCTGATGATCATGTTTTCCAGCATTTGTATAATTGTATATTATGTTTACACAACCTTGTGAAGTAGGATTTCTATTTGTTTTATTTTATTTTATTTTAAAAAGTTTTTTTTTTTTAATTCCTAATCTAGTCACTAGAACCCTGTTTAAAAAACACAAAATATTTTTTCAATTAAATTGAAACTTTAAGTTTTTTTTTTAAATTGTAATGCTGATATAATTTGTAGTTTTATTATGTGATGTGTATTATGTAGTTTCTGTAATATTGATTTGTTTGTTTTTTTAATTAAAAATTAGTTTTAAAAGATATGAAATTTATTATACAAAATAAGTAAATATAATTAATAATTATTCTTAAAGCTATTCTTAAAGCTATATAGTACACACACAAAAAAATACTTGACAACTAGCTCTTTTTGTTTAAGAGTGTGATTTCCTTCCCTAAAACTGCCTTATTGAGTGTTGAAAAATCCTCCATTCATATTTTCTTTTGCCGTAGCCTATGGGTTACCACATGCACACTGAATTGTGCTGGATATGTGTCTGATGTGAGTTCATATTTGTTTTTTGTCATTTCCTTCCATTCGCCATCATTTCCTGTCATCTACACCTGTCAATAAAAGTGGCATAAAGGCCAAAGATAGAAATGAAAAAGAGGTCACACATCTGATCAGGATTGAATCGTCTGTACACAGTGTAGTCATAAAGCCGTCAGCCGTCTCGCACAGCATGTCACAGTACAGTCCGTGATCTTTAATGAGCAGTGTAGCTGTCACTTTGTCTGAGATCAAAGGATATTTACCAAGATATCTTAGTTTTATTTCATGCCAGTGTCTCGTGGGATGTCTGGAGTAGCAGATCAAAAGAACAGCCTGAATGACAATAACCCTCATCCCTTTGTCAGACACATGAAGAGGACAAGTACTGTCTTTGATCAGCACCACAAATTACACTGTAATTTTGAATCACGGTATAAAGACATGACGGAGACTGTGTGAGTGTGTGCTACTGCATGTAAAGAAAGATTAACAAGCATTATGGGAAAAATAAGGTTTGTTTGGGTTCTTGGTTGATGTATGAGAGTCTTATTGTCCGATGCTTGTTTTTGACGTGATGGAGCTGTCAGTCCTCGGTGGGGGATTTTGAGTGGCAGCTCTCAGCTGTTCTGTCGTCGTTAATCATCTCTTAATCAGAACGGCAGGAGACGCACTCACACTCACCCATCTAACTCAGTCTCTTACATTCAGGACAGGAAATAGTCTTGCAGTTTATAGGAGGTGAAAAACAGTATGTGAAAAGTGTAGTATGCACACATTTTATGTAACAGTAGGCAAAATGACCTATTACTTTTGGCGAGATTCTGAATACATATACAAAGGATAGTTTACTGTCCCATAAAGCTATGGGATTGGATTCATAAATGGTGGTCAAGCAATGCAAGTTGTAAGTCACATGACAATAACAACATGGTGGATGTATTATTGTATGTCCGGATTACATTTAACAGTCGCAAAATAAATATTTATGTAAATGGGTTACCTACTCAGTATGTGATTTCCGACACAGCTAATGCTTCTTTTTTAGGTATAGCTGTCTTGAAAGAGTACCATTATGTTGTATTATGTACATTATAGTTCATTCCATGAGCTTTTTTATTTAAAATATATTAATCCTATATTAATCCTTATTGTGGCCCTACAAGAAAACTAACTTACATATGCTATTTTATTTTTGTTATATTATTTTTACAGTAATATTTACTTATACATTAATCAATTTTACCTTTGAGAATATAAAGGAAGTTTGTGTCAGATTTACACTGTAAGAATCGTTGTTTTCATCAGTATTATGTTGCTTTCCAACATGAATATCTAAATGAAAAGCAAAACTCATTAGCTATGAAGAGTTGTTTTCAGCGTTGCCAGTTTTGTTTCAGAAAAATTCTTGTTTTTAGCACAACCCTCACAATGTTTTACTAGATTTGATCAAATTAAATTAATTAATATTGACAGTGGAATTAAGAATGTTCTATAAACATATTTTTAAACGCATAAAAAATCTTATATTATGTTGTTTCACCTCTCAAACAAGTGTGTTTTGCATTGAGGATTTTTAAATATTTGCAAAGTGTTTGCTCATAAATGTTGACTACTGTTCCTAAAGTGTTGAATTTGTCAGTTGTATCTTGGAGTTTGTCTAACCAGCATTGAACACACAATGGATGGATTTGACATTATTCTGACAGCAGGAGAACGTCTTAATCAAATCTTTATCAGCATGTTCAGACAGTTATCATCACCAATCTGTCACACACTCAGGCAGAAGAACTTCAACTCACAGTTCTCTTTGAATTATTTACAGTTTTCTCTGTCTGTCTCTTTAGCGCCTTCCCAGGTTAACGAGCTGCGAGCGGAGAAGGTTGAGCAGCGCAGTGTGACTCTGGTTTGGAGGGAACCCGCCGTGTATCCCAACAGCAGCCGCACTGAATACGAGATCAAATACTATGAGAAGGTACGGTTACATCCTCTGTCCTCTCCACTGAAGCTGTTATTAACCTGCATGTGTGTACAGCCACACTAAGCAGCAGCTTCCCACAGGCCTGTAGCTCATTGATCATTCAGTCAGATGCAGTAGCTGCTTTAAAACATGTAGCTGCCAGACACTGATGTCTGTTCAAACTCCTGCCAGGATTGAGGGAAAAAAAAACATCTCTCTTGCGCAATAATACATTTCTTATGAACACTGAGTGCATTCACATTCAAAATCTTCCACAAATTATAAATCGTAAGCAGATAACATGTAATGTAAATGACTTGAATGATTGTTTGGTTGGTTTTTTATCTCCGGGAAAGGGAAATCAGGGAAAATCAATGCAAACATGTCTGACTGTATGACAGCTGATGTCAAGACCTTGTCAATGATCATTTGATCTCATGTAAATTTGGGGAGTCTTGTTTTTTCATTTTTCATTTGCAAGTAATCCCTTAAAGCAAGTTTTTGCAATGAGTTAACTTTTAATGTCTTATGTTTTGTTGTGCATATAAGCATGTTTCATGATTTTTATCATGATTTTTTTTTTTTTTTTTTAATGAAGCTTTAGAACTGTAATGAAAAAATGTAGCATGCTTTCATATTTTGTTGAAACCTACAAAATGCTTTTTATGTATAGATTGTGTTGTTTTACCCTTGTCTCAAAATTTCAATTTTAAAATAGAAAAAAAGATCATAAACCACTTCACTATTTATTTGGGGAAAATTGATATAGTTTTTTTTCTTTTATATTTTTATATATATATATATTATGTATATATATGTTTTAAATGCAAATTACATTTTTACCTGTGGCATAATTTCTGCCACAACCAATACATTTTATTTATTTATTTATAAATTTTTTTTGAAAGAATTGATACTTTTCAGCAAGGGTGACAGTAAAGTCATTATTTTGACCTTTCTATTGATCAAAGAATGCTTAAAAACCGCATCACATAGTTATTTTATGGACATATTTCTGTGTTCCTTCAGGACCAGAAAGATCAGAGCTATTCCACGGTGAAGACAGCCGCCACCAGAATCAGCGTCAACAACCTGAAACCAGGCACCACCTATGTCTTCCTCATCCGCACCTGCTCCAGCCCAGCACTTTCTGCTCTTTCTTCCTCTCCTCTTTCTTCTTCTTCCTCCTCCTCCTCTTTGTCTCCATCTTCCCCGTCTGCTTCCTCTTCCTCCTCCAGCCCTGTGGCAGCTGTGTCGCCCCCTCCTCTCGACTACGGGGCGTACAGTACACCGCTGGAGCTGCAGACGCTGGGGGAACGTGAGTGTGTCTCTTTGTTTTAGAAGAAAGAGTGCATGTGAAAGGAATGTGTGGTGCCATTATTTTAGGAGCAGTATGAGTAGCCCTTTTTTTTTTTGTTTATTTCTTGATAGTACACAAAATATGTTGGCTTTACAGTGAAACAATGACTTTAAAGTGCAAATGCTTGCTGTCATCTTTAATTTAAGAGGACACATTCATATTGAATGAACACTTTAGAAGGACTTTCACGTGTGACCTCGTCAGGCTCCTTCATTGTAGCACACAAACAAGTCTTTGAGCAGCTTTAGATTATGCAGAACAAAGCTGCCATGTTTGGTGCCTGGTTGCAAACCATTTGGACTGGATGTGTCTCACTCCAGATCCTGTCTGTATCGCTCCACTGTGCTTTTGCTCCAAACAGCTTGGTTTTTTTTCTCAAATGGGAAGTGCTCCGCTAGGTTCAATTTTAAGCCTTTTTTAACACTTAAAGATGGAGCATGTTTGTTTTTCTGAAAGGACCTCATAGTCAAATTATTTAAAATTATATTTAAAAATGATATTAATTAGGGGTGCTCCGATTGATCGGCTACCAATCAATATCGGCCGATAATCGCGTTGGGATGTTTGATCGGCGGTCTCTAAAAAGGCAGATCTCAAAAAAACGGTCTCAAGCTGATGACGCGCCTGCCGTGAGAGTTTTGACATGACATGCAGCGCACCGTCTCAGTCTTTGTCCGGCGCGGGATTATAATGCTGTACAATTCATATTTCTTCATTAAATAACTTATAAAGTAATTTGAAAAGTTTCTGTGAAACATAATTTCACAAACAGCGTGAGAGAATCACTGCGCACGCCTCTCTCTCTCTCTCTCTCTCTCTCTCTCTCTCTCAAAATGCGCAAATGGCTTCAAATCACATCCCGTCTGCACTATAAGCGAGCTGCCTGCTGCACAGTTGACACAGGAATTGTGACTTGCACAATCGAGGCAGTGTCACATCATCACTAAAGTTTATAAATTGCATTTCTTTTTAATTCTTCCCAGTGTTTAAACCATTCAGCGCTCGCGCGCTCTCCCGGAAACTTTGTTATTTAAAATTTTAAATATATATACAATACCATTCAAGAGTTTAAGGTCAGTAAGATTTTTAAAGAATTTATTACTTTTATTCAGCAAGGATCCATTAAATATATTAAATGTGACAGTAAAGGTGCTTACATTGTTAGAAGAGATTTTTTTAACTTTTCATCATCATGGCAAAATGTGGTATCACAGTTACCACAAAAATATTAAGCAGCACAACTAATTTCAAAATTATTAGCAAAAAATGTTCAAATCAGTATAATGATTTCTGAAGGATCATGTGACACTGAAGACTGGAGTAATGGCTGCTATAACATTCAGCTTTGCCATCACAGAAATATATTGCATTATAAAATAGATTCAAATAGAAAAAAAAACTATTTTAAATTGTAATAATAATTCACAAAGTTAGTGTTTTTACTATATTTTTTTTATCCAATAAATCATTGGTGGCAATAAGAGAAAAAAAAAATCTTACAGACCCTAAGCCTTTGAATGGTACTGTAAATATAAATTATATAGCATATAAATTTAAAGTGCTCACATTCACAAAATGCAAACACAGAACTGAATAATTCAATAATACTTTAAAACTACTTTCTTCACAATTTATGGACTTACAGTAATCTTGTATGTGCATTCGCTGCTGTCCTGATGTCCTCCGCTGGTGAGGCTGCTATTTCACTTGTTGATATTCAATGATAATTGAATTTCACAGAAAAAAGAGTGCAGATAAGTTTACCTTTGTTAAATGTCCCATCAGAGTTTGAATTCTAAATAAATGACTCGTAAAAGGGTTTTTCTCCATTATTTACCAATAAAACAGCTGCTTTACTAGGAATCAACTTTCCATTTGAGAGCCAAAGTGTTTTTGCGTAACTGAAAGTAGTTCCTCTGTGTCCAGATGGATGGAGTAGGACCATTTGGAGGAAAGTCTTAACTATTTAACTCACAAAAATGTATTCCCATTAGGATCCTATCAAAATAAATAAGGAAAGACTTCAAAGATCAATCTTCTCGTCAAGCTCCAGTGCTTTTAGAGCACCAATAATGGCTTGTGCCATCGTGAATACTAACCAAATCTTTTGTTTGTCTTTGTGTGTGTTTGTTGTGCAGTGGCCCTGGCCTCTAGTGAACAGAGTCCTGTGGTGATCATCGTGGTGGTTTCGGTGGCTGCTCTCATCATGTTACTGACTCTTGGAGTTGGATTGCTCATCTGGAGAAGGTATAACTGCTATTTCAATGCATTTTACAAAGACTAGACTATCAAATGCTTTCTGCAATCACCTCAACAAAACACAAATCTGCAAGGTTATCAGTCATTGTTTGCTGAAAATGATTCTTTGCGTGCTCAAATCTGGCCCGTCAAACATCATAGGTTCATGACCGTCTCATGATCTTTTTGTTTTTGGATGAACTATCCCTTTAACTGAAATAGGATATGGTTGCACATTCAGTTTCTGCTCCCTAACGACGACCTGACAGTTGCATCAGCAAAAGTCTTTTTCTACTTCCATGGTCTGCGAAATCATCCATTAGAATGAATCAAATCACATTTTTAGTCGAGTCCATCTCTCACGTACACAGATACGCAAACTCATCCGTCATCCCACAGGAGAGCGGGAAACCTCGTTCCTCTTTCTGAGAGGCACAATGCCGTTGTTAGCTTGTTTGACGGGCAGCGCAATCGCTCAATCCAATTTCACCATGATTGTGAGACGTGTACATGTCGTGTGTGTGTTTGTAAGGGCTACCTCTCCCAGCAGGGAGTGAAGGTGGAGAAATATGAAGAAAGACATGCCTTCTGCTGCTGTATTGTTATTTAGACGGATCTCTCTCTCACTGATCACATAGACAACAAAACCGTCCCACATGCACAGAAGTGCTCCCGCGACGCAAGAGTGCATGTATGCAATACATGAGGAAAATCACCACTTGTGTGTTTTCACAAGGTCATCAAGTTCTTCCAAAGTGGGACATAAAATAACTGTACAGTTGTCGTTGTGGTGTAGTGGTTAGTGCACATGATGCTCATGCGGATGGTGCAGGTTTATATCCTGATTCAATTATCCCTTTACAACGTTTTAGTGCCATTAAAAAAGGTGTTTATGCCAAGTGAAATGTGGAACATGTTAATCGTTTTAGAAGATTATCGTAATAATGACTTCAATCTTGAAATGAGAGTAATGTTTCGTTTTTATTTTATTAATATTACGACATTTTCATTTCATTGTCGCACTTTTTTTTAAATATTTACTACTTTCCTTGCATGATGACTTTATTGTAATTTTGCCTTTTTTCTTAATATGACCATTTGTTATGTTTGACTTTATTGGCAGTTCACAAAATATTATGACTTTTATCTCTGTTGTTATTTTGACTTTTTAAAATATTATTAGTTTAATTTTGTAATGTTACGGCTTTATTATAATAATTGATTTTACAAAATACAACCCCAAATCAGAAAAAGTTGGGACAGTATGGAAAACGCAAATAAAAAAAGAAAGTAGTGATTTCTAAATTTACTTTGACTTGTATTTCATTGCAGACAATATGAACACAAAATATTTAATGTTTTGTCTGGTCAACTTCATGTCATTTGTAAATATACAGCCTTTCCTGTCATTCAGACCTGCAACACATTCCAAAACAAGTTGGGACAGGAGCAATTTAGGGCTAGTAATGAGGTAAATTGGTTAAATAATGATGTGATTTGAAACAGTTGATGTCAACAGGTGATTGTAATTATGATTTGGTACAAAAGCAGCATCCAAGAAAGGTCTAGTCCTTTAGGAGCAAAGATGGGCCGAGGATCGCCAGTTTGCCAACAAATACGTTAGAAAATTATTGAAATGTTTAAAAACAATGTTCCTCAAAGAAAGATAGGAAGAGATTTGGATATTTCACCTTCAACAGTGCATAACATAATTAAAAGATTCAAGGAATCTGGAGGAATTTCAGTGCGTAAAGGACAAGGGCGCAAGCCTAAGCTGAACAACCGTGATCTCCGATCCCTCAGGCGGCACTGCATCAAGAATCGTCATTCATCTATAAGCGATATCACCACATGGGCTCAGGACTACTTTGGCAAACCTTTGTCAAGTACCACAATACGTAGTTACATCCACAAATGCCAGTTAAAACTGTACTGTGCCAAAAGGAAGCCCTATGTTAACAGTGTCCAGAAGCGCCGTCGACTTCTCTGGGCTCGGAGGCATCTGGGATGGACCATCACACAGTGGAAACGTGTACTGTGGTCAGATGAATCAGTATTTCAGGTATTTTTTGGAGGAATGGACACCGTGTGCTCCGGACCAAAGAAGAAAAGGATCATCCAGACTGTTACCAGCAACAAGTCCAAAAGCCAGGGTCTGTCATGGTATGGGGTTGTGTCAGTGCCCTTGGCAAAGGTAACTTGCACTTCTGCGATGGCACCATTAATGCTGAAAAGTACATCGAGATTTTGGAGCACAATATGCTGCCTTCAAGAAGACATCTTTTCCAGGGACGTCCATGCATATTTCAACAAGACAATGCAAAACCACATTCTGCACACATTACAAAGTCCTGGCTGCGGAGGAAGAGGGTACGGGTACTTGACTGGCCTGCCTGCAGTCCCGACCTGTCTCCAATAGAGAATGTGTGGCGCATTTTGAAGCGCAAATGCGACAATGAAGACCCCGTACTGTTGCCCACCTTAAGACTTGTTTGCAGGAAGAATGGGACAAAATTACACCTGAAACACTTCATCACTTGGTGTCTTCAGTCCCTAAACGTCTAAGTGTTGTGAAAAGGAATGGCAACATTACAAAGTGGTAAATGCTTTACTGTCCCAACTTTTTTTGGAATGTGTTGCAGGTCTGAATGACAGGAAAGGATGTATATTTACAAATGACATGAAGTTGACCAGACAAAACATGAAATATTTTGTGTTCATATTGTCTGCAATGAAATACAAGTCAAAGTAAATTTAGAAATCACTACTTTCTTTTTTTATTTGCGTTTTCCATACTGTCCCAACTTTTTCTGATTTGGGGTTGTATTACTACTTTCATTTTATGACTTTATTGTAATTTAGACTTCTTCAGATTACTACTACTTTAATCTTGTAATATTACAGTTAAGATTTGTAATTATGTAATCTTGTAATTATGACTTTATTGTCATAATTGACTTTCACCGTGACGTTAAAGTAATTTTGACTTTTTCAAAATATTGCTACTTTAATCTTGTAATATTATGATTTTGTCATAATTGACTCAAAATACTATATAATACAATATTATAACATACTATCTAAACTACTTTCATAATTTGCGATTTGGACTGTTCAAAATTTTACCACTTTAATCTTACTTCATTTTCTAATCTTTGACTTTTTTTCTATTTTCATAAAGGCCTTATTATATGAGATTATTCTCATAACATTATGACTTTATTCTCATAGTGCTATGACTTTTTCTATCTTACATTTTTTTACATTGTAAACATTGAGAAAGCAATGAGACAGAATATGCCATTGTTTGCACTGATTTTTGAATAAGTTTAAACATGGTAAAATGTGTTAAATTGTGTGTAATGCAATCTTATAGGTAGCTGAAAGCAAAATCATTTCACAAACAAAAATGAAAGTTCCTTTTCATATAATGTAGGATGCATAATAGTTTGTGAATGATGGCTGTTCCAATTCTGTGGAAATCTATGGATCTTTCTGCCGAGTTTGCATGCACAGATTTCACGTGCCTGGCTATTTCATGTGCACACAAGAACACAGGTGTGACTTACTCTAATGATCCCTGTACAGCTGCAGTGTCAGGGGAGGGAGTGGCAGACAGAAAGCACACGCTCACGCTAAGCTCATTATTCTCAGTCTGAGAGAATGGATTATATTGAGCCGGTGTGAAATGGTTCTCATTCATTCTCAACCACACACAACGGAGTGTCGGCTGAGCCTCTGTCAATCACTCACACACACACACCACACACACACACACACACACACAATCTCTTTCATATGCACCCACAAACTTTATCATCAGCTCAGACATCAACACAGAATCCAGTTGCACGTCATCTAACACACTGAAAAGAGCAGATTTATCGACTAGTCTCTGATAAAGGTGTTTATATTGGTGAATGATGTGTGCGAGAAAGGCTTATTAGAGACATTGGCATTTATCAGGTGTGAACTTGTATTGGGCAAACAGAAAATGGCTGACAGCTCAGTGAATTTAGGCACAAACTGTGCTTGCCTGTAGTAGTATTTTATCAGCAACTGTACATTGAAAGAAAGCGATAAGCACTGAAATGGCCAAAGATGTCAATCTGCATGGAAATAAAACACATTGACTTCTAAAGGCACTTTTTGTCATCTCTATTAAATGCTTGTCCCTTGTATATGTCTAAGTTAATGGTTAATTAGTTAATAATTGCCATCTTATGTAATTGATTTGTTTCTTAGCCCTAGTTTACACACATTTTTGAACATCTAAATCTTTACACACCAATATCCATGCATATCAAAACAGTCTTTCAGGTCTCTCAGGTTCTGTGACTCACTGTTTCTGTCAAATCAAATTGGTTTGTGCAGGGTTTGTTTTTGTGGATTCATTTTGTCCCAAAAAGCTTTGAATCCTGGGATCTGTTTTTGTCATTCTATTTCAGGAATAACATCTTTTATTATTAATAATGCTCATTTACTGACATGCGTACATACACGGTCAGCAGATTATTGGTATTTGTGGACAGCCTTTCTTCCGCCCCTTTATGTACATTTAATATACTTGCATCGTCTGAAGACAGTGGGCTGTGTGTTTGTGACTGTGCTTGAAATAAAAGAATAGCCTACTACCTACTGTTTTTTTAAAATAAATAAAATAAAATAAAAAAATAGTATGTGAAGTTGGGAACAGCTGGGTTCTGGAAGTAAAAATCCCATCATTTTCTCTATACACTTACAACTGCTGGGTTAAAAAAACACCCCAATTTGGGTTTTTGGCAACCCAGCGCTGGGTCAAAAAGGGACGAACCAGCGCTGGGTTTTTAACCCACTACAAGTTGGGTTATTATGTTTAACCCAGCTGCTGGGTTGCTTTTTTCTGGTTTAAAATTATACATTGCTAGACTAAAATGAACGAAATCAGCTAGATATTTCGGTATTTGATGGGATTTCAAATCGAGGTATTAAACCTACAAATCTTGTTCATTTTAAAATCACTTTTACACACAAAGAATGAGTATCAAGATACATATTTATTAAAAACAACAAGAGAAAAGTCAAAAAGTAACATGCATGTAAGAAGAAATGCAGAAAAGTATGGCATTAACAGCTAGAGTTTATAAATGAAGCATTGAACATTTGTTGAATATAACATTTAAGATCAAATTTGACTTTTTTTGGTAAATTTTATATATTGTATAAAAATATACAAAAACACTTATACAATAAGTGTACAATTAGTTAATAGTCAAGTTCTTTACAAACTATTCTGTCATGAGAGTACACAAATAAACCACAACATTAACACTTTTAACAGAAGCATGTGTGTGTGAAAGAATGTGAGCATGTATATGAATGACAGAGTGTAAACTCAATTTCTACCAAACAACACAGAACAAGCATTTAACATTTGGTTTTTACAAATTATACACTTACAGTTTGTTTCATAGTCCCTGAATACAGATCATGCATCACTGCCAATTTTCATGATCTCTTTAGCATAACCGATGTAGTCATGAAGAAGCCCCATCAGCACAGCATGTGACATGGGGAAGTCGTGGCCCAATGGTTAGAGAGTCGGACTCGTAACCCAAAGTGCCGGCTTATTTGGTAGGTGGGGGGAGTGTGAATGTACAGCGCTCTCTCCACCCTCAATACCACGACTGAGGTGCCCTTGAACAAGGCACCGAACCCCCAACTGCTCCCCGGGCACCGCAGCATAAATGGCTGCCCACTGCTCTCGGTGTGTGTGTTCACGGTGTGTGTGTGTGTTCACTGCTGTGTGTGTGCACTTGGGATGGATAATTGCAGAGCACAAATTCCGAGTATAGGTCACCATTCTTGGTCGTATGTCACGTCACTTTCACATCTTTTACAACATCCAGGGCAGCGTCCTCCTTTAAAACCACTGTTGCATCAGTTTGGGGGAGATGCCATTCTCCTCTTTGACCAGGATTCATCCAGTCACCCCGCCTGTTCTTCATCAGTGGCCTAAAAAAGAGAAAAACATTTGAAAAAAGAAAACATTTAATTAAACTATCCATTTTCAGATAGAGGTGCATCCACATCAGTAAGGATAGGTAAATAGTCTGTTTTATAATTTCAACCACTTTGTGTGGTTGTTTAATGTCTATTTACCACAGCGCTCTAGAATGCTATAATGGCAGCACTAGTGTGAGGGCATGTAATATTGTTTAAATAAATATACTGCTTTCAGAAAGCTACTACTTTACTGAAACATTAAAAGTCATGATATGCACATACCTCACAAATTTCCATGTATGTGGAGGGCTGCTCTTTAAAGGGTTAGTTCACCAAAAAATGAAAAATGGTCATAATTTACTTTACCACATGTTGTCCAAACTCTGCTAATTTTTGGAACACAAATAAATATATTTAATATTCTCTTAATTTTGTCCTCCATTGCAAGTCTGGGAGACCAATATTTTCTTCTGAACAGACATGTTCGCAATCATATAATTTCAGATTTATTCATATATAAATATTGCCATGGATTACTTCTGCAATAACTCTGTATTTTGAACCTTGAAAATACTGATTATCTAGACTTTCAATGGATTAACAAAAAATTATGAGAGAAAATTTAAAAAATATTATTTGTGTTCTAAAGACAGACAAAAGTCTTACAGGTTTAGAATGACATGAGGGCAAGCAAATTATTTTTTGTGTAAACTATTCCTTTAAGAAAGGAAGACCAGAATGATGACTCTCCAAATCAGACAACTCCAAAGTTGGTTTGTGTTCTGCAATAAAAAAAACAGACATCAATGGTTTACATAACTTAGTAAAAAAAATTGATAACATGGAATTAAAGTTTACTTGCCTTGAACTGTCTATTGCCTATCTCTCTCTTTTTTTTTTTTTTTTTTTTTTTTTTTTTTTTTTGGCCTGTCAGTAGCACAGATAAAACACATGACAGTACATATGCATGGCTATACTATCATCATTCACAGCCTTTTTTCTTTTTTTTTTAATTAAATTTATTTATTTATTTATTTATTTATTTTTTTATATTAATTAATTAATTTAATTTTATATACCCTTTTACTTAACCACACTGTGACAGACAAGACCAGGGGACAGAGAAAACAAGAGAGAGAAAGAAGAAAGAAGAAAAGAAAAAAAAAAAAAAAAAAAAAAAAAAGGTGTGGGGAAAGTCAACAAAGAAGGGGAAGAGAGAGAGAGAAAAAAGGAGAATGGGGGATAGAGAGAGAGAGAGGGAGAAAAAGCAAAAACAAAAAAAAAAAACAGACAATTTGCTTCAATACCTGCTGACAAAAAGAGAAAACAACCGAAGACACAACATCAAAGAGACTGCAGCAACAACCAACATTGTATAAATCACAATAAATTCTAAATGTTAAATGTTATTGAGCAGCACACATAACTAATATTACAAAATAAGTTTTGAAGCAACAGCAGATCAAGACAATGTGTGTCTGTGAGCACCTGTTTTTACACCAATGTGAATGCTTGAGTGTACACCTGTGTGTGTGAGCGCGCTTGTGTTCATAAGGTTCCTCCATGTAAATGTTTAATAGTGTGTGTGGGGAACAACAGCCCCATCCCGCAAGGCATGAAGCAGGCACGGAAAAGACCCGGGCCCCAAACATCCGGAGGCCCCCCAGGGCACGGGACCCCCAGGAGAACCACCGCAGGGACAACCGCGGCCTCCACCCAAAAAAAGGGCAGAGAGAGCCCAAAGGCGGGACCTCCGACAGCCACAGTGTAGGCGCCCCAGGGTGCCGTGGCGGCAAGCCCGCAGGCTCCACCGGCAGCCGACCACACCAGGGCGGACCGGGCCCTGGGCTCGGAGACCCAAAGGCCCCCCACCCCACAATCGGGGCCCAGCAAGGCCAGTAAGGCCAGGCCCCGCCAATCGACCGCCGAGAGTGGGCCGGCGCTCGCCCGAGCATCCTGCCCGGCGAGAAATCACCAACGCACCGGCGGCATCCTCCACCGGCAGGGCATGGTGGTGGGGTGGGGTCGACTAAGATGATGAGTGAAGCGGAGTCGGAGTCTAAGGCCCGACCTGACACATAGACGTAGACGACAAGCACACATATACACAAGCATATGTTCCCACCCTCATGCACGCAAACAAATATTCACACCTTCGCCCCACATGTAGACACACAAAAATGAACACGGTACCCACACTCACACTCCCCATATGCACTCTATACTCCTAGGTCCAGGCACCCCCACCCCAGAGGGGTAGCCAGCGCCGATCCCGGAGCTAAACCCCCTTCGCTCCGGCGTGGGGACAGGAAGACCACCCCCGTCCCCGCAGCAGCAGAGAAAATCAACAGCCCAGAACGACCGGGCGGCCAGCTCATCCTCACATCCCCCGGCCCCAGACAGAGAACAGAGAACAGGGGTGTGAGGAAAAAAAAAAAAAAAAAAAAAAAAAGACCCCATGCTTCACCCACCCCTCAAATGTAGTGTTGGTGTGTGTTGTTCTAAGGTGCTTTAAAACAGGGGTGCTTTAAAACAGGGAGGGGCACCCTCCACAAGCTTGTGTCAGCTCGTCCCCTCCCTAGAGCCCTCAATGTCTATGTGCAACTTAAAATTGAGAAGTGGGCACTGGCACCAGAGGGAAGGCTGAATGAACAGACCGCCCTCCGGATGCCATTCAGTGTGCCCACCCCAAGGCCCTATATGTATGTGTCATGTGACAGTAAGTAATGAGAATGTCTAAGCTGTAATGTGTAATTGAGATGCAGGCGGCCACGAGGAGACAGAGGAGTACCACCTCCCCCGCATCCCAGCGACTCACCGCACCTCAAAACCCTACCTATGTGTTGGTGTGATGGAGCGGGAGAAGTGAAGCCTTAGGGATGGGGAGGGAAAACATCAGAGGGGGCAAAAAACCCCCCCTCTGGAGCCAGCTCCCCCGCTGACCCCCCATAGGCACCCCTGTTACCCCAAATCTGCCCAGGGCGGGGGACCCAGGCCCATCCAGACCAGGGCCCATGGCAGCCCGGCGGCCCACCAGACCCCACAGCAGAGGAAAAACTACCCCCCCACCCCCCCATCATCCAGTCACTTCCCAAACTACACATAAGACAATAAGACACCCAGGAAAGCCCGTATACCCGCCATTACCCCACCACACCACAAAACCACCCCCCCACCAGCCGACCCCCCAACACCACCCCCCAACCCCCACCATGCACAGACCACCCACCACAGCCACACCAGCAGCACCAAGCCCAGCTCGGCGCACACAACCAGCCAGACCCAAGCCCCCAGGCCAGCCGCCCCAAGCCAGGCAGAGCGTCCCCAACCCAAACCCCCCCCCCCCGCCAACACCCCGGGCAGGCCGCCAGCCAGCCTAGGCAGACTACGTGCCGGCACAGGCCATCCGCCAGCACAGCCCAGCAGCGCGCATGCCGCCGCCAGAGAACAGCATCAAGAGTCACCAATACCCCATCCAGGTCAAGGTCGCAGCCCCAGCGCACCCCCAAGAAACCCATCCCCAGGGAACCCCCAGATGCCCCAGGCCCATATTGCCACCCCACGCCAACAACAAAAACCACAGCCGGACAGAATCGGGACCCCCACCCACACTAGGTGATGGAGCTGATCAAAGGAGCCCAGAGAGATTGATCTAATGTGTCAGCAGAAGCTGTTTCAAGGCTAATATAATCCCACAAATAATCTCTATATTGGTTGATATTAAGATTTTTTATTTTTCCAGTTCATGAGGACAGTCTTCTTAGCAATGCATAGTGCAGTGAAAGCCATGTGGATTGTGTTATCTTCTGTAGTGACACCATCTAGTCGCCCAACAAGCAGACTAAAGGAGAGGCTGGAATAGAGCATTTAAGACACTTTGATAAGTCTTCACAAATCCTGTACCAGTACCTCTGAACAGGTGGACAGAACCATAGAGCGTGTGTAATGTTTGTCAGGTGTATTGTCTTTACAGTGTGAGCAGTTGTTAGAAGCTGTTAAAACCCATCCTGAACATCCGATGACCTGTGTAGTGCACTCTATGCAGAATTTTGTATTGTATTAATTGTAATCCAGGATTTCTAATCAGTTCAAAGGTTTTTAAACATATCTGAGACCAGAAATTATGGTCCCAGCTTACTGATAGATCTGCTTCCCATTTTTGCAATAGGAAGTGATACTGATTCATCTATATTGGAAAGTACCCTGTATATTTTAGACATTAATTGGGGGTTTTGAGATTAAGAAAATCTGCCACACTTGGTGGTATTTGTAAATTGATATGATTAGACTTAAATTTCCTTTTTACAATAGATTTAATTTGTTGATATTCTAAAAATCTGTTCTTATTAATCCCATATTGTTTAATTAATTTGTCAAAGGGACTAAAGTCTGTCCCTTCGAATATATGTTCCAGGTATTTAATACCTTTACAACTCCAATCTGTGAAGTTTATCATATTGTTGTTTAGCAATATGTCAGGATTGTTCCAGATAGGGTACGTTTGCATGGGATTAGTGAAGACTCCGTCATTTTTAGAAACTCCCACCATGCTGTCAGAGAAGAGCTGATACTGATGCTTTTAAAGCATACGTGTCGTTTACTGATCGAGCTAATGAATGGCAGATCCGAAATCTCTATATTATTGCATAATGCCTGTTCTACATCTAGCCAAGGCTCATCTAAGAGGGTGTGTTTTAACCACCCTGAAATGTGTTGAAGCCTATTGGCTAAGAAATAGTGGTAAAAGTTAGGTAGATCTAGTCCTCCTTTATCTTGGTCTTTTGCAGCGTTTTTTAAACTAATACGCGGGGTTTACCTTTCCAAAGGAATTTAGAGATAGAGGAGTCCAAAGATCTAAACCAGTCAGGTGGTGGTTTGCTCGGGATCATTGCAAATAAATAATTAATTCTTGGCAAAACCATCATTTTTATTGAGGTGACTCTTCCCATGAGTGATATGGGTAGAGACCTCCATCTGGTTAGATCATCTTCTACCTTCTTTAAAAGTGGGATGTGGTTTAATTTAATCAAATCTGCCAGCTTAGGAGAAACATTAATACCTAAATATTTAATATTTCCAGATTGCAGTGGAGTGGAGGAATTCTGGAAGGAGCAATTAATTGGAAGAACTGTTGATTTTAACCAGTTTATTGAATAATCTGAGACTCTTGAGAAAGAGTTTATTAATGTAATTACCTCAGAGAGAGTGGTTTGTGAATGTTGAAGAAAAAGTAACACATCATCTGCGTAAAGACTAATTTTATGTTCTACATTCTTGCATTTAATGCCTTTAATCACTGTTGCCTGTCTAATTGCTGCTGCTAGTGGTTCAATAAAAATTGCAAACAGTGAGGGGGAGAGGGGGCATCCCTGCCTGGTGCCCCTCTTAAGACAGAAGCTAGAGGACGTTGGGCATTTGTCCTGACACATGCTGTTGGAGAGTTATATAATATTTTTAACCAGTTTATGAAATAGTTTCCAAAACCAAATTTGTGTAAAGTTGCAAATAGAAAATTCCAGTTAACCCTATCAAAAGCTTTTTCTGCATCTAGAGACAATATTGTAATTTGAAGGTTTCTATTGCATGAATAGTCTATCAAGTTAAGTAACCTACGTGTATTTGTTGAGGAATGCCTCCTTTATGAAACCAGTTTGGTCGTAATGAATTATGAGAGGGTTATCTTCTCTATTCTTTTGAGAAAGCTTTGCAGATTATTTTAGTGTCCACATTAATAAGGGATATTGGACGATAGCTAGTAGGCAATACAGGGTCTTTGCCTGGTTTTAGTAAGAGACTAATGTTGGCAGAATTCATATTTGGTGGAAGTCTGCCATTTTCTTTGTTTCCTGTAACATTCTGTAGAATGTTGGTGCCAGAATAGCCCAGAATTCTTTATAGAATTCTGCTGGAAAGCCATCTGGACCTGGAGCCTTTTTATTGGGCATACTGTTCAAAGCTTCCTGAAGTTCATCTGATGTCAGTGGAGAATCCAATGCCATCGCTTGATTGTCTGTTAATTTCGGAAGAGTTATATTGTCAAGAAATTGGTCAACTTCGTCTTTAGATGGGTTTATCTGTGGAGAATATAAAGATTCGTAAAAATCTCTGAAAGTGTTGTTTATTCTTTCAGGGTCATATACTGTATCCCAGTTAAATCTTTAACAGCACATATCGTTGTTTTTCTTTATTTATTTTTAACTGGTTCGCTAAGAATTGACCTGATTTGTTACCATATTCAAATTCTTGCCAGCGAAGTCTTTGTGCTAAGAATTTAGTTTTTTATTAATAATTTCATTTAATTCTAGTTTTGCTTTACATATTTTTTTCAGCATTTCCTGTTCCTGGGAGGATACGTAGGATTCTTCTAAAGTTTTTATTGTTTCTTCTAATTCCTGAATACATTTATTTTCTCTTTTCTTTTTATGCGATGAGAATGAGATTATTCTACCTCTCATCACAGCTTTGCCTGCTTCCCAGAGAACAGATGCTGATGTTCCAGGCAGGTCATTATAGTCTAAATATAAAGCCCACTCTTCTTTAAAATATTTAATAAAATCGTCGTTTTAAGCAATGATGTATTGAATCTCCCAGTTATTACTTGGTGGTGTGGTCTTCTTATTTACTAGAGTTAAAGAAACAGCAGCATGATCGCTGACAGCTATAGTGTGTATCTCTGTGTCTGAAATGTCACTCAGCAGTGAGCTGCTGACTAGGAAATAATCCAGACGAGAGTAAGAGTGATGGACATGTGAGAAGAAAGTAAATTCCCCTACTGTTGGTGTGGAGAGAACGCCATGCATCGCAAAGTCCATAGTCGCTCATGTACTGTTTAACTATATTTGTGGATTCCCAATTGCGCTGAGTTCCAGCTGTACTTAGCCTGTCCATTTCTTTATTTAGTCCAAAGTTGAGGTCTCCCCAATTATAAGTGCACAATCTAGTTGTTCAGAAAGTGCGGTAAAAAAAACCATGAAAGAAAGAGGGGTCATCAACATTTGGACCATATATACTAACAATACATAACTTTTTGTCAAATATAGATAATTTAATGATTAGAAATCTACCTTCTGGATCTATAACTGTGTTGAGTACTGTGAAATTAACATTTTTTATGTATTAAAATTGCTACCCCCCTTTGCCTAGAGTTATAGCAGGCTGAGAACACATTAGGAACTCAGTTGTTTTAAGTTGATCTGTAGCTGTGGCAGGTCTATGAGTCTCTTGTAATAATACAACGTCTGCTTGTAGTTTTTAAGCTGGCTAAATATTTTTAACTTTTTTTCTCTGGAGCCAGTTCCATTCACATTCCATGTGACAAACCTTAATGCACCCATAGATGTGTGTGTGTAGCTAATGCTGCTCGCTGCGTGTGATGCTCAAATGAATAAGATATGAGCGGGGCGTGTACGCGCTTGTATGCGAGTATGTCTTTCATGTCTGTGTGCGCTGTAAGGTCTGAGTGGTTGCGTTAATGCTGAGTGTATATGTACATGGTCGTGCCGTGCAGATGTGTAATATAGTGTGTTTTGTTTATATGTGTAGTAAAGCAGGTGATCGGTGCCGTGAAAGGAGTTGGAAGTAAGAAAGACATACAAAGAAGCAAGCATAGAGGGATGAAAGTAAAAACTTGACAGAAACGAAAACATTGCAAAATCATTTAAACGCTGCGGAGACTGACTGTACGTGTTTGTTATGATATCGTATTAAATTATCGAAATGACATAAATATTTAGAGGTAAATGGAAGAACAAGCGAGGAAAGAGAGAAAAGAAAAAAGATAAATATAACGGATCTTATCTGGAGTGGTGTTAATATAAACCACGGAGTGGTACGGAGGTTGCGGTAGAGTAGCCCGTCCACGTAGAGCCGGTCCACGGCGATGACAGCTCGGGAGCCCTTTTGGATGAGACTGCGTCGGATTGGGAACAGAATTTTGCGTCGCTCCAGGATTTCTTTGGGGAACTGGTCGTTTACGCCGAAGTCTGTTCCTTTCAGCTCCCTGCCGCGACTCTTCACCTGCTCTTTCTGCTTGAAGTATCTGAATTTGGCCACAATTGGACGAGGCCTCGGGGCTCCAGGTTTCTTCGCTCCCATCCGATGGACTCTTTCGAAGCAGATGTTTTCCACGGTGTCTTCCGGAAGCTTCAGGTACGTCTTGATAAAGTTTTTAACCGTAGCTTCTGGGTCCTCTTCGGCAGATTCCGGGATGCCTGAAAACACCAGGTTATCTCTCATGCTACGGGCCTGGAGATCGATGACAGTCTCTTTTATTTTTTTTATTATCTTCACTTAGATGGGTCATATTTTCAGTTAGAGACTTGACCGAGTCCCGTAGAGATGCGTTTTCAGCAGCGAGTGTTTCCACCTGCTGCTGGCTGAATTCCAGTGATTCCCTCAGGGATTTAAATTCACGGTGCAGGATCTCGACCAGGGACAACCTCGCGTCGAAGCTGGACAACCGCTTGTCGATTGACTCCAGGATGTCGGTAAAGCTTTTACCCGTCGGCGCGATGTTGTTTCAGGCGAGTCTGCTGGGCGACTTCTTTTGGAAGACGGCGTCTCGCTTTTGGCTGGAGAACCTGCATTTTGGTTTTTCTTCATGACTATAACGTCGAAGCACCAGTCGATGTATTCCTGAAGAGTTTCTAAATTTTCCTCCTCGCTGTCCTCGTCTTCATTTTTTTCCGCCAAGTCTCCAGCGTCTGCGTCACCTACAGCATTTCGTCTCCCCTGCTTTGATTCTAACCTCCTTACCTTTGTTTGAAATCAAGTTTGATTTCTTGTCGACCACCTTGGCTCACTTACAGCTCCAAGTCCTATCCCTCTCTTCCGAAGAAGCTGAGAAAATCGCCTCCTCACACAAGCAGGCTGCTGTGTCCTTAACTCCAAAGTTAGTTCTGCAATGAAAAAAAAGGGACATCAATGGTTTACATAAAATATGAACACGTAATCACACTGTTGTTGTTGCATCAAAATGTGAAGTAAACAGGCAGGAGACAACAGAAACATTTATTTTCTAAAAAATTACTACATCAATCTCAAAAGAATGATGCTCTCCTATGTCTCTGGCTTTCAACATCTACAAAAACAAACATTCGTTTAGTTTTAGTACAAAAATAAAAAGATAACATGATGGAATTATGAAGTTTACTTGCCGTAAAACCGTCTTTCCCTCTCTTCTGAAGAAGCTGAGAAAATTGCCTCCTCACACAAGCAGGCTGCTGTGTCCTTAACTCCCGGCGCGGGCACAATGAAGACACAAGCTCAACAAGTCTGAAATATTACATAAAAAACATTACTTTTAACAATCATCAGCCTCAAAATAATTATGCTAGTCTTTATTACATAACGCCGTTTCCTTTAGGAAACTACATTGAGTTTAACCGCGAAAAATAAGATAACGAATTAACATAATAACCGTCTATTAACACCTCAAAAAGTGCAGATATTGTAAAATCTTATGTAAATATGACATAAGACACTCACGGACGTTATATTAAAAGTAAGTTACCTCTTCCGTTCAGTAAAAGAGGCCGTTAAGGCCTCCGTTTCTGAGGCGAAATCCGCGTCCGTGTATTTTTAAATATAAGCTCTTTTCAGACTATTTCCGCCTTCCATAAAACCTCAAAATACTCCCGGACACAAACAATGAATGATGACTTTACATTTTTAATCTTTATTTACCATAATGTCTTTCACTCGCTTCTCGCTTCTTCAGTCTGAGAAAATGGCGGCTTCTCGTACTGGTGTCGTCCGATGTTGACGTGACGTGCGTGCTCTCCTTCAGGTCCGCGTTCCCAACCAGCGCCGCTGGTTATGATGAAGACTAATTTTCAACCAAAATTGGGTTATTAAAACAACCCAACGTCCTTACCCAGCGGTCTCAACCACAGCTGGGTTCTGGAAGTAAAAATCCCATTCATTTTCTCTATAGGGGCATTGATTTTAGCAATAACTTAAACCATTAAAGACAAGACCTACTGTGATTTATGAGGTTGCTGATTGATGGTAAATGCTTTTGTTGAAGCCATCAGCCAACATTATTTCAACTTATTTTTAAAATAGTTTGGTTAACAGCAGAACTCATGGTCAAAACTACATTTACCCTATGACAACACATTCCGAGATGACAACACGTGACGTTCAACTTGGTGCTGTTCACGTCCTCGGACTGGAGATTATCTGTTTCTATAGCGACAGTCAACAAAATGAACCCGCTTGAATGTTACTGGCAGCTGTAAAACACGATACAAGTAACCATTGCTATGCAGATGCGTTATTATTATACTTTTTAATTATTTATTTAGGTTGTTATTACATGGATAACCTAGATATCTAACTCTGTGCTGCATGTCTTTCGTTTATGTTCACATTACTTTTGTATGAAGACATCTACATTGGCAAAAGTCAATTACAGGAATATTAAAACATAAATATTACGAAATAACTGCTTAATTGCATTTTACTACTGGAAGCGCCGCCAGATACCCTGGTTCCGTGTGAGGTGCAGCGGTCACGTGGTACAAGCCGTAGCTCTCAGAAGTTCACAAGTTGTAATTACGAGTTCTACGAGGATGTGAACGCTTTTTACAAGTTAGAATCTCGTAATTATGGTAATTACGATATGGCGTGAATGCACCTTTACAACAAGCAAATCATGCCAAAAGAGCTCTTTAGCGTCTTCTCACTCCCATGAATAGAGTAATAAAGTCAGTCTCCCTACACTCTCAAACTACTTTTTGTATACATTTATGCATATTTTGCAATAAACATAAAATACATTGTATATATGAAGAGTTCATTTGCAAAAACAGATAACTTTGATTTGATTAAAAAATAACTAAAAAATACAGCTAACTAACACAATAAAACAGTAAAAACATGATAACAATAAAAAAAAACATGATTATTGAAAATTTAAAAAAAAACTGAGTTAACTGTTTTTGCAAATAAACTCTTCATATATTTATATATTCCATTTTTTTTTCTTTCTCTATCATTTTTAATTTTTGATTGTCATTCACATGGAATAACATTGTAGTTATTTCCCTTTTTAAAGCTATTAATTATACAGTCCTGTACCTTTGTCTTTTTTTATCTGATTTTCAAATACTTTTTGCTTTAAATCATAATTTGTAATAGCTTATGACTGTATAACAGACTTTTTTAATCCTTGGAAAAAATAAAAGGAAAATAGCCTACTTCTAGACCCAAGGCTACTAAAAAGCAGATAGGAATTGTTGCACTCTGTATGCAACAAAGACTGTTTCAAGTTATGCTATATTCATTGCGTTATCCAGTTTTCATCATCATAGAAATATACATGGTTATTAATTGGTTATATTTTCAATCCAATTTTTGTAAAAAATATCTTGGCAGTCCAATCAGTTTCAACTATTCCAGTAATTTAGTGTTAACGTTTAGATGTGTTTTAAATCTGTTAGATTTTTTTTGTATATTTGCGTCTCAGGTCTGATTAAATTGAGAATCTTCTGCAGAGTGTTTTCATCCACACACACACATACAAAGCTCTAACATGTTCTTCTCTGCGGTCGCTTCTTCCTGTCACTCCTTTCACTTTCCAGTCACCTTCACTCCTCTCTTCACCACTCCTCCTCTCCTCTCCTTGTCTTTTGATGCAGACCATCATAATAGCTCTCATACAAAGTTTTAAAAGAAAGGGAAAATGCTCTTTTTCACTCCTCATTGGTTTTGAGGGCTATTTTTCCTAGTATTTCTGTCAGAGAATAATCTTAAAAGGATGAAAATTCACATTTTGTCATCGTTTACTCACCCTCACATCAGTTTGAAATGATGTGAGGGTGGAAAAATGATGATAGAATGTTAATGTTTAAGTGAAGTGTTACTATAATTCCTTGTAAGTAGGTTTGAAGTCAGGTGGAGTGATAGGAAGTGATGTCGTCACTTTAGTGAGTAACTTCCTATGATGACAATAGTGAGAAGAGTACTCTCAGGCCCTTCCTCCCTCTCTTCCTTTAGTGGCTTCTCCAGACCCTCCAATGTAGCTCCTACTCGTGTGGTGCTGCTCTCTACCTCCTTCTCTACTCTTCCTCCTCCTCCTCTTCCTCCCTCCACGCAGCTGTCTCCCAGGTACAGGCATGCCTGCGTTTCTGCACTACCCCTCCTCCCTTGCTGCTGCCTTTCTCTTCATCTTCCTTCCTCTCGTTTGTCCCGTCTGTCTCGCCACACCGTTTCCTAACAGAGGCCGTGTTTACACCTGGTATAACATCCTTAACAGGTGGTCAGCTGAGACTGATTGCATGACCATTTTGTTATTTTGAGAGGAACTCAACAAATGCAACTTTTGTGTGATGAACATGATCTATTGATGTCAGGCATAACAGAGATGTTTTGAGGACTTTGTATGGGGCTTTTCCATTTAATCCGATCAAACGTTTTTTTTTTAAAGCCATTCGGAGCAAAGTTCAAAACTCTTTTTGTAACAAAGGGATGATCGCTAGCTTAGTGGATGGTCTTTGCTGTCAAATCAGGATGAACTACTGTTTACAGCCTTGATCTTAGGAACGTGACATATAATTGAACATTATTTTAAAATTCATAATATTTTTATTAATAAAAATATTTTATTATATTACTTTTATATTATTATTATAATTGTATTGTTTTGTATTATGTTATATTAATATATTAACTTCTGCTAATTCAGTGTAATGAAAGTGAATGAGAACTGCCCAAAACTCAGAAAATGACAAAAAAAAAGCTAAAAAACAGCACCATTAAAATGCATATGGAAGATGCTTTTATCCAAAGTGACTTACATTGCATTGAACATTTACATTTTTTATTTAATTTACTAATTTTTGTACTTAATTTAAAAACAAAAAGCTTAGGAAAGGTGAAAAACAATTATGTAATAATAATAATAATGCATTATATAATATTTTTTTATGCATTTGGCAGATGCTTTTATCCAAAGCAGCTTACATTACATTAAAGGTATATATTTTGTCATCAGTTCATGCATTCCCTGAGAGTCAAACCTATGAACTTGCGTTGCTTTGAGCATCACAAAAACATTTTGGACCCCATTTACACCTTTATTAATCACTGTCCAAAAGATGTGAGGTGTAAACATGGTCGAAGAGGTCAAATCCCAGCAGTCTGTGTATAGTCTCTCCTACCTGCATGTCTTTCTCTGTCCGACGTCTGTCTTACTCACCTTTTTAGAGTAGAATGTGAATGCTCTAATCAGATGCCTGCCAGCACACACTCATAAAAGTTGAAAGTCTGTTTGGTGTTCACCCTCTTTCTACTCAAACAACAGCACCTGCTCTAGCAAATAACATGAAGTCTCCAAAACCTTGTCAGTGTCTCCTTTTGAGTGCTTTTCCACCCCTGCTGTGCGTGTGTGTGTGTCTCTATTCTCTAATCCCTCACGTGGTGCATGTCTTTCCCCAATGTCTCCGTGTCACACTAATCCACGACGTAAAATCGCCCAAATGCCATCAGATCCTGCGGCGGCCTGATTCTTCTCGCACTCACGCTAGGACTATGTCAGAGCAGCGGTTCACCAGGAAATCTCTACATTTACTCACCGTGAACTACAAACCTGAGATAAAACCTCATGCATACTTTTAAACGAATGATTTGAACTGAAAAGTGATGTACTTTTTTTTTGTCTTAAAGGGATAGTTCACCCCAAAATGAAAATTAGCACTTTAGTATGACTTTTGTACAATCACAGACTTTCTTTTCAGTGTAATGAATGTGAATGACTCAGAAAAGCACCATAAAAAAAAGGTTGGTCTTCTGATGAAATATGATTATATTAGGAATAGATCAAAGTTGTTATTCTCTGAAAATGTAGCACAATCATGAGAGTTCATAAGAGAAGTAGCAATGATTCACTCATGAATCAGACAAAACCCGTCATAATGATTCATTTTTCTGAATCAGATTGATCTGGTTCTCAAGACCAACTCATTGGAGGGGACAGTTATTTGTAAATCAAGATTTCAATTTGGTCTGGTCATCAGACAAACCTATTATATAACTTCAAAACACTTAAAATGTAGTTCATGAAGTATACAGACCACTTGTATGGTGTTTTGATGGAATTAACCTTTAAAGTTTATCTTTAAAGCATTTAAAATGTCTCCATTTGTAAAGAAAGTCATATATAATGACAGACTGTTCATTATTGGGTGAACTAATTCTTTAAACAAACAATTTTGATGAAAAATAATAAGCAATTTTTCATCTGTAGGGAAAAACAAAATTGTCGTCTTAAGCAAGTTCACTGTTACATTTTTGTTTAGACGGCAGTACAGACATGTTCGTAAATAACTTTAATACAAGTTGTCATTTTAAGTGCTGTTTTGTCATTTCCTTACAGCCGGTAGCGGCTGCATGCTGAATTTTTATTTTTATTTTTTATGGTCGTTTTATGCTTTGTTTTTAATGACTTGTCATTTCTTGTTGTTTTTTTTTTCCTCACAGACATTGTGGCTACAGTAAAGCCAGCCAAGAAGGGGATGAGGAACTCTACTTCCAGTGTGAGTATCACGTTGTGTTTCCACACACACATGTGCATCCATTCCACAAATCAATTGGACTGTGGGGTTTGTTTCTGAAGGTGGTAATGGATATAGCTTGTCACAGACAGAGAGCTTAGGTGGGAGAGAAATGGAAAAAACAGAGTGGAAAATAGAGTGATCAGTGATGAAGAGAGATTAGGGACATATAAAGTGGCACTGCATTAACGTCTAAGTCCATGTACGTGCCTTTACACCAGCCAGCCTAATGCTCCAGTCCATTAGCATGTTTCTGACGCCCTCTGTGATGATAAGAGGGGAAAGGGCATTACCAGTCTTTGAACAAAGAAAGATGTCATAGTACTGCTGCATCCAGTGTTGAGGAACATTGCAATGCATACACTGTTACTTTTTATGGATAACATGTTAAGTTACTTGTGCACTACTTTTTATTATTGCCAGTTTACTGAGACTCTCTGATCTCCAGAATGGAAGCTGTATGGATAGATTATGAGCATTTTTAACATTGAAAGTGGGAAAAGCAGATCTATATTAGAGCATTCTTTTGTCTCCTCTTTACTGTCTTTATTTAAAAAAAAGTGGCAAAAAGCCCCAAAAAATCAAATTAATTCATTAAAAAACAGCTGTACAGTGCTGGTGATGCCCATTTATCTCTCTTTCTCTGCCATTTTCCCTCAAACCTTTCTAAACTCTAGCCAGATGTTAGCGTTCTGTTTCACATACATTAATATTCATGTGTGTGCGTGCATGCATGTGATGTGTAAGCATGTCAGAGCAGCAGTAGTTTGGTGAGTAATGAGTGTCTGTGCAGAGCAGTCGTGCAGCTGAGGCATTAAATCTGCTGAAACAATGAACACTGGCGAGCTTTTGAGCTGGTTTGTGCCAAGTCTTACAGCATATCAGTACAGTATATGAAACTTATATTTGCATCTTCATTATCTTCATTAACCTGTTATACCATGATATATAGTATTTAACATGCAAATATGCACATTATGCCAGGATAGACCCACATGCAGGAGGAAGACTGCCATAAGGATGAATGGAAGAGACACAGATTTGTTTATATCTTTCACGTTGCATATGATAAATATTCATTTTTTTGTTGTTGAATAACGCTTTCCTCTATCAAAACCAGATTTCTGAAGAAAACATGATGACTCAAGGCTTATGCAATTAAGCATTTAACAAGAATATATTATATATATAAAAACATCATATAAACTAGATAATATATAGCTTGCATATGGATAGAGTAGATAAAAAAGTACATGAATAATAAATTGTAAAGAATTCCAAAGAGGGGCAATACTGCGTATATAGTGTATATATGTGTATATAGACCTATAACCCAGATAAAATAACGATTATGTGTATTTTCATTCATCGTCAATGTTATTATATACTTGGTTTTATGTAATAAATGTATGTGCTGCTCCTCTAAGGACAGGCATGCTTTAAGTTGATCAGCATTAATTGCTGGTTTTGACTCCATAGATTTCTTAAAAGACCAGCAGAAAAATAAATGAAATGAATCTGGTATGCAATACAAGAATTATTAAAAAAACAATAATATGATGTAAAAATGTAATGTGTAAATGAATGAAAACACACAAAAAGATGTTTTATCTGGGTAATATAACACAATATTGTGCTTTCTGGAAACCAGGCCAGATGTTCCCTATTCAAGGAAGAATTTAGGGAATCCCTCAAATCCTTCACGTTCCAGCAACAGAATGAAATTTCAAACAAGAACCATTCATGGAAAACGAGAAGAGTACAAATAGTACAAAAAGAAATTCAGAATTTTTTTTCCCCCACTGGAAAACTCCGTAAAATTACCATGAGCACAATGCTCTGCCACACAGTCTCATACAGAATCATTTCATAAATTAAATCCCATCAGCATCATCACAGATATTCTCTTGCTCTCGTTTCGCCCCGGGCTCAGTTCTGGTGACCCCATCGTGCGTGATCTCTGTGTCTCCCACCGTCATTTGTTTTACAGATTTGTTCTTCCATCTGTTATACAACTAGCCCTATAAGCGCACCCTCTTTTCGCCCTGCATGCGTGTTCTGTTTGTTTTATATGCATATTTTTGGATGACCTAGAAACAATGGTAGGGATCTGTGCTTTAGCTGTCATAATGAAATCACTGAGGCCTACTTTGTTTGTGTGTGTATGTAGAACTGGCGACTGTGGATTTAATGCTTTAGATATGCAAACTTATATGCATATAAATGGTTTGTGGTTGTCAGTGTATGGGGATTTACAAAGCTACTATATACGTTTTGGACACAATTGTCTGCAGAACTAAATCTGACAAGGCATTCCTTTGGGGAATGTCTTCAAATGTAAAAAGGATAATTTAAGTGTTTAAATAAAATGTGTATGTGTATACATACTCCTATTTAATTTTTTTCCCATATAGTATTTTTTTGATGTTGTTCATATTATGTTTTTTTTTTTACATTTAGATAACCAGGCGAATTTTTGTATGCCTGGGAATTTCTTTTCAAAAATGTCTGTTCATATACAGTCAGTTATTCAAATTATTATAGACTTAATTATAGTCTAAATGACTGTAATTGTGTAATTGGTTTTAATGGTTTTGATTTTTTGCTGACTAAATTTACAACAATTCAACATACTGCAGTACTTGTGGACAATTAGGTGTATTACATTTGTGTATTTTTTTTCTACATTATTACAGCCTCTACTCTACTGTAAATGCAGTAATTCTGCAGTAATTTGTCTACCATCGCTCTGGTGTCTTCAGGGCATTTTTTGATTCAGCAGCATGGACTCGCTAAGATCTTCTTTTGGTCTCTGAGGGGACATTTAATCGTACATCTACTAGTTTGCCAAAGTTTGCAAAGTTCGTGACACAGAATCTTTGAAATATATTCATGAGTTTTCAAGACCTATTGGATCAACTTTCACATTGCTTTTCACATCATTTCACTAGGAATGCAGAAGCATTCTGTGATGTAACCACATTGCACAGTATTTTGTTGTTATTTTGCTAGTGTCATCAGTTTCAGATTTAATTAGCAGAATACAGTGTCAAAAGTTATATTCTTTGTAGCTTTTGTTAATATTTTAGTGCATATTTTCAGTTTCCTGTTAGCTTTAATTCATTTGCAAACTTTTAGTTTTAGTGAACATATTATGTAACTATAACCTTGGTGTGCATGTATGAAAGCTTCTGTGGCTGAATCAGTTAGTTTGATAAAAACAAACCCAAACAGAAACTTTTAGGAAGTGAACTGAACTGGACCCCTAAATCACTGTAATAACAGCCTCACATGTGAATACGGCATGTGCTAGAAAAACCTCATTCCTGTTGAAGAGGATTTCGATCCTGAGCCTCACTCTCATGATGGAATGGAGCACCTTTAATTTGCTTTGTAATTGTATTCCTAAGTATGTGTGTATGTATGTGAGCTTCAGATCAATAAGCTGTTATGAGACTGTGAAGTTGAGACGCTGGTCTGCTTCGGGTCGATGTTGACTTGTAAGCACATTTCAGATTCAGACTGCCGCACTGCCTTTGAGTAGATGAAGCATGACATAATGCAAGGATATAGTAAAAGAATACAGCAGAAAAATAATAATAATATTTTTGTGAATTTTCTTTTTAAATTAATAAGTACATTTATGTTTTAATACATCTTCATTAGCATCATAGATTTATTAATATACTGCACTATAAACACTATGTTAGTGTATTAAATAATACATGTTCAGTTACGTTTTCTCATGCAAAACTCAATGCCATGATGTTAGGGTGTTCCAGGTGGTTGCCAGGTTGTTGCTATATGTTGCGAAGACATGCACTTCCTAAAATAGCACATTTCTTAAAATAGCAAACTACGTGATATTCACCATGTAGTCAATAGTGAAGAGTTAATGCGCCAGCGCATTTAGACACCGTATATGCATGAATGCTTTAAATGCCTCTTGTAGTTTATGTTCTCTCATGCATGTTTTGAGATGTTGTGATGGACATGAGCAGAGGCGAAATTTCCAGTTTTCCATCCTCTTTTCCACACTGACAGCTACTCCCTTATGTCATATGAGAAAGTCAGATCACTTGCAAAATAACAGTGCAGATGGTCAAGATTTGAAAACCAAAATGTGAGAACAAAGCATATGATATTCTGATACCTAAATATAGCTTTTTGGAATTTTTTGCCCATTTCATCAATAACAATTGTGGATAAATCAATGGTAATAGTGAGTGTAGCACCACTAACATATGTATGTATATTTTTTTTTCTTTTCATTTTTTTCAGTTAAAATCCCAACCAGAAGGACCTACATTGACCCAGAAACCTGTGAAGATTTGCTCCAGGCTGTTCATGCCTTTGCCAAAGAGCTGGACATCTCTAGCATCAAGATCGAGAGGATAGTCCATACAGGTACCAGACATCAAAGCCTCCTTACTTTTCCCAATATCCTATTAATATTCCTGCAAATTCATTTAATTTTTGTGATAGTTTTTCAATGCTGTGTGTTAAGATCTATGAAAACTAGCCATTAGCTCATATCAGAAATGCAGGCTTTGTTGTCATTTACTGACTTTCATGTTGTGTTAAAACACACATTACACTTTATTGTCTTCTTTGGAAGACAACGTTTACTGCTAATTTTTTCCATAAAATTCCAAAGAATGAGGACACAGGAGCTTTCAAGCTTCAAAAAGAATCAAAAGCATCATAGGAGTATCATAAATATGGTCCATATGTAATTTAAGTCGATATTTACAACATCCGGTTGAGTAGAATTTTCTTTTCTTTTTTTTTGCTGTGTGTCAAGATCTACGTAAACTGGGCATTATGGTTATCTCAAAAATAAAGGTTGTGTCATCATTTACTGACTCTCTTGTTTTATCCAAACCTATTTGACTCATATTTCTCTTCTTTGGAAAATAATTACAGCTAATGTTAAGTACTGTCCATAAAATTGCAATGAATGAGGACAGGAGCTTTCAAGCTTCAAAACAAAAGCAAAAGCACCATGAAATTATCGTAAAGGTGGTTCATATGTCATTTAAGCTGTTATTCATGACATGAGGGTGAGTAAATGTTGTCAGATTTTTCATTTTGGGTAACTGTTCCTTTAAATTATGAGAAATGTTCTCATTTATGCTATTTTATGAGACACAATCAACATCAAGTGAACACTTTGCTTCCTTAGGAGACTTTGGGGAGGTGTGTCGAGGTTGCCTGAAGCTTCCCAGCAAACGCGAGTTGCCTGTGGCCATAAAGACCCTTCGTGCGGGCTGCTCGGAAAAACAGAGACGCTCATTCCTCAGCGAGGCGGGAATTCTGGGACAGTTCGATAATGCCAACATTGTGCGTCTGGAGGGAGTCATCACCAGAGGTCAGTAGAGACAAAGAGATTGTGCAATGAATGGATGGCAAGGAAGAAAAGAGAGATGCATGGGACGTCCCTCTGTAGAAAATGAAAGCTGTAGGGCGATTGGGACGATTCCTCGCAGGATAGGGAAAGACAAAGAACGAGAGGAATTAGGGATTTGATGGCCCTCACCTGAAAGAGATTCAGGAGGCAGAATAGATGGTATGTCCCTCCATTGAAAAAGAAAGAAGGAGGGATGAGCCAGCTGTCCCACTGCAGTAATGGAAAAGAGAATGATAAGCCATTGATTGGACGGTTTATTGGGAAGTGGACCCCTAAATAAATGGGCCGGTCCTATGAAGCACAAGAACTGAAAGGGAGGGAAAGGTCGATACTTGCAGGATGGATGATCATCAGAGGTAAAGGATCAAAGACAATGAGGAGCTGTAGATGTTATCACCTCCAGGAAGGACAGAACAAGGAGAATCGAGCTTAAATGAAACTGGTAACTCTCAGTCAACAAGCGTGATGGAAGGAAACTTGGCTCGGGGTGGAGATGTACGGAGAGAGAAGAACAGATCCATCTTTAGATTGATCGATGTGATGTTCCTGGAGATAAAACAGCGAGATGGATTTGCCTAGCGTGTTCTTGCCGAAAGGGATGAGGGATGATGAAGGTGCTTTTGGAGACAGGGAAGACCAGAAGGGAAACTAGATTTGCTGAATTAAAGAACTAGCAGTGCTGATATTAGGGTGAATCCCATTTCTCTGTCTTACCCCTTCCCCTTACCCCTTCCCCTTAGTTTTGCGCGTTCACGTGAGAGTAAGGGCTATCCCAATTCTCGTTTTGATCGAGGGGTAGGGCTAAGGGGAAGTGGTAGATACCCCTTAAAACCAAGCATTTTCGCGAGCTTACTTGAAACCAAGGGGTACCCAGAACACACTGCGCAACCGGCAACAATGTCGGCCAGATCATCCAGAGAGTCCCATTTTCGGCTTAAATAATTGATTTAAAAATTACGACAGTCTTGTTTTGTGCTCTACACAGTCCTGTACATATATTTGCAACCATGTTCTTAATTGAAACGTTTAAAAAAATCGCTAGTTTGCTACGCTAACGTTACATCGCTGATTTGCACAACAATCGCAAAAACATCACTAATAAAACCCACGCAATCGACATACACACACACACTTGCAGACGGCATCTTGGAAGTTTGTGATCAACACTTGTCGCCTCTGGTGACGTAGCAGCCAGCTAGAGACGATGTACGATGACGTAACCGTAACCAAGAGGTGTCTCATTTCATAGGGGTATGTTTTCACCCCTAGCGCTTACCACTCGGTTTCGAGGGACAAGGGCTAGGGGTAAGACGAAGGGGTAGGGGAAGGGGTAAGACAGAGAAATGGGATTCACCCTTAGTCTGGGACTTTGTGTATTAGCGCTGAAGGAATTATTAACGTTTGTGTCTTAACATTGATTCTACATGTAGAGAATGATAGAAATGCATGCATGAAGAGACGTACAGTATTAAGTGTGCTGGATATTGTGTATGTTAGAGAAGCGGTCCTCAACTAGTTTTGCTTCAGGACCCAGAATTT
This sequence comes from Schizothorax lantsangensis, assembly GCA_027422415.1. Taxonomy (NCBI): domain Eukaryota; kingdom Metazoa; phylum Chordata; class Actinopteri; order Cypriniformes; family Cyprinidae; genus Schizothorax; species Schizothorax lantsangensis. The sequence continues at coordinate 14,998,066 of CM049844.1, read as the reverse complement.
CAAGTGCCAACACAATGCAGTACCAAATAGTTGCAAATAATAAAGAGGTTTTAAATTCAAATATAGAAATATATTAGTATAATCATGAACTACATAACTGTAAAAACAGTGTGTGAATCTCAATCTTTGTTGGAGTGCATAATGACAAATTATACATTACTGTTATTCTTCATTCTTTTGCAATCAATATCTTTGCATTTTCAAAAAACAAAAAAAAAATGCATTATTTCACTTTTGCAACATTCTGTAATTTTGCAACTCTTAAGTCTACTTCTAAAGTCTAAACTAAAGTGGAAATTTAGTTTTCAGTTACAACTTTCCTCTTTTTATCTGACCCAAAAATTAATTGTGCGTTTTTTGCTACTGTACCTTTAAAACGTATGTAAATTGCCTCTAAATACACTGCTGTTCAAAGGTTTGGGGTAAGTTGGAGTCAGTTCTTTTGCTCACCAAGGCTGCATTTTTTGTTCAAAAATACAGGATGAAACTAACATTGTGAAATATTATTACAACTTAAAATAACTGCTTTTTATTTGAATATATTTTAAAATGTAATTCATTGCTGTGATGCAAAGCTGAATTTTTTTCTCCAGCGTCACACGAACCTTTAGAAATCATTCTAATATGCTGATTTGCGATTCTTTGATGAATAGAAATTTCAAAAGAGCAGCCTTTATTTGAAATGGAAATCTTTTGTATCATTATAAATGTCTTTGTCACTTTTTGCCCCCAAACTTTTGAACGGTAGTGTACTGCATAGTTATTCACCCATTTTTGCCACTTAGGTGTTCATAAATGATCTGACTGTGGGTGGTCTGGTGGTGAGCTTTGAATTGTGAAAGGTAGCGTATGTCTTTATAGTACATAAAACTCTATTATTTGAATAAAGTAAGAGAAAATCTACATTTAAATGTTCAGCTATTTAAAATTTATATTGTGATTTGTTAACAAAGCGTAATTGGTTTTTGTTTTAATTGTTATTTTAAATGAAGAGTAAGAGACCATTTATTCAGTGGTATTTTGGAGAGAAGAATGAATTGGGATTTTGGGATTGAATTAGCCTGTCTAAGTGTGTGTGTGTGTGTGTGTGTGTGTGTGTGTGTGTGTGTGCAGTGAGCGCAACAGCAGATGTTCACGTTGGAATAATTGGTGGCCAAATCACAGCAAGCCCCCTTAATGACTCTAATCTTTCTCCCTGACTTCTCCTCCTCCTCCACCTGCAAACCTCCATTTTTTTTCTGCCGTTTTCCTCCTGAAAGCTACACACCCTCCTTTTCACCCACCTGTCAGACCTCCACACCTCAGGTGGGAAGGACCCAGAGCTGAGAGCCCAGTAGGAGGTCTTCTGATTGGGGTTGGTCAGGCATGTCCGCTCCTCCCCGCAGGAGGTGTGATGGAGCTGGGGATGGTAGATTGACCAGACTGATAGCGCAGCCTCCTGTTCATTGGGCTGGTCATTGAATTCTGCAGATTGTTGGTGTCGGTGTACATGATTGAGGGATCTGTCTCTCTCTCTTTCCATCTCTCTTCCTTGCTCTCTCTTTTGCTCTAACACCTGGGGATTTACCGCTACCCACCTCCCTAATGGAGCGTACTTCCCTCGTCTTTCTTTGGGCCGCTTCTTCTATCACTCACTGTCTAATGCTCACTGGAAATACAGACACGACAGATTATTCTGATTGGTCAATTGCAGTTTCTTATCTAAATCTATCTATCTATCTGTCTGTCTGTCTGTCTGTCTATCTAGTATTTTCCTTCACTCTACTGTTCTATCTATCTACAGTGACTTGCTGACTGCATGTAATCTCTTACGTAACACTCACACTTTTATGAAAATGTGTTTTTGTGCCTCTTGGACAACCTCAGCATGTCTTCTTTCCCCACTGAAGCATTAAACAAACACATGATCCAATTTTTTCTTTATATGTGTGTTTTTTTGCTGCAGGCAACACTATGATGATCGTGGTGGAGAGCATGGCCAACGGAGGCCTGGACTCTTTCCTGCGGGTAAGACAATGTATTTTTGTGTCTGTTTGTTCTGCTGACTATAATATTATAGTCATCAGATGCAAAATGCTGAGATAGTACAGTAAATGGTATATATGAAATATTAAAGGTGCATTACAAAACCTGCAGATGTGATTTGTTGATAAAAAGAGAAAATGAGAGGAAAAAGCCAAGTGAGGCGTTTTATCTCGTCTCAGATGAAGTGAAATTATTGAAAGGAAGTGATATGATAGTTATTTGTTCCAAGTTTTCATAAATATTTGAGTGTTTATATTCTAAACGGTTGGTTTCTTCCCTTTTTCCTTTTCATTTTCAAATTCCCTTTCCCTTTTTCTTTTTTCTTTCCTTACCTTACCTTCTTTTCCTTGTTCCTTATCTTTTCCTTTTTTCAATTTCTTTTTATTCCTTCTCCATTATGTTCCTTTCCTTACTTTACATTCTCCCCTTTTCTTTCCTTTTTCCTTTTCTTTTTCTTTTTAAATTTTTGATTTTCCTTTTCCCCTCTCCATTGTGTTCCTTTTCCTGTACCCTTTTCTTTTCCTCTGCAATGCCTTTTTCTTTTTTTATCTTTCCTTTTTCCTATGTTTCCTTTTCCTTTTTTCCCCTTTCTGTCTACTTCAATGTCCTTTCTTTTCCTCTTGTCCACCTTTTTGCCATTCCTTCCTTTCTTTCTCTTTTTCTCCCTCTTTTTTCTGCGCAGAAACACGAAGGTCAGTTGACTGTTCTTCAGCTGGTGGATTTGCTGAGTGGAGTGGCGTCTGGGATGAAGTATCTGACAGAGATGGGTTTTATCCATCGCCGACTGGCCGCTCACAAAGTCCTGGTGAACAGCAGCCTGGTCTGCAAAGTGTCAGGCTTCAGACCTCTTCAGGACGACAAGATAGAGGCGGTCTACAGCACACTAGTGAGTATTTTACCATAATGCAACACAGCACTCTCAGGCACTTCTGAATGAGTTCGAAGAGCCAATGGTAGTCAGCATTTCTCTAAAAGTCAAAGCACAGCTCTTATCTAGTTTATCAAACTTTCATGTGAATTTTTTTTTTCTTGCAAGTTCTCAGCTGAATGTGTGGTGTATTTTAAGAAAGCTTCAGTGCTTTATGCTTCTGTTATGATAAGATGAACACGGAAGAACACGGCACAATACGCCTGTCTTTCACCTACACAATACACTCACACTGTGATATCACTTTTTTGTTTGTCAAGGATGTGTTCCTGAATCAACATTTTTTTTCTTTCCTTTCCTGTCCCTTTTCCTTTTTTGTTGCTTTTTTGCTTGTTTTCCTCTCTTATGTCCTTTCCTATGCAATGTCCTTTCCCTTACTCTTTTCCTTTCCTTTATTTTTACATTGTTGCGCTAGAGAATTCTGCACACTATGAAATCTGTCAAACTGATTTGTATCATTTTTGTTTAGTATGTTTGTTTCCACAAAAAAAAAAAAAAAAAAAAGTATTCCAGGAACAAGTCCTATTAGCAAAATCATGGTCACTGTTGTAGCTCGTTTCTCTGGGCTGGTAATTGAAAGGTTGTAGGTTCAAACTCTGCAAAGAGCAGTTCATGAAGCCTTGAGCAAGTCACTTAACCTCAGGTTGCATCAGTGGAGATTGTCTTTGTAATTAGTGTACTGTAAATCAGATAAAACCTTTTTCTCAATGACTACTTACTAATTAGTAGAAGTAACCATAAAGACTGAGTACATTTGTGTCAATTTGTTAGACATAACAGGGTCTGTCTTTCTTTCAGCACGGAGGGAAGAGTTTGGTGTTGTGGACTGCTCCAGAGGCCATTCAGTATCATCGTTACAGCTCAGCTTCTGATGTGTGGAGCTTCGGTATCGTCATGTGGGAAGTCATGTCCTTTGGGGAGAGACCGTATTGGGACATGGGCAACCAAGACGTATGTCTGTCCCTTTATATTTCTTCTAATGTATCACCACATGTGCAGTTCTGCATCGCTTTTCTTCTGGTTTCTTTCTCAGACCTTTTCTCTCTGTATCTCTTGCTCTCTCTTTTGGGCGGCTGCTTTTCCTTCTCCTTTAGATCTCCCTAAAAATCCTTTTACGTTTGTTTGTGATTTTAAATTATTTTTCTCCCTCCCTCTCTCTCTTTCCTGCCTCTCTCTGTTGGTAGGATGGGATTTTCCTGTGTGAAGTGAGGAGTTATGCATTTGTATAAAAATTTAAAAGTAGCTAAAGCGAGGGGGCCTTTAAAGACCCCAGATAAAGAGTGTGTGTATGTGTGTGTGCACTTTGACTTCAAGTCCACTTCAGCTCCGTGACCAATCAGACTCAGAAGTCACGTGGCGTGTGGCCTCCTTTTCACGCCTGCAGCAAAGATCCCCATAGTCTCTGAAATAAACCCTGGCTGAAGGACATCACACTTTTTGAACCCCAGTAATAATGTAGTCTCTAAAAATGCAAAGAAACTACATAATTTTGTTTGTTTTTAATTTATTTTAATCTGTAGCAAGACTTTAGAAATAGAATGGAATTCCAGTCAAAGACACGTTTTAAAATACACACTGGAATGAAAAGGATATTATTATTGACACAAATTTTGTATTAGTCCGTGCATAGTCATTTTATTTTATTTTATTTTATTTTGTTTTGATAATGTTTTTTATGTGATAAGATGTGACTGTAAGGCCAAATCTGTTTTTCTTCTGTGTATATGAGAGAAAACACACTATTAAGTCATTATGAATTAAAGAACCTCACCATGTAAAGCTTTTAAACAAAAGAGGCCATCTTTCACTACAAATAGTGAAATGCTAAACTTTGACCATGTTTATGGCTAAATTAACGATTGCTGGGGAATGGCATTAATGCATCTTTCATGTTATTTATTTGGTTTAAATATTGTTTTTGTTGTCATAAGTGACTTTTAAGTAGTACTTTTATTAAATTAAATGGTTTTTAGGATTATCTAATAAAAAGAGAAGATCATAGAGGAATGCCAGTCGAGGACACATTTTGAAATGTCTACTGCAATGAAATCATTTAATTTTCTAATTTGTCTCAGAAATGTCATTATTAGTGTTGATTGCTTTGAGAGTACACAGAAAGCTTCCTGGAAAAATTAAAAATGCTTCAATGAGATGTGTATACAATGGGGTTCAAAAGTCTGAGCTCACACTTAAAATCTGTTTTCAAACTGGAAATAAACAGAAACCTTGAGGTTTTGAAAATTTTGAAATAAATAAATGATACAATGTAAGATTCTGCATTATTTATGTGTCAGTAATCAATATATTCCATTGCTCCTAATAGTCAATATTCAATAATTATATTTTTGTGTATATTTACATTACAGGTAATAAAAGCTATAGAGGATGGGTTCCGGTTACCTGCTCCCGTGAGCTGCCCGCCGTCTCTGCACCAGCTCATGCTGGATTGCTGGCAGAAGGAGAGGACAGAGAGACCCACCTTCACCCAGATCCACAGCGCTCTCAGCAAGACCATGAGGAGCCCAGACAACATTGGGTCCTCCACCCTGGGACGCAGGTACTGAAAAGCTTCTCATGGTTCCCATCTCCATGCAAATCATCCCTTTTCCACTTTCCAGTAGTGTTTGTTTTTCACTCTGAAGACGGAAATCTCTTTCTGTGTTTGTCCAGGACCCTGGGCTCATCTGTATCACTAGCAGAACGAACGCTTCCCTCCTTCCCTTCATTTAGTTCAGTTGGAGAGTGGTTAGAAGCTGTAGACATGGGCCGCTACAAAGACAACTTCACTGCTGCTGGATACTGTTATCTGGAGTCAGTGGCTCGCATGACCGTTCAGTGAGTGACATTGAAATGAAGTCCTAAATAACGTGTTTCTCTTATTCGGTTTGTGTGTAACTCGTGCTGTTGTTTTTGCAGGGATGTGCTGAGTCTCGGCATCACCTCTCTGGAGCACCAGAAACAGATCCTGTCTGCCATACAGACTCTCAGAGCGCAGGTTATCCAGATGCACGGCCGCGGAGTGCAAGTCTGACAGACCCACAGCAGTGTGCTGGCTTACCGAGGAAAGACATATGGATGTCTGTTCTCATAATTACCCAGCAGGCCATTCAGTGGTCAGGAGGTGATAACCAAGACACTGTAAATGGTGGTTTTCTTCCTAATCTTCCCTTTTTCATTCCTTTATCTTCTCTTTGGGTGAACACTGGTTCTTTTTTTTTCACGAACAAGTTCTTGTTTTCTGAGGGGGACAATATCACAAGCAAGATGATTCCTCTAGAATAACCTGCGTGCTGAATTTGACCTGCTTTTCTTCGTCTGTTCATCAATGACATGAGCTCTGTCCCTTTTAGTAGGACTTTAAGGTGGTTGATGCCCTCCGTCACTGTCCCCGGAGAAGGCCAGTTTGACTCTGACCGATCTCAGAGCACTCAAAAGGGCGACATGTATTTTCTTTGTCCAAGAAATAGAACACATGCTTTGTAGCCACTGATCCTCCAATAAAGTGGACTAAACTAAGAGCATGTCATCCATTTGCTCCTCAGACTAGGAGGAGAACATCTCGCCGTGTCTTCAGGAAATAAGTTGAGTACTGATGTAAAGAATCTTAAATAATATGTAAATCCCTTTCTCTGTGTGTATTCTTGATTTGGTTACTGTCTACTTTTTTCTTTTTGCTTTCTTTCCTCCACACTTTAAACTCATTTCTGAATTTCCGAGTTTAAATTAGTATTGTCGGACATCTGTACTCGTAATGTTTTTCTTGTTCTGTCTACTATAGGGACCATGTTTGCACTGCTGCGTCCATGACTTACAGAAACTTGTACCATATTTATTAGATGATTTATTTATCCGTTTACAGATGCTTACTGGAGTTTGAATGCAGAAATATTGCTAGAAAATGGAAAACATAGCACTGAATCTGGACGTTCAGCAGTCATTTCATCAAAATGCTCTTCGATTTTGTTTGTGTAATTTCATTTTTTCCTGCACTTTGTGAGTGAGTGAGTGAGTGAGTGGATGTGACAGGGATGTATACACACATATACAGTACATTCACACACTTACAGATTTCATTACACTCTGCAACGGCAGGTGTCTGATACTCTCGGACATGTTTAGTACTTGATGTTGGCGTTTCGTACAACGGAAGTGGTTCTTCTTAAACGAGAATGTTCTGAATGTTCTAGTGTTATTGAATTTAGACTACTGTGTGATGTGAGCATGTGAACAAGACTTGGTTGGACTTGGATGTGTTTAAGCAGTATTGAGTAAAATCTTAATTTACAGTTTGATCATAGAAACAGGTTGGTGCAAATCTCATTAACAAAGACCGTTACAAACAGGTTGGATCTGGATTTTTCCACAAATATATATATATATATATATATATATATATATATATATATATATATTAGTAAAAAACAAATGATTGTTTTTTTTCCCTCATATTAGGTTGTTATTGATTTTTAGGATATAAACAATTAAATCTTTTTGGAATTTAACGATAAGAGCATCATTTTCACTCTCTCTGTTTTACAATTACACGCATACAGAGATGCACATTTGTCATTATTGCAGCCATATCATATCTGAAAGTGGCATAGCCCGAATTAATAATCACTTCAAAATCTAAAGGACAAAGACATGCTGTACTGTAATGTTTAACAGCCCTTTACCGGAAAAGACTCGTTTCCCCCTTTGCATTAAGTGTATCATTCTGATCTCTGTTTGATACTGTAAATATGTATTTGAAAATGCAATCTATTTTTATAATTTGTTTAAATAATAATGTGTTGAATGAGATCCTCTCACTGTGTTGAAATGACTTATTGTTTGAATTAGGCGAGTCGTGAAGAAAAGTTGTTTGAAATCAAGTCCTTTTTTGTTTTATTTTTCTCTTTTCGGTTGGAATTTTTCATGATTTTTACCTGTTAGAAAAACAGATGGCTGTTGCAATATTGAAACATGTTATTAAAAAAATACGATAGAGGTACCCTAGACTTTATTGTGTTTGCTCGCAGTCTCCTGGCTTCCAGCATACCTGCCTGAATTCATACACACATGGAGTCTATTTTAATCATGTGTAATCAATGTCGAGGCACGGCAATCAAGCGTTTCCCGTCAGCTTTCAACCCCCGGAAAACCTAAAACAGCGGGAAGCAAAAAGGTGTTCTTTGTTCTGTATTTTTATCTAAAAGTTTCTTTTTAATAAATCATTTTCTTTCCAGCTAGATAATTTTTGTATGAGAGTGACAGGATGAAATTACACCAGAATATTTATTAACATTTCATGTTATGTCTTTCCCACTGTTTTATGTACAGTATCTAATCCTGATTCTTTTGTTAGATATTAAGTTGTCATTCATTCCAAGAGATTTAAAGATGTCTATGAGCTTTAGTGGATCCAAGTGCTCATTTATATCAGTAATAATTCGAAGGATTTCTCTCCGTTCACATATCTTAGTACTAAAAAAATCCCTTGAAAATAATAATGGGGGAGAACTGAAAGTGTGAAGAGGATTGTGCAGAAGAAAATTCACCAGCTAATACACTCCCCTCCAAAAGTATTGGAACAGTGAGGCCAATTCCTTTATTTTTGCTGTAGACTGAAAACATTTGGGTTTGACATAAAAAGATGAATATGAGATGAGAGATCAATATTTGAGCTTTTATTTACAGGTATTTTCATCTGGATCTGATACACAACTTAGAGGATAGCACCTTTTGTTTGAAACAACCCATTGCTCGTGTTACCAAAAATATTGGAACATGTGACTGACAGGTGTGTTTTGTTGCCCTGGTGTGTCCTATTAATTGAATATTCAAACAATAAATAGCACTGAATGTCTGCGCTCAGTTTCAGATCCGTGCAGACTGCATTTATAGTTAGTTAGACGTGTAACCAACCTGAAAACCAGAGAGGTGTCTATGGGTGAAAAACAGCAATTGTGAAGCTGAGAGAAGATGAAAAATCAATCAAACCATTGCACAAACACTGGCAATAGCAAGTACAACCATTTGGAATCTCCTGAAGAAGAAAGAAACCACTGGTGTACTAAGTAACACACCTCGAACGGGTAGATCAAGGAAAACATCAGCAGTTGACGACAGAAACATTGTGACCGCTGTAAAGAAAGACCCTAAAACAACTGTTAGTGACATCAGCAACAACCCCCAGAGGGCAGGAGTGAAGGTATCACAATCTACTGTTCACAGAAGACTTCATGAACAAAAGTACAGAGGCTACACCAGAAGATGCAAACCACTCATTAGCAAGAAGAATAGGAGACGAGCCTCAAATTCTGGGACAAGGTTTTATGGACTGATTTTATGGACCAAAGTGATGGAAAGGCTAAAGTTTGGAGAAAAAAAGGATCTGCTCATGATCCCAAACATACAAGCTCATCTGAAACACAGGTGTACATTATAGTACACATTACACAGGTAATGTAATGGCTTGGGCTTTCATCGCTTCTTCTGGGACAGGCTCCTTAATCTTCATTAATGATGTAACACATGACGGCAGCAGCAAAATTAACTCAGAAGTCTACAGAAATATTTTGTCTGACTATTTACAGAAAGATGCAACCAAACTGAATGGGAGATCCTTCATCGTGCAGCAAGATAATGACCCAAAACACACTGCCAAAACAAAAAAAGGAGTTCATCAGGGTAAGAAGTGGAAGGTTTTAGACTGGCCAAATCAATCTCCAGACTTAAACCCTATAGAGCATGCCTTTTACCTGCTAAAGAGGAGACTAAAGGGAGTAACCCCCCAAAACTGAAAGAGGCTGCGGTGAAAGCCTGGAAAAGCATCACAAAAGAAGAATGCAGAAGTTTGGTGACGTCAATGGGTCACAGGCTTGATGCAGTTATTGAAAATAATAAATTGGAAATAAAAGCTGAAATGCTGATCTCTTGTCTCATATTCATCTTTTGATGTCAAACCCAAATGATTTCAGTCTACAGCAAAAATAAAGGAATTGGCCTCACTGTTCCAATACTTATGGAGGGGAGTGTACTTCAACTCCCAGCAGTGAGAAAGCAAGGCGTGTGTGTGTGTGTGTGTATGTAGGGGAGTGTTTACATGTTTTTGTGTTCAGATTAAAAGACTCTATAGTAAGAAGCAAGAAGGGTCCACCTCTAAGCCGGTGTGAAGGGGAAAGTTTCCAAATACAAATGTTTGATCCAAACAGTTAGAGTGCCAGGCCTCAAATTGGATTTGGGAAATTAATCCGGATCGGGAGCAAGTGTGAACAAACAAAGTGGAGTGGGGCTTGATCTAGCCTCTCTCCGGGAGTGTTTCGTCTCTTGAGGTCCAAACGTGTTACTGTGTTACTCAAACGTGTTATCGTGTTCCTGTGGCTCAGTGGTAGAGCATTGCGTTAGCAGCGCAAAAGGTCATGGGTTCAATTCCCAGGGAACACACATACTGATAAAACAAATGTATAGCCTGAATGCACTGTAAGTCGCTTTGGATAAAAGCGTCTGCTAAATGCATAAATGTAAATGTAAATGCAAACGTCGCTCTATAAACTGAGTTCAGTTCATTCACTGAGGATAGAGACGTCAAAGCTGTGTGAGTGTATTTAAGTGAGAAACAGTGAGTTCTGTTCTGAGGAGGGCCACATGAAAGGAGCAGATGAACAGTGTGTTCTGGAATTCCTGCTGGGCTTTTAGTGGCTTTAAAGTGAACCGTGATTAAATGCTCTAGGAGGCTAAAACGCTAAAAAACAATCATTATTATGCATTCATTTTTGATTGACGTGCTTGATTGAAGTAAACAGACATGTTCTTGTGTGTATTTATATAGCCTATACACATACAAAATATATATATATATGCCTACTGTATGCAGGCACGTGCAGAAGGGGGGCTTTGGGGGCTCGAGCCCCTGCCCTTTTTCAAAATTATTCAAAAGTGCCCCTCTCAGACAAATAGCAATGATATTGTGGTCAATAAAACAAAATGCATTTTAATTCTAATTAACATGACAATTTGTACAAAAAGTAACTAATCGCTCAAAAGTAGGAAAGTTTGTTTATTTTTTTCAATCTGAGGCGTAGCTATGGGTTGGTGTGTTTTGCTTGACTGACTGATATTCCACAGTCTATTCAGAAACCATAGCCTCTCGAGCCACATATGGTTCTTTCAGTGAGTGCCTATGGGTCGACGGAAGGAAAAAATAAACCAAACAATATTTTTAAAATTTTTCATCAATCAACGCTAGTGTGTCGATTTGTTTAAAAATCCATATATTACATATTTTAGAATATTACATAATTAATCAATGCCCATTATTCATGTAGTTATAATACACCAACCAATCATGATCTGGCACAATAAGTTAAAATTTCATTGCACAATATGCGAAGTGGAGCGGTTATTTTCCGTTCTTATTCATAAATCGGTTGAAAATTACATGGGACCGACGAGCTTATTTGTGGAGCGATCTGGATATGTGGTTTATCTCATTTTATAAATTAGATTACATCGCTGGGAAAATGTATGCTAAATGACTACAAAAGCACTATACAACAAAGCCATGCAGTGCCAAAAGTCACAATAATGGTAATCAGTAGGCTATATAGGCATAGTACAATGATGCAAGTCCTGTTTTCTTGAGCTTATAACTTGATTTACACCTTTACAAAACTTATTTTGCGCATGCAAATTTATTTTATGCTTGCAATGTCACTTACACTTTCACAAATATTACCCTGCGCATGCAAATCTTTTTGACATCGTTCTACCTTCATACAAATGTCAATTACGCCCTTCTGGTTCTCACCCTCGAAATCCACATTACATAAAATACATTAAGTAAATAAAGTAAATTAATAAAATATATTAAAATTTTGATCAAATAAATGTAGGCTTGATGACTATAAGTGACTTCTTGGAAAAGTATAAAATAGTAATGTGTCCAATCTTTTGACCTATATATTTATTTTTTTCCTCATATTGCCCCTTTTTTACATTTGAGCCCCTGCCCCTGAGGAACTCTCTGTAGGTCCCTGACTGTATGTATGTATGTGTGTGTGTGTGTGTGTGTGTGTGTGTGTATAAGTGGCTTTTTCAATGTTACATCGATATGCCAGTATAGGTGTAAGTTACTGTCTTCAGTTGTAATCAAATCGATTTGATCATTAGCAAAATTTTTCAAAACACTGATTCAAGAACAACAATTCTGAATTAGCCTATATAGAATACTCCATTGCTATTTTCACTTGTGTCAAAAATAGTAAATGTATGCTCATCAGGGGCATCGCTAGACCCTTTTTACTGGTGCATGACCCAGTAAAGTATTCTTGATAAATCCTTTGGTTTAATAACATATTTCATGTGTTTTTTTTTTGTTTTTTTATCAGCCGTTTAGAATCACAACAGTGATGCCAGATTCGCGAATGAATCACACTTTCTCGGTCAAACGGGTTTGCAAAAAGGTCTGAAATATTAGGACAGTCGACCCACTGGATCGTTTGCAAGTGTCTTATAATTTAAAGTTTATGAATGATGAAGCAGCTCTTTTGCGTGGGCAGCATGTGAACGATCCGTACCGGCGGTAAAGATAGGCCTATCCAAAACAGTTTTTTAAATATTATTATTTAAAAAAAAGTAAAAATGTACATTAAAATATGGGCACACTTTTTTCTGGTGGCCAGGTCACTCATTACTGATGAAACTAGTCTAGATGCAGTTCTGAATTCAGCTGTGTTCGAAATGCCATACTATCATACTACTCTTACTATTTCTGCAGCATGCAGTATGTATGCTGCGCATAGTATGCAAATTTTCTGTATGCATGGAATACCTGGATGACCTACTATTTTTGCCAGAATCTGCTAAATATAACTCAAGTACACTGAAATCAGTACATAAGCTGTGTTCCGAATGGCATACTATCATACAACTCCTACTATACTGCAGTATGCTGTGTGAATAGTATGTGAATTCTCTGTATGCATGGAATGCCCGGATTACCTGCTACATTTGCTGAAATTTAATGTATGCATCTGAAGACACTGCGTGGGATACTGTTTCCCAGAACGCAACACGCTCCATGTGACGTTTCATCTTCAAACACGTGAGTGAACTGGAGGCGGGGAATAGTAATTATGAATGTTACACTTGTATATGTACGTATATACATATACATGTAAACTACAAACTTGCTGTGCATCTAAAAACGATATCATTTGTAGGACATAAATTGTACTTTAATCTCTAAGTGAATCAAAGTTATCCTAACACAAGAACGCATTTTGGTTTTAGGTTTTAGTGCAACTTTGATGAAAGGTTTTGATGCACTTCAAATGTTGACTACTGTACATTGTTTCAAAGATATTAAATAATAATATAACATTGCAGTAATATAATATATAAATAAAATTAATATTTCAGTTATGCAAGCAGAGTTAAATTCCGCTGTCAAGTAGCTCTAAAAAGAAACTGAGTGCTTTAACTCAAAGGAGAAATAGGCCAATTTGTTGTCAGAGGCTTATATTAACTCCCCTCACCAATGCCTGGCTGTGATAAACAGCACTTCAAAAGACACGCGTGTTTCTGTAGAACCAGTGGCGCAGTGAGTAAAACACACGAGATGTGTGCTGCTGAGGTGAGTGATCCGAGTTCGATTCTGACTTTTGTCAAACTCGTGCAACTCCTTTTCCCATCACATACCAGATCAGAAAGGCATTTATTTTCAATAAAAAAATAAGTAAATATTTGAAAAGTGGAAATTAAACGCCTCATTAATAATACAGTGTGCTTAGCTGTAGGTAGGTTTTTGTGCCCATAAAGTGGCGTTCATCAAATAAAATGTATGATAATTTACACTCAATATGTTATTGTATACTGTTTTATAATGTACTACTACAGTACTGAAGTACAAACATCTGCCACCTAACTACTATTTACACACCTGTTGCTCAAGAAAATGCTGCTATTTTAGTGTAAACAGAATTTATCATTATTTGCACTTAGTGTAAATATACGTATCACTCTTTCCAGTTAGTGTAACTGCCAAAAATATAATTGTTCAGTTAAAGACAGCTCATTCAGTTCAGTCCAATAGCCTATGTAAAGTTCTTCAGTTATGAAATGAATTCAATTGGGCAATATAGCATTGTTTACTAATATGAAGCCTTATTAACAAGCCTTTGTAAAAGAATAGTTAGCACATTTGTTTGTAAGGTAACAACCTTGACAGCTGTGCTGAATTAATATTTGTGTTTGTCATGTGACAATTAAGCATACTACTCTGAAATATTTGTTGTATACTGTTTCACACACTATTCTTTAAAAAATAGTAGGCAGTGTGTACTGGGCAGTAAGCAAGTATGCCATTTCGAACACAGCCAGTTTGTTTATGAATGAGTGTTTGAATCATTGAATCGATTGGCTCGGCGCGCGAAGTTACTTCTCCTGTGACTTCGTTTGAAAGTAGACAATTTATATTGGTATTTTAAAATGTAAGTTTTTCAACATTAAACATTTCTTGTTTATTAAACTGTTGCGTAAAAGCAGCATAACACTCGCAATGTTGCTGTTATGCATACTTGTATAGAAAATAACAGCTTACTCAACTTCGAAGTCTTCAGACGGATCTCGACTCTTCAGCTTTTATCTCGCGTGACTCTTGTTTGAATCAGCACGTCTGGGGTCTACAGTTCAAGTCCTCTGCTCCGTCGACAGCCCGTCACGCTTCATCTGATTAATTCTCAGGTTTTGGCCAAACCCAGATTAAACTTTCTGTGACCACAGTTGAACACAAGTAGCTCCCGCTTTTGATTTTCGATTTATTTTCATGTCTCCTCATCTCGGGTCTCCTCAACTAGGTCAGGCTTTACAGTGTAGTTACAAAAGCACTGCGCACTAGTAATGAATAGCACGCACTTAGTATGTAATTATGTTATAGAACAGTCTATAATTACACACAGTTATCGCTATTGTAATTATGTTAATGTACAATATGAACAATGCAATGTGAAGTGTTCCCCTGTATTTTCTCTGCATTATTTTTCAATCTTTCCACTATACAGCGGATCCAGAGGGGCAAATCTGAACTGATCTCAGGTCAGCTCTGCTAATGACAGACTACAGCTTCAACTGTCTGTGATTCCTGCAGTAATTACAGAGGTCAGAGATAACTTCACTGTGCTATTTCTGTAATTAGCCTACTTTTAATCGATCGGTCCCAAGTTCATTTTTAGTCAAATATGAAGTAATTTCCCATCAAGTTCACACAGGTTTAACAACAGGTTAACGTTTGACAACCAGAAGTGTCCAAATACTATCTGTCTTTTATATTTTCAGTAGACCTACAACCATAGTAACACCTATGCACAACCTTGTTTTTGTTGTTGTTTTTCAGTAACCACAATCATATTTATATAGCAAATGATAGTATCAACATTAAGCCATGGTGTAGTAACCATATCATTTTAGTGAATTTAGTAACTACAAATTTAACATAGGTTTTACTACAGTACGTATAGTTTATGGTCTTTGCGTTTCAACCATATTAATAATAAAGCAAAATCATAATCATAACTGGTTATAAAAATTATTAATTTGTGATTTCTGCCACAAACTGTTACTACAGCAGTTTCACTATAGTAAATGTTTAAACAATGATTATCTGTCTTAAGGAGGGCCGGCCTGGGACAGTTCCCTTTTGTCCACCCTGACCTGTATGTGCAATGGAGGGGCTGTTGTAGTCCTTTACTGCCCCTTAGTGTATATTTGAGGTATTGCAAAATATTGAACAGCTGTAATTCAAAAATGAATCGATCGATCAGAAAATCAGTTGTTTATTTTTATAAAAAACATACTTTAATGGTCATTGCTGTGCTGAAACAAAAGTAAAAATCAAGTTACTACAAAAAAAATCAGTTCCATTCACTTACTCCCCAAATACCCTTCTCCTTTCTCAGTCCCTGCATAAAGACAGCCAAATATCTTTAGAAATCACTAGATAATTTGTGCTATTTTCCTTAAATTGCTAACTCTGTTTACTGCATCTCTCTCTCTCATTCCCTCCAGCTGAGGTTCAGTGTCTGAGCTATAAAGGAGAAGATGTGTGTGTACTCCAGGATGGCTTTAGCGGTGGGTTTCCCGGCTCCATGTCCACTGCGTGTGTCCACTCTGACCAGAAGCGGCTGGGTTTGCCCGGTGCTGCGGCCCACACCATGCTGGAGAGTAGCCACGTACTTCAGAGTGTGCAGGGGAACCACGCGGTCATCGTGATCGGCCGTCAACAGTAGCATCGCGGGGTAAGGGGTCCCATCTCGAGGGGTCTGAGGAAGGTTATGGAGAGGAGAGTACCTGTGGAGGAAAAGGTTTTTTGGACGTGTTGTTGTATGACATTTACAATAACTTGTTTGTTATGCAGTTATACAGCTGTCAACAGTTTGGAATAATACCGTTTTTTTGTTTGTTTTTTTTTAAGTTCAACCAAGGCTGCATTTGTTTGATCAAATAAAAACACTAAAAACAGAAATATGTGAAATATCGTTACAATTACAGAACTGTTTTCTATTTGAATACATTTTAAAATCTATTTTATTCCTGTGATGGCAAAGCTGATTTTTCACCAGTCATTACTTAAAGGGGTCCTATTATGCTTTTTCACTTTTTGAATTTTAGTCAGTGTGTTTGGGCATAAACGATCTACAAAGTTACAAATCTCAAAGTCCACTCCAAAGGGAGATACTTAGTTTTTTAAAAAAATCCCTTTTCAAGAACTACAGCGAACGGCTCGTTTGGACTACAGTTGTTTTCCTGTATTTGTGACATCACAAATTGTGCCTGGTTGAGCACTGCACGTTTCAAAATCGAAACCCCTGCTGGTGTTTTTATATCACTGTATTTCTGATGGAAACCAACTGTATTCACAATATTTTGGATGTCATTTTCATTTCATCTTGCATATAATGTCTGATAAAGCAGCGTTTGTGAGCGGAGCGCTACTTTGTGTACAGCGTTACCGGGGAAACCTCGATCTCTACCACTACAACAGCGCCTCCCGCTGGCAGAGAATGAATTTGCTCTGCCAGCGGGAGAGCTGGGATATGCGGCCACAAATAGTGTAAATCTGTGGGATTTACTAAATAAATTCAACTGTATAACATGTCAGTGCAATTCATGTTATAATGTTAGAATTAAAGAACAATAAACATAATACATATTGCCGTTGCACTTATCTGTACATAGTAAATGCAGTTATTTTTAAGCTGTTGTTGACATCCTATATTACGACGGCGTTTTAGTGCCTCGTTAAAAAATTAAAAAAAATCTAAAATTACGAGATTAAAGTCGTAATATTTCGAGAATAAAGTCGAAATATTACGAGAATAAAGTCGAAATATTACGAGAATAAAGTCGAAATATTACGAGAATAAAGTCGAAATATTACGAGAATAAAGTCGAAATGTTTCGAGATTAAAGTCGAAATGTTTTAAGAAGAAAGATTATAGTTATAATATTTTGAGAGAGGCTATTCTAGCCTTTTGCGCATGCAAATGGCCCGGGGGAGCACCGGGAGATATATTCCAAAATCTCAAAATATTCAAGATTCCAAATGTCAGTTTTATAGCGAAATACAAACAATCAGGCTATATTGCAATAATGTGAGTCAATCATCTTTCTGATTACAATAACGAACGACGAGACATTATTTTCTTTATAAATTAGGCTAAAATTTTTGCAAAGGTTCTGCACGATTCTCTTGTTCAATATCGAGGTCTGAATTGATATAGCAATATTGACGAACATGCTGTTTTAGCAAGGGGCGGGACAATATTGAAACACCGTCTAAGCTGTTCTCCAATCACAATGCACTGGGACAGCTAACCAATCACTGCACATTTCTTTTTTCGGAAGGCGGGCCTTCATCAAACCCGGAAATAATCGAGTCGTTTGTGTCAGGCTGGGGAGAAAGGTATTGTAATAATGGAAATTATGTGAAAAATAATGCGATTTTCGAACCACCAAGCATGAGAGCATGTTCTAGGACGCCCCCAAAACAAAATCAAGACTTTGTAAAAGAGCATAATAGGACCCCTTTAAGTCTTCAAAGTCACATGATCCTTCAGAAATCATTCTAATATGCTGATTTGGTGCTAAAGATCCATTTCTTATTATTTTCAATGTTGAGAACAGTTTTTGAAGCTTAATATTTTGTGGAAACTATAGTAGAATTACAAAAAAATATCAAGATTTCCATTTAAAATAAATGCCGTTCTTTAAACTTTCTATTTATCAAAGAAACCCAGACAGTTTGCATAAAATTAATCAGCAAAAACTGACTGTTTTCAACACTGATGATAATAATAATAGCCATTAAGCACTAATAATAACTGAGTACCAAATCAGCATATTAGAATGATTTCTGAAGGATCATGTGACACTGAAAACTGAAGTAATAGCTGAAAAAAAAGTATTTAAAATTTTAGAAATATTTCACAATAATAATATTTCTGCTGAAAATTAGATCAAATAAATGCAGCCTTGGTGCGCATAAGAGCCTTCTTCTAAAAACAATAAAAATCGTAATTATTGCAAACTTTGACCAGTAGTTTAGGGCTTTCAGAAAACAGGAATCCCTACTTGATGAGCCATTTGAACTGTTCAGGATCATCGGCACAGCCGTAGTCAGTGGTCCAGGCGTGACCGATGGTGAATTTGTGGAACTTGAGCATGTCCATGACCCCAACCTTAGCTACTGCACAGCCGAAGAGCTCAGGCTGTTGGTTTACACATGCCGCTGAAAAAACAAACTCTCAGATCACTCTTCTCCCATTGAATACAATGGCCAAACACAGTCCACATTTACCAGACGCACTGACTCACACACCTGTACTTAAATGAGTGGGCTTAAACATGTTTTGGATTACTCAGATAGAACAGCCCGATTTGACACACCTCACATTTTTAAAGGGCACGTAACTACACTGTGACTAAACATAGGGATCAACACAGACATACTAACCTAGCTAGCACATTCAGCATAAAGAAGCTTTTTTCAAATGTTTAGTAATTTATTCACCGCCAATGTTTTCAAACCGGCGCACCGCCTACACACCTTTATCTTGTTCTGATTGTTACCTCACACCCACACACCCACACACACCAGTAACCCACAGCCAGGTGCAGATGCAATCTGCAGATTTTTTGGCTCAGAATTTCAGGGGGAAATTTATTAAATTTTTGTGGAATGAAAAACATGGTCAAATGTGGCAAGCTGAGCTGAATACAACCATGATATTCGTGAAAGCCCTGAATGTTTAGTTGTTTTTTGGGGGGTTTTGTTTTCTTTTCTTTTTCTAAATATTTTTGTGTAACAAAACAAATCCAATAATTTTCTTTAGTTTACCTTCTTATTTTTTAATTATTTTGATCATATTATTATTATTATTATTATTATTAATTATTTCTTTCTTTCTTTTTGCATACTTGAGGTGAAAATGAAGAAAAAGGGTCAGGTTCATTTATAAAAATATATATATTTAATCCTTTATTAATAATTAAGGAAATTAATTATTTTATTAACATTTTATTAAATATTTAATTAAATATTTACTTGAATTATATATTCATAAATTTGAATTATATATTTTGTGTGTGCATATACAGTATATATATATATATATATATATATATATATATACACACACACACACACACACTGTATATGTATATGTATATGTATATTATATACAGTATATATATATATATATATATATATACAGTGTCCTCCACTAATATTGGCACCCTTGGTAAATATGAGCAAAGGCAGCTGTGAAAATAAATCTGCATTGTTTATCCTTTTTATCTTTCATTCAAAAAATTCACAAATGTCCAACCTATCATTGAAGTAAAACAATTGAAAGTGGGGCGGGGGATCTCATTGTGAAATAAATGCTTTCACTATTTCATGTTGGCCACAATTATTGGCACCCAATTATTGCAACGTCCTTTTCCCAGGACAACAGCTCTGAGTTTTCTCATATAATGCCTGAAGAGTTTGGAGAACACCTGACAAGAGATCAGAGACCATTTCTTCATACAGAATCTCTCCAGATCCTTCAGATTCACAGCTCCATGACGGTGCTTCTTCTCTTCAGTTCACCTCACTCATTTTCTGTAGGGTTCAGGTCAGAGGACAGAGACAGCAATGGTAAAAGTTTAATTTAGTGCTCAGTGACCCATTTTTGTGTTTATTTTGATGTTTGTTTTGGATTGTTGTCCTGGTGGAAGATCCAAACACGGCCCATTATAAGATTTCTAACAGAGTCAGTCACTTGTTGATTTTTTATCTGTTGGTATTTGATAGAATCCATGATGCCATGCATCTGAACAAGATGTTCAGGACCTCCAGCAGAAAAACAGACCCACAACATTAAAGATCCAGCAGTATATTTAACCGTGGACATGGGGTACTTTTTTATCCCTGTTTGTACTAAACTCATCTGGTGGGTTTGCTGCCAAAAAGCTATTTTTTCAGTTTCATCTGACAATAGAAGCCAGTGCCATTTGAAGTTCCAGTCGTGTCTGACAACTGAATTTGCTGGAGTTTGTTTTTGGATGAGTGAGGACAATCTTTCTTTAAACCCTCCCGAACAACATGTGGTGATATAGGGGATGTTTGATTTTTTTTTTTTAGGTTTCTGACCCCAAGACTCAACTAATCTCTGCAATTCTCCAGCTGTGATCCTTGGAGAGTCTTTGGCCACTCAAACTCTCCTCCTCAGCGTGCATTAGGACGATATGGACACGTCCTCTTTCAGGCAGATTTTTAACATCTTTAGTTGATTGGAACCTCTTAATTATTACCCTGATGGTGGGAATGGAGATTTTCAATGTTTTAACTCTTTTCTTACAGCCACTTTCTATTTTGTGAAGCTCAACAATCTTGTTCTTCACATCAGAAATATATTTTTTGTTTTTTCTCATTGTGATGGATGATTAAGGGAATTTGACCTTTGTGTTCCTCATATTTATAATCCTGTGGAACAGAAAGTCATGGCTGGACAATTTCATGCTCCTAGTCACCCTGGTGTGCTAAAAAATGTAAATATGAATGGTAATATACTTCAGAGATATTTTACTCATAAGAATATCTAGGGGTGCCAATAATTGTGGCCAACATTCATTGGCGAAAAACATTTATTTCATCATGAGATTTTCTCCCCACTCTCAATTGTTTTACTTCAATGATAGGTTAGAATTTTGTGAATTTATTGAGTGAAAGATCAAAAGGATAAATAATGCAGATTTATTTTCACAGCCGCCTTTGCTCATATTTATCAAGGGTGCCAATATTAGTGGAGGGCACTGTATATATATATATGTGTGTGTGTGTGTGTGTGTGTGTGTGTGTATATGCACACACAAAATATATAATTCAAATATAACAACAAAATAAATGCTGTATGTATATTATATATATATATGTATATGTATATGTGTTTGTGTGTATACAGTCAAACCCAAATTTATTCAGACACCTTCAACATTTCTCACATTATATCACAGTTTATTTGCTATAGCTTAGAAAATCGTAATAAAATCACAAAAACTCAGAGGTAAACTGTGTCATCTTGTAAAGAAATTCATCTTGACAATGTCAGATGACTTTGATAGAAAGGTATGTAATGGATTACAATCAACCAAAAATTATTCAGCTGTTAAATTTAAGTACACAATTGGATAATATAAATTTAGGTCAACCAATTACCAAGCAATGCTTAATTTTGTTCAGTATGTGGTGTGAAAAGTTCGCATTAGCAATTAAAGAAAAAACACTTAAGCAAAACATGGTCAGGTCAAAGTGTCTGAATAATTTTTTTGATCTCAAATTTTACTGGTAGTCCACTGTATGAAGAATTTTGTGGTATAATATGTCACAGTTCACTTTATTTTGCTATCCTCACTTACATTTATAAACTATAGTGTCCTGCACCCAACAAGTAAAAAAAATATATATATAAAAAATTATATCTGGTGTTTGAATAATTTTTGGTTTGACTGTATATACATACATATTGTACATACAAATATATATGAAATTTGAACAATCATATATTTCTTCCTCCATTTCAGGTATAGATAGTATTCACAGTTGCACTTTAAAGCAAAAATAAAATCATCTGAATGAACACAACAGGCTAGAAACATGTAGAACCTTTGGAATGACGAGCTCAGTTCTGCGAAAAATCTGTAAAACGTTTAAACAAATTCCATGTGCCTCCCACGATCAACCGCACATGAATTCTGCACAATCCTGCGTATACTCAATAACTGCACTGACTCAATCCTCTCTCCTATGAATAAGACCGAGATTGAAACTGTATCTGCACTGGCAGTGCTTTGACACAATCTGTATTGTTAAAAGCGCTATATACAGTGCACAGCATAAATGAGTACACCCCCTCTAATACTTAACAAATTGCGCAAATACTCTTTACTTAGATGACACGTTAGGGTTATTTGGAGATATAATGTTCCAACAAGCCTGCTTGATCAATTACCAAAGAAGAATGTCAAAATTATTCATCAAAATAAGATTTTCTTATCAAAGTGATAAAATGTTGTGTTGCAAAAATGAGTACACCTCCTGAAAGTTTCTAAAAAAAATGTCTAAGGCTATTTTTGATCAACAGGTGAGTATATTGAACCAAAACTTTTAAAGACCAGTAATTTCCTGACAATTAAAAGTGTTTCATAGTCCTCTGAATCATACTCAGACTTAATGCTGGCAGCAGTGGAACCAGTTGGGAGAGAACTGCTAGGTGACTTATTCCTTAGCATAAGAGGACAATGTTACAAGAGGAATACCAAATTATTGTTTTAAGTGTCAAAATATAGCAGAAGTAGCACCGACATAAAAAAAACAATGGACTTGTGACAAGGCTCCTGAAATAATCAGTTCTTTACTTTAAGTTTTCATTTAGTGATGAGTGAATTTTTGCTAGAAAAAGAGCAGGAGAAATAACATGCAAGTGTCTCAGAGCCGGCAAAAGCTATGAAAAAGAGTGACACTTTATCTCACAGAGTATGACGCAGCCTGCAGAAGTGACATGCATGGTTGTTGTCACCACTAGAATTACCCTACTGTAGCCAAAGCAAAATAAACTCATTTAACCTCTTCCAAGGCCCATATCTACAAAATAGAGACTTCTGGGAATCCATACTCTGGTCTCAAGAGACCAAGTCAATCATTTCAGATCCAAAAGCATCAAAAATGTTCTGGTTTTGCTAGAGGAGGAGTACAGAGAGAAGTGTTTGGTACCCACAGTGACATTCAGTGGTAGTAAAGCTCTTATATAGGGATGAATGAGTGCTGAAGGTGTGAGGGAGTTGTGCTTTATCAACGCTGTCATGAATTCACACACTACTGTGTGATGGAATACAAAAACTTGAAACAGAAGATGCTACCCTCCCCTCATTCCCTGCATTATTGGACATTTTTTTCAGCATGACAATGAAGATATTCATTCTCCTAAGGTGAAAATCCTTCAGTGGACATGTATTTCACTCAATCGTAATGCTCTTGAGCAGCTGTAGGGGATTCTGTGGAGACGAGCTGAGCAAAACTTGCCATTAAAGACCAGAGCATTTAAGGAGGTCGTCCTCCAGGAGTTAAACAGGACAGATGTGAAAATTTGTCATGAACTTGTACACTCAATGCCAAGAAGGGTCAGAGCAGTGTACTTAAAGTTCTGGAGGACATACTAAGTACTAGAGTATTATACATTTGCTGAATTAAATCTAGGGTGTACTCATTTCTGCAGTCCTTCATTTAAACTAAATTGGCTAATTTACTTATCTTACAGAAAATGTTGGCATATATTTTGTTGTTTTTATTAAGTATATGTTTAATACATTTCAATTTTGCCATCTTTCCATGAATTATATTTGTGATCATTAAGAAAATACATATTTTATATTTATTCAGAGGGGGTGTACTCATTTATGCTGTGCACTGTAAATAAAGGTGACTTGACTGGCAGCTGGCGAGTCTCGCCCGTCTAACGACTGCATCTCCTACTAAACGTGCTGTTTAATGAGAGTGACAAAGTCTTTCACTGAGGAGCGAGTGCTTCTTCGCCTCTCGCAGATGCTGGTGTGTGCGACTTACTGTACAGGTGCATCTCAATAAATTAGAATGTTGTGAAAAAGTTCATTTTTTCAAAAAGTTATTTCAAAAAGTGAAACTTTCATATATTTTAGTTTCATTGCATGTAAAGTAAAACATTTCAAAAGTTTTTTTTTTCTTTTAATTTTGATGATTAGAACTTACAGCTCATGAAAGTCAAAAATCAGTATCTCAAAATATTAGAATATTTACTTTTGAGTTTCAATAAATGACCATCCATACAGTATAAATTCCGGGTATCTCTTGTTCTTTGAAACCACAATAATGGGGAAGACTGCTGACTTGGCAATGGTCCATAAGACGAACATTGACGCCCTCCACAAAGAGGTAAGTCACAGATGGTCATTACTGAAAGGTGTGGCTGTTTACACAGTGCTGTATCAAAGCATATTAAATGCAAAGTTGACTGGAAGGAAGAATTTGGGTAGGAAAAGGTGCACAAGCAACAGGGATGACTGCAAGCTTGAGAATGCAGTCAAGCAAAGCTGATTCAAACACTTGTGAGAGCTTCACAAGGAGTCGACTGAAGCTGGAGTCAGTGCATCAAGAGTCACCACGCTCAGACGTCTTCAGGAAAAGGGCTACCAAGCCACTTCTGAACCAGAGACAATGTCAGAAGCATCTTACCTGGGCTGTGGAGAAAAAGAACTCAGTGGTCCAAAGTCCTCTTTTCAGAGGAAAGTAAATTTTGCATTTCATTTGGAAATCAAGGTCCCAGAGTCTGGAGGAAGAGTGGAGAGGCACAGAATCCATGTTGCTTGAAGTCCAGTGTGAAGTTTCCACAGTCAGTGATGATTTGGGCTGCCATGTCATCTGCTGGTGTTGGTCCACTGTGTTTTCTCAGTCCACAGTCAACGCAGCCATCTACAAGGAAATTTTAGAGCACTTCATGCTTCCTTCTGCTGACAAGCTTTATGGAGATGCTGATTTCATTTTCCAGCAGGACTTGGCACCTGCCCACACTGCCAAAGGTACCAAAAGCTGGTTCAATGACCATGGTGTTACTGTGCTTGATTGGCCAGCAAACTTGCCTGACCTGAACCCCATAGAGAATCTATGGGGTATTGTCAAGAGGAAGATGAGAGACACCAGACCCAACAATGCAGATGAGCTGAAGGCCACTGTCAAAGAAACCTGGGCTTCCATACCACCTCAGCAGTGCCACAAACTGATCACCTCCATGCCACGCCGAATTGAGGCAGTAATTAAAGCAAAAGGAGCCCCTACCAAGTATTGAGTACATATACAGTAAATTAACATACTTTCCAGAAGGCCAACAATTCACTAAAAATGTTTTTTTTATTGGTCTTATGAAGTATTCTAATTTGTTGAGATAGTGAATTGGTGGGTTTTTGTTAAATGTGAGCCTAAATCATCACAATTAAAAGAACCAAAGACTTAAACTACTTCAGTCTGTGTGCATTGAATTTATTTAATACACGAGTTTCACAATTTGAGTTGAATTACTGAAATAAATTAACTTTTCCACGACATTCTAATTTATTGAGATGCACCTGTATGTGAGAAAGCTCTGAGTGTGAATGCCAATGTCATGTTTACTCAACAGATGAGCTAGCTGTGAGTAACGGCACAGATTGCACACATCATTAGAGCCACACAGCTGTCCATAAGTTTCCATTACAGCTCCACTCTAATTTAACCATGTGCGAAGGCGTATGTGTGCTAAGACTGTCGAGTCTTATTGGTTGTGTTCTTCATTAACTGGAAGTGATCATGTCTATCTGACTTCCTCAGACCGTTCTCCAAGAAACCAAGAAACTCACCCACTAGCAGGCCGCCGTTGGAAGCTCCGTTGATGGCGATCTGGCTGGCCGTGGTGTATCCCTCCTGGATCAGGTACTCGGCAGCACACTGGAAGTCATCAAAACAGTTCTGCTTGTTCCCAAGAGTGCCAGCTGAAATCAGAAATCTTTCTTAAAAACTTACAGTTTGAAGCAGCACATGGTAGGGGGAGCGGGGTAAACTGTGCCAGTTGTACTGAAGTCAAGGGGGTAGAGGTATTAGGTAATATTTGCTTGTAATTAAATTTATCCTATAAATATATATATTTATATATATTTAAGTATATGTAAGATACAGCCATAGAAATATGACTTCTCAAAAAAAAAATCACACTTTACTCATGTAAGGGGTAACATAAGTCCTTTGGCTATATGTAAACAAATTATATTAAATTATTAAAATAATATATCATGTTGCAGAATTTTTAATATGTTGCAAAGTACAGTACTTGCATTAGACCAGAAAAGGTTTGCAATATTTGAATGTGGTTAAACTACTGTAACAATTTGGTTTTTCATTGTTAGGGAAAAAAATTATATAAGAAAAAAGTTTATTGGATCTTTGGACTAAAACTCAGTCATTATTTCCACATTTATTATAACCACATTTATCATGTGAATTTCTTAATTAAAATTAAAAGCTGCATATGATAGGCCTTTTCTAAATATATACAAAAGAACCACTTGCTAAACATTTTTAGGTATTATAACTGGTCACCATTTTTTTCTGAAAGTTTTCAGGAAAAAAACACTGAAAGTTGTTTCAGTGTTTTTTTGCTGTTGCAATTCAGTTATATAGTCCTGTGGCATGGTACGTTTTAATAATAATAGTAATAATTCATTCATAAAGACTGCAAGTACAATAATTATACAAGAATTAGAAAAAAATATTATTATTATTATTATTAGATTAAAACCCATTTAATCCCACCAGTCACAATTGTGACCATAAAGGTTTTCATTTATAAAGCTCTACAAATCTAGTGACTGATGTTTTAGTGCATTTCCTGCAAATATGGAAAAAATAAACGGTCTCAATTAAAAATTTGCAGTTTCACATGATTAGTGCAAATTGTCACAAGACCACAGCAGTTTACTTCCTGTTTGCACCATGAGAAGATGACTGCATCAAAGCTCCAAAACAAAAGGCTAGTGAAGTATGTTAACATAAAGATATAACAAAGATTTTTGGTCCACATTATCTTTAAGGTGTCTAGTATTAATATATGAATTCACAATTATTAAGTTTTGTTGAGTATTGTCAAAGAATAAGAAAAAAATATTGATGGTCACAATTGTGACTGGTGGGATAACTGAATTTAGGAATACATATAAATCCAATTGCAGTTGTTAGTGAAAGCTGCACTAAAATGTTGCAATGACAAAATATTGCACTAAATTAAAAGTTCAAATGT
Source organism: Schizothorax lantsangensis (assembly GCA_027422415.1). Taxonomy (NCBI): domain Eukaryota; kingdom Metazoa; phylum Chordata; class Actinopteri; order Cypriniformes; family Cyprinidae; genus Schizothorax; species Schizothorax lantsangensis. The sequence goes on along the minus strand of CM049844.1, from coordinate 14,970,733 downwards.
TACAAATAAGTTACAATATTGATGTTGTAATACTGGTAGCACTAATATAACAATTTTATGATATGTTACAATAAAGTAACAATTTTGAAATGTGTTGATGATTGTATTTTTTGTATTATATACAAGGGTTTTACTTTTTATGCATGATAGTAACCCTAGAATGTAATGAAACAGAGTTTAAAATAGCTGAGATTTATAAAAAAAAAAGATGACTGCAGACATATGTTAATTCAGTATACACATTATCCCACAATTTTTCACACACCTTTCCAAAAAAAAACAAAATTATAATAATTATTGATTATTTCAAAGGGTTACTAATGACACATCATCTGGATATTTTCATGTCTGAAAAAAATTGGGCTTAAACAGGTTAACAGTATGCTGTGTTCACTTCTTTAATGCTTAACATGATTGTCAGTTTGTTAAAATATTTGTGTTAGTTTAATGTTAAAAATAGATGGGATGAATACTAAAGAGGGGTCATGAACCTAAATTAGCTACAGTCTTAATAGTTCACACATTTTGGTTTCAAACCGTTAGTTTGTAGTTCAGCCCTATACAGGAACTCTGCTTTTCGAACACATAATCCAGTGGGCAGTGATCGTCAGACTAGTGACTCAAACAGATACTTCACCGGCATTAAGTTCACTTTTATGCAAAGTAGTCAGCAACCTTCTGCGAGTTTCAGACCAGTCCTTCTTTACCAATTTTCAAGTTGGACAAGTGTTAAAAATGTTGACTAATTAGAGTTGCTCTGAATTCACTTTCTGTTTATTCATTCCTTCATCTATCTTTCAAAAGGACACATCTGAGCATGAATGAAGTGAGGATACCTTTGTGCCAGGTTTGGCCGTACTCTCCTCCTCCTCTGATGTTAGCTACAGCCAGGATCCCACCCAGGTGTCTAATAAAGAGCAGGTATGCAGTACTGGACATACAGATAGAGAAATAATTGGTTAATAGCTTGGGATAGTCATATTTCACACACTCTCTTCCTTTTCCATCCTATTCCATTTGCAATCTTTAGTAAAACACAAACAGAGAGCTTTATACTAACTTGTAATATGGCTGAATTGAGTTCTCAAAGCCTCCATAACCATACAGAAAGACTGGATGAGAGCCGTCTCTTTCTATGCCACGTGCATGTACCAGGAACATTGGGATCTTTGTGCCATCTTTACTGGGGTAAAACACCTGTTATACGCAAATACTTAAGATGTATTATTACAGTCAAAAGTTTGGAGTAATTAATTTTTTTTAAACAGTATTTGAAAGAAGTGTCTTATGCTCACCATGACTGCATATATTTTAAAATAACTGTTTTCTATTTGAATATATCTTTAAAATGTTATTTAATTTTCAGCAGTCATTACTCCAGTCTTCAGTGTCACATGACCCTTCAGAAATCATTCTAATATGCTGATTTGCTTAAGATTATTAATAAGGTTCTTATTATCATCCATGTTGAAAACAGCTTAATATTTTTGTGGAAACATTTTTTTCAGGATTCTTTGATGAATAGAAAATTTCCACAAAAAATATTAAGGTAATATTAAGGTAAAACTGTTTTCAACACTGATAATAAAAAAAGTTTTTTGTTTGTTTGTTTTTTGCACAACATCAGCATATTAAAATGATTTCTGAAGCATCATGTGACACTGAAGACTGGAGTAATGAAGTATAAGAAACTTTTTTTCAACAGCTTTCAGTTTTTTTAATTATTCCATTTTTTTTTTATCAGTAGTGTACATATTATATATTTGTAGTACTGAAACTTCCTGTGGCCTGTGATTCATGTGTTATTTCGGGACAGACTGCAGCCTGACCTGAGTTGTCTGGTAATCACTCGGGTTGATGCCCTTTACTTCCACCTGCCTGAAGATCGTGGGCTCTGGGTCGGGTTGACTCAGGTCACAGTGGTAGATTATGCCTGAGTGATTAGATATAAAGAATAAAAACACTTTTCTTGCTCTGGTAATCTATGTGATCTCCTTTTTACTGCCAAAGTAAACGCACATGCTGGGGTGTCCTTATACTTGAGGTTATGTAGTGTATTTTGTCATAAATGCTGCACATGATTTGATGATTTAAGTGTGTTTACCTGGCGTAGTAAATGAAGTGAACTTGTAGAAGAAGTCAGGGTGCTTCTTCTTGCAGCTGAGGCCGACTACAGTGCCCACATCTAGCGGCAGGTCTCTGATCAGTTTCCCTGACTGCAGCTCATACAGCTGTAAGATGTCCTTCACGTCATGCACATACTTCGCCAGCAGATAGCGCTGGTTCGCACACTCCACGAAGCCTGCAGACAAGATATAAACACCACCAGTCTGCAGTTCTCTGTTTTTATTGGAAATGAGTTAATGATAGTGTGGGTGAAGAGGAAGTGTGTGTGTGTGTGTGTGTGTGTAGAAGCTTGTGACAGTTTCACCCACAGATGTTGACTACTGTGAATACCAAGAAAATATGAGCTAACTCTGTTTCCAAAATGTTTAAACTGAAACATTCTACAGGGAAAAATGTAGGGGTAGCCAGGGCTAGTTGTCTCTGTAACTATGAGATAAAGTTCCAATTACACAAATGTGTGTTTTTCCTGGTAGCGGTTTTGTTTGTTGGTTTCAGCTATATATTGAAGGTAGTTTTATGTGTTTTAATCATATACTATTTTTTTTTTGTAATTTCCGCTTGATGAATTGTGAACTGTATTTTTTTCTGGAGTAATAACAGTGAAAATATTTTAAGCTTTTGTTGTTGTTGTTTTGTAATGAAGATTTTAAGGTGTGTGTCCAGTGTCTCAAGCTAACATTTTGCTACACCTCCCAATGGCTGGTGACTTGAGAAGATTGACAAGCCATAAATATTTTATAACCAGCCATTAAGTATGTGCGTTATTTCATAAAAAAAACACAAAAAAAACACAGGCAGTACAGTTCGGGGAAACACATGTATTTGCAATTGTTGTTATTATTATTAATATAATAATTAATAATAAATATTAAATATAAAAAGTTAGTAGTAGTATTATTTAATCAAATTATACAATTAAACAAATCAGTGAAGAAAAGTATTTCATCATAATAACAATTGTAATTATTATTTATTGTTATTATTATGATTATTATTATTATTATTTATAATAACAGTAAAATTACAATACTAATATTTATGGTTGTTTTTGTTGTTTTTGTCTTTGCTTTCAGATATTAAACCCATAGAGTTTTATTTAGGTGGAAAACCACAGAGAAACTTCTCTTTTGTTGATGAGTATAATGTTCTTTTACCAAGAACGTCCTTCTCGTGTTGGGGGATGAGGGTTTTCCAGTGTATCTGCTCTGGTTTCTGCAGGTCTATGGTGATGAGGCGGTAACGAGGAGCATCCAGGTTGGTGCGTAACGTGAAGACGGTGCCCTCGTTGGTGATGTATGTGTACCGTGCTTCAAATGTGTCAACCAGCTTCACCCATGGCAGCAAACCTTGAATAACATTACTATTAAATTAATGCTTTTTTTCAGCAAGTATGCATCAAATTGATTGAAAGTGACAGTAAAGATTTTTACATCATTACAAAACATTTCTATTTCAAATAAATTGACTTCTATTCATCAAAAAATCCTGAAAAAATGTGTAATGGCTTACGCAACAATATTAGGCAGCATAACTGTGATTGATAATAATAAGAAATGTTTCTTAAGCACTGAATCAGTATATTAGAATTACTTCTGAAGGATCATGTGACAGAAGACTGGATTAATGATGCTGAAAATACAGCTTTGCATCACAAGAATAAATGACATTTTAAAATATATTAAAAAAGAAACCTGTTTTTTGAAATTGTAATAATATTCCACATTATTACTCTTTTTATTATTGGTAATATTACTGTGCAGCCTTGCTGAGCAGAAAAGAGACTTCTTTCAAAAACATCTTGCAGACCCCATCTTACAAACATTTATATATAATATAGTGGTCCTATCAATGTTTTTTAGTTGAGTTATTTTATTTTATTATTATTCATTTCATTTTAGTTTGCTACTAGGCATCCCTCATCCCAAGCATTTCCACATGCAGACTGACCTGTGATGCCACTGGGCAGCTGCTGCAGGTCGCAGTACCACAGACGGTTGACTGGCTCACAACCTTCAGTGATGGACAGCACTGCATACCTGCCATCATCAGAGACCTGGACAGACGAGGAGAAAAGGAGAAACGGTGGAAGGATTGTGTAAGAAAAAGAGAACAATTTCCACACACAAAAAAGGAGAACAATTAATTTTAGGCTAGGTAATTTTGTCAAATTCTTTATAAATATTTCGTCACATTGTGTGAATCATATGTGTGAATCATAAGAATAAGCAAGTTGCATAATTTTATCTTCCCAAAAATTGAGTTTTGTATGAATTTGGTGTTCTCTTACAGTAAGGCTACTGTGCCATTTTGGGTTGTCAGGAAATTCTGCCACCAGGATGTCTTCTGATTGGCTTGTGCCAATAACATGGTAATAAAGCTTCTGGTTTAGGTTTGTTGTGGTCTCAGTGCCTAGAATGGACATAAGTAAATCACTGAAATTAAACAAGAATTACCATTCAGAACCTATTTTACAGGGTGGGTTTCCTATATCACACTTGAAGCAGACCGAATATACATTTTGGTCACACTTCATTTTGAGGTCCAATTCTCGCCATTAACAAACCATTAATTATGACTTTTGCCTCAATAAACTCCTAATTTGCTGCTTATTAATAGTTAGTAAGGTAGTTGTTAAGTTTAGGTATTTAGGGATGTAGAATAGTCATGCAGAATATGTGCTTTATAAGCAGTGTTGGGGCTAAAGCATTACAAGTAATGCGAGTTACGTATTCAGATTACTTTTACAAGTAACTAGTAAAGTAGCGCATTACTTTCTAATGTAGTATCTGAGTTGAAATATCTGAGTTACTTATTCAAAAAAGTAATGCCAGTTACTTTGTTTCTCATGTCTTGACTGGCAGCTCTCGTGTTGCCATGTTGAGAGAAATTGGGAGAAAGTGCAGAGTATACGCTGTGTGAACATGATGTTAATGTTGTTCTAGACTGAATGTGAACATGCATTTACTCATCTCACCTGCACAAAAACAGATTCAATATTTCTCAAAATCAATACAAAGAGTCAAATGCAAACTTAGAATAGTATACAAACCTACAATAATTAAATATGTTAAATAAGACAAATATCATTTATGTATTTAATCCCATTTTTTATTGTCTTTGCTACTGATCTTTCGATGATCCAATTCAACCATATTAAGCAAAAACAACACATTTATGTTTTTGTTGTTGCTGAATAGTGTTGAACTTTCTTCTCCAGCGTCATATTCTTCATGCAATCTTTTTGAGCTGCGCCCTCTACTGTACAGACATGAATTTACATTTCCTAGGCGTATTCACTTCACTTTTGTTGTGAAAAGGGCTTTTACATTTGTAAAAGAAAAACTTTTTTATAATAAAAACAAACAAGCAAGCCCTGCCCATATTTAAAAAGTAATTCAAAAGTAACGTAACACATTACTTTCCATAAAAAGTAACTAAGTAACGAAATTAGCTACTTTTTTAGAGAGTAACGCAATATTGTAATGCATTACTTTTAAAAGTAACTTTCCCCAACACTGTTTATAAGTTCTAATAAACAGCCAATGTGTTAATAATAGGCATGCTAATAAACAACTAGTTAATAGTGAGAATGGTCCAAATACTAAAGTGTTATCCACATTTCTTAAAACAATGGCTGTATAGCTAAATAGCTTAAGTGATGTCAGCGAAGAAGGAAAGTAGTGTAATTTGCCATTAATGTGCACTTACCATCAGCTTTGCCGTCCTGTCGAGGGTAGCTGTTGTAGAAGATGCCTTTGGCATCATGGGTCCAACCCAAGCAACTGAACTTCACCCTCTCCAGAACATCTGGCAGTTTGGTAAGGTCATCAGCCTTCAGGAAGTGTACAGTCACCCAATCAGAGCCCGCGCTGCTCAGGCCATATGCAAAATACTCACATTCTTCTGACAGGCGACCCACTGTACATCAACAAGTAGAAAACAGACATGAAAATGTTCAACAAGCTATGATGAAATCCAAATTTGGTAATTTAAGCACAGAATTGTCAACTTCTGATTGAAGTGCAATTGAAGCTATAATGCACTCTAAATAGCAAATATCAACATAAAGAATATTTATGTGTGCAAAACAGAGCTGTTTGAGGGTGTGCAAAAGAGTAAGAAAGTAGGGCTGCACGATATATTGCATGCGATAGTCATGCGCTTTTCGTCAGTAAAGACGGTTCTGTGATTAGCCGTAAATCTCCATCACCTGTTTTCAAATGGAGCGGCATTTAATACACAGAGCCGTAGATCACTGACAAGCAGTGTTGGGCAGTAACTAGTTACTAGTAATTTAGTTACTGTAATAATATTACTTTTTGCAGTAACTAGTAGTGTAACTAATTACTTATAAGATTTCAGTAATAATATTACAGTTACCATCCATAAAACAGCTTAGTTACTTAGTTACTTTTGATGCCTCACCCCCGCTGATTTAAAATCCAACAATCAAATAATTCGTAGATTACATTATATTACTATAATTAAACATATTTTTGGAAAATTAAACAGTTTCTTACAAACGTATGTGATTTGATAAAATACATTATGAAATATGTATGTGGGTAACGGAGAAATTACAATTAGCTTCAAGATACACATGACAATTAATGAGGTTAATACAACACTTCTACTTGAATGTCACGATCAATCACTATTGAGTGTTTGTAATAACTTCTGATTGAGATACAATGTGGATTTTGGTCAAATGATCAGGAAGAAATATGTTGTTAGTAACATTCTAGAAGAATTGTATGTGGAAGATACACAGTTAAAACTTCTCTGAGGCGTGAAGAAAAAGTAATGTAACTAGTAGTGTAACTAATTACTGTTGCCAGAAAGTAATAAGTAAAGTAACAATAATACTTTTGAAAGGAGTAATTAGTAATGAGTAATATATTACATTCTTTGAGTAACTAGCCCAACACTGGTGACAAGCTGCACAATTCGCGCTCAGAATCGCAGATGAATGGCATGCGATAGTGAACGTGATATTGCGTAGCTTGTCAGTGAACTACGGCTCTGTGTATTAAATGCCGCTCCATTTGAAAGCAGGTGATGGAGATTTACGGCTAATCACAGAACCGTCTTTACTGACGAAATGCGCATAACTATCGCATGCAATATATCGTGCAGCCCTATAAGAAAGACAGATAGAAAGAGGTCAAAGGGATGAAAGACAAAAAATGAGGAAAGACAAAGCTGTAAAATACAGTGATATGAAGGATTCTTGGCAGACGTGCTGTCGGGTTTACAATAATAAAAAGCTGCGGGTATTCCTCAGCTATCAAAAGTTTATCAACATTAGATTTACAGGCAATGATTAAAGAAAAAAACATTGTCAACTATATGAATGTGCAGTTGAATTAAATTGATTTCATAAGCAAGAGTCATTTATGAATCTGCCTTTAAGCAGTGCGGATATTCCGATATGCATAACTTAAAAATTCCAGCTGTGTATTTTACTGAAGGACACACGGTCCCTCAGGGCTGAAGCTTGCCTCCAAACCTGTTCAACAAAGACATCAATAAACTATTATAGCAGCCACTCCAGGAAAAGACTGAGAAGAGAAAGTTACCATTTATGCAGATGATCTGGTTTAAAAAATATTTGCAGAGAAAAGCCTACATAGCCAGATAACTACTGTAAAATTAGATACTTAAATTAGAAAGGAGAAAAATGCATAAATCAAGAGATATACAGTCAGGCTATGATGATGTGTGTGCTGGTTTATATGGTTTATGAGGGCACAAATGTGTATAATGACATGGTTATTACAACAGGAACATGGTTTTTGAGGACACTTCATGTGTCCTCATAAACCAAATGGCTTAAAAATGTTTGTTTTTTTTGTTTGTTTTTTTAATCTAAAAATGCAAGTTTTCTGTGATAGGTTTAGGGGTAGGGATATGGTAAGGGTAAGGGGAGAGAAAATACATTTTGTACAGTATAATATACAGTTTGTACAGTATAAAATAGGAATTATGCCTATGGAGAGTCCGCGTAAACTACATATACCAACATGTCTGTGTCTGTGTTTAATATTTTTTTTTGAACTTCATTGCATCTCAAGAGCTCCAGAAATAGAAAGCCCTAAACTCTTACCTCAGATATTTATCACTTTTATATATAATGTATACTGTATAAAGTTTTAAAATATAGTATTTTTAATTTCATTTTAATTAGTATAATTGTTTTCTCATGCATTTCGTATTATATGTATTTATAGATTAATGTATTCATGTATTTATAGAAATTGTTTTAATGTACGCATTTACAGTAATTAATTTTTATTTATAGAATCCATTAGTACAGTATATAATGTTTTAAAAGTCTTTCATTCTAACTAGTTTCTTTCGATAATGTTCTAACATTTTTTCATTTTAAGTAGTTATAATTGTGTTGTTATTATGCACTCATTTATTATCATTATTCCCCAAACTTATGTTTATATTTGTTTGTGGTCTGACTCTGGATATCTTCAAGGTTCTTGTTTATTTGTCACATACACAATCATACAGGGTATAATCAGTAGTGAAATGTAGGAATCTTGTCTCTTTTTAAGCAGGAATGAAACCTGTCAGGACATGTAAAAAAGGATAAAAGAGAAGAGGCTTGGAGAGAGTGAAAAGGAAAACTGGGATGTTAGTGTACAGTAAGTGCATTACAGGTGTGTGTAAATGTATTATGAATCAACCAATCAATCAAACTCACTTTTGAGAGCCACAGTTCCGTCCTCTGAGAGAGTGTTTGGGTCAAAGAAAACAGACGCGGGACTGTTTAAAGAGTCCTGCACATAGAGAACATTCTGGTTCTGCAGACCCTCGTTATGGAAATAGAAATATCTAAAATAGAATGTTGGTTAAATGTATTTAATTTCAATTATTTAAGTATATGATGGTACAGTGGGGAAAAATTATTTGATCCCCTGCTGATTTTGTACGTTTTCCCACTGACAAAGAAATGATCAGTCTATAATTTTAATGGTAGGTTTATTTGAACAGTGAGAGACAGAATAACAACAAAAAAATCCAGAAAAACGCATTTCAAAAAAGTTATAAAATGATTTGCTTTTTAATGAGTCAAATAATTATTTGATCCTCTATCAATCAGCAAGATTTCTGGCTCCCAGGTGTCTTTTATACACGTAAGGAGCTGAGATTAGAAGCACTCTCTTAAAGGGAGTGCTCCTAATCTCAGTTTGTTACCTGTATAAACAACACCTGTCCACAGAAGCAATCAATCAATCAGATTTCAAACTCTCCACCATGACAAAGAGCTGTCCAAGGATGTCAGGGACAAGATTGTAGACCTAGACAAGGCTGGAATGGGCTACAAGACCATCGCCAAGCAGCTTGGTGAGAAGGTGACAACAGTTGGTGCGATTATTCACAAATGGAAGAAACACAAAATAACTGTCAATCTCCCTCGGTCTGGGGCTCCATGCAAGATCTCACCTCGTGGAGTTTCAATGATCATGAGAATGGTGAGCAATCAGCCCAGAACTACACGGGAGGATCTTGTCAATGATCTCAAGGCAGCTGGGACCATAGTCACCAAGAATACAATTGGTAACACACTACGCCGTGAAGGACTGAAATCCTGCAGCGCCCGCAAGGTCCCCTGCTCAAGAAAGCACATGTACAGGCCCGTCTGAAGTTTGCCAATGATTCAGAGGAGAACTGGGTGAAAGTGTTGTGGTCAGATGAGACCAAAATTGAGCTCTTTGGCATCAACTCAACCCACCGTGTTTGGAGGAGAAGTAATGCTGCCTATGACCCCAAGAACACCATCCCACCGTCAAACATGGAGGTGGAAACATTATGCTTTGGGGGTGTTTTCTGCTAAGGGGACAGGACAACTGCACCGCATCAAAGGGACGATGGACGGGGCCATGTACCGTCAGGGCCTGGATGGTGGATGGGTATTCCAGCATGACAATGACCCAAAACACACGGCCAAGGCAACAAAGCAGTGGCTCAAGAAGAAGCACATTAAGGTCCTGGAGTGGCCTAGCCAGTCTCCAGACCTTCATCCCATAGAAAATCTGTGGAGGGAGCTGAAGGTTCGAGTTGCCAAACGTCAGCCTCGAAACCTTAATGACTTGGAGAGGATCTGCAAAGAGGAGTGAGGCAAAATCCCTCCTGAGATGTGTGCAAACCTGGTGGCCAACTACAAGAAACGTCTGACCTCTGTGATTGCCAACAAGGGTTTTGCCACCAAGTACTAAGTCATGTTTTGCAAAGGGGTCAAATACTTATTGACTCATTAAAATGAAAATCAATTTATAACTTTTTTTGAAATGCGGTTTTCTGGATTTTTTTGTTGTTGTTAGTCTGTCTCTCACTGTTCAAATAAACCTACCATTAAAATTATAGACTGATCATTTCTTTGTCAGTGGGCAAACATACAAAATCAGCAGGGGATCAAATATTTTTTTTACCCACTGTATATGCATTACACAAGGTAACATTTTATGTTGTGTGCTATTTTTATTTTTTATGTCAACTCTTTTGAATGTAAAAAATGCTTGCCAGTGTGAAAAGTTTGTGTTCTGTGCGGTGGGCCTGGGCTGTGTTTGTTGTTGCCTGTTGGTCTGATCGCTACCTCTTTCCTCGCTTGTAAGGACAGCTGTATTTGGGGTAGTTGTAGAGCTCTGTGAGGCGCTGGTGAAACCGCTCTTTGACCACACACTGTTCCAGGAATGGCATGGTCAACTTATTCTGCTCTTCAACAAACATCTGCAGGGCGGGTGAAGGACACTGTTAAAATGGTCTTCGTCATGCACACAAAACTTGTTTATATGTAAATTTTTCTACACATTTCTTTGTTCCGGTAATGTGGGCCATGGGTGGAGACCAGGAAACAAAACAGGGTGAGCCTAAAAATACAGCGTAAATGGTGGTATGTATTGTTTACCTTGTCCGATAAGAAAGAGAAAGTCGGTTTAGCTCACCAAAGCTTGTAACTGTTTTGAACGAACGAATGAATAAATGAATGATGCATTTATATATAGCGCTTTTATGTGTATTGCTGTACACCCAGTCAGCCTGTTAAATTATGTTATTAGCTTTTCATCAACTCATGAACCACAGGGGTTTGCAAACTCCAGTTTGGAAAAACCCTGCTGTAATTTATTGTAATGCAAATATGCTGGTGAACCAAAAAATTATACAGAATTTAGTTCCAGTATTAAATGGTTGTTAAACTAATTGGTTCAGTCCTAACAGCATTTTTATTAGAAAAGGAATAAATCCTTAACATTAATGTAGGTCTGAGATTGTGGACAATTTGTATGTGATTTGCATTTGTAGCATAGAATTTGTGTGTGGTTGTGAACAGAGAAAAATCTGATTGGGTATTGAATCTCATCTTATTAACAGCATTGAATAATTAAGTATACTATAAATTGGCACTGTGGGAATATGTGAAATACATTTTTGCTTACGTTTAGCTGTCTTATTTGTCCTAATACAATACAGCAGTACCAGTGTTGTTGGACTCTATATTGACAACTGTTGGCCTGGATGTATGAAGTTAGAAAACAAACTTGGCTGCTTTTCTCTCTATTATAATACGCATACACAATGGACATACTTGGATTCAGTTTTAATGATTTTTTTGGAGGATTGTTGGTGGTTTATGCTGGAAAGTGAGTGACTGATTGTAGCATTAGTAGTCAATTGCATGAGCTAGTCATTGGAAGTCAACATGGAAGCGCCCATGAGGGGGGACACTTGCTTTATGCAGAATAAAACATTTTTCTAAAACTAATACTGGAGAAAAACTGTGTGCACCTTTAAAGAGACAGAGTAACCATTTTGGCTATCTTTAAATTAAGTTTTGTTGACCAAATGCCAACAATGCAACAGTGATCAAGCAGCTTCATAAAGCCACTAAAGCACTATTCGAACGGTAATTTATCCTCATGGAGACGTAAGGTAAATTTAACATTTACAGGGGCTAGTTGGTGATTTTATTGGCATCTGAATACAGAACGTTGGTGTTTTCTCCCTCCACCTGTGTAAAATTCCTAGCCTTTTTTTTTTTTGGACACATACCAAGGTAATGTCAAATGTTAATATAATTAATGCCTGAATCCACATCTCTGTGGCATTTATAAGAAAGGATTTTTTTTTAAAAAACACTGCAAAGCACCATATGGTAACTGTTGCATTGCATGTAACGTTTTTAATATGGACATTTTTATTAATGAAATGCTGGAAATTGTTAACAAGAATATTGTTACATCACCTCTCCACTATAGTGAGCGAGAGCTGTTAAGAAGGAAAAAAAATACAAAACAAAATCATGTAAGCTTTTGAAATGGGCCATTATTATGGTATGCAATAATTAAAAATATATATATAATAATTATATACATTTATATAAATTAGGGCTTCCACAACTAATTATTTTATTAGCCAAACAAGTAGCCAGGTCAAATGTTTCCCTTATATAAATTTTAGAGTTTGCGTTAACTATTTCTGCAAATTTCCACATTTGTAAAATGACATCCGTCATTTTGAAGCCATTTAGACGGTAGCATGTCAGTTTTCCTGGTTTTAAATAGGATAATCAAGTAATAAATAGGATATATTTTCCTATTATTAAATATGAATTTATTAATTTCCCAAGCAATAAAATATATTGTTTACTGCTGACAATCATGTGACTGAGCTCATGAGTTTATTTTTACAGACATCCCCATGAGAAACAATTACAATCCCAATAGGTCTTGGGTCTTATTTCATGTATGTAATATCAGTCATCATCCTGTTTCATATGAAAAAATGCCAAAAGTTATCTGTTATTAGGGAGTAGTAATTTTAGTCAAAGCATAACAGCAGTCATTGAGAGGTTGCCTGGTGAGAAGTGCACATTTTCCAATATTTTGAGGGTGACCCAAGTTTAAATCATCTCTGGTTATTTCCCCATACCAGGATTCCCCACTCCCTCTTTTTCCCATCATTTCTTGTCGCTCCTCCGCCATCCTATCCCTGTAATGTTGAAAAGCCCATCAAAACTAAAAAAAAATAAGGTACATCGTGATATAAAGGGGGTCACGTGTGTGGGTCACCTTAGCCTCCTCACTGTCAGGGTCCTCCAGCCAGTGGTATGGATCTGAGATCTTTACTCCATGATAATCATCCACCTTTGAAACAAAACACCAAAGTTAGGAGCAGCAGGCATGTCTGCACTGGGAGAAAATAGAAACAAGACACATTTGGTTTCCAGAAATTTGCGTTTCTGTTAAACCAGGCCTCGAGGCAAACCCGCGCTGCAAGGAAACCATAATGCAATCAGCTACCATATGCAACTTCTGGCACATAACCACTAGATATCTTCACAGACACTAAACTCCTCCACTCTCATGACACACGGCAAAAGCTTGCTTGTGTGTTCCAGTCAATCTTTTGTGTCCGCGCTATTTGTTTGTGCATTTCATGTGTCTTAAAGGAAGAGGAAGAGCAAGCGAATGAATGAAAGACTAGATGTGCAAAACCCCAAGTGAAAGTACCACTGACCTTACTGTCATCCCTCCGTGCTTCAGGGTATGAGAAAGTCATGCTGGCTTTTGATAGGGTTTTTTTTGTAATTCTGTGTATATTTTTGTGTGTTTGTCCGTATGTTTCATGCGCGGGTGAGTCAGCTCTGAAAAGTGAAAGTGAAATCAAACACGGCTCTCTGTTTCTCTCTCTCTCTCACTCTCCTTCATGCAGGAAATTATTTCACACTGGATTGGTCAATCCAAAGTGGGCGGAGTTAGAATTTCTCACAGTTCACTACAGTTTGTGTTGTGTTGTGTTGTGTTGTGATGTCTTAATATGCTTTAGTAGGATTTTTTTTTTACTCATTACTTATTAAAAACTTTCTTACATAAAGAAATTAGTAATATAAAAAGGTAAAAAAAAAGTTAGACATAATAAAATGTCAGTCATATCAGTAGTGTTTTATCTAACATAAAGTGGGTCACCCAGAGGCAGCAAATATTTGATTATTTTGAGATTATCAGCATCGGCCAAAACCATGCCCACTTTGCCAAATTGTGTCAGTTCCAATGTGTACAGCAATCATTAGATCGATCATGAATTTTCAAATATTTCTGAGTGATTTTTGAGCAAATGTTATTTGTCAAATATATTTAATTTTATTATATATTTAGTTATTTTGTTTTATTTTACTAAATTTTTAATAAACATTGTGCTAAATAATGATCAAATTTATTTAAGCAAATAAGTTTTCCTAAGTAAGTTTTTAAATATTTTGAGTAAATGTTGTTTAAATTTTCTGTTAATTTTTCATTCAAGCAATTATGTTTTCACATCATTTATATATTATAATGTATTAAATGTTGTCTCAAAATCTGCAGCCAACTATGATATTGTAGTATTATTTATATACTCTCAGGACCGTCCCAAGCTGGCATGGGGCCTAGTTGCACCACCCTATGGATGGCCCTGTATATTCTTATATTATTTATTACTATATATAACATTTATTTTTATATTTTAGTTTTCATTTTAATTTCAGTTTAAGTTTTAGTAATTTTATTATATGCTTTGTTTTATTTGTGCTTTGCTTTTTATAATTTTTAGCTTTCATTTATTTTTATTTTATTTGTTGTAATTTTAGTATTTCAACTGAAACTTATTTTATTTCAGTTAATTGCCAAAGTAAAGTTAAAGTTTTTTTTTTTTTTAGATTTATTTTACTTCAGCTTTATTTCAATTAACAAAACCAATTTTTAATCATTTTAGTTAACACTTTTAAAGTTTTTTTTTCCTCCAGTTATGCTGTACAACAGTGGTTCTTAATCATGTTATTAATTAAGAACCATTTTTGGTTCTCAAAAGAGCTTTTCAGTGAACAATTAATCACAGGACCATTACTTTCTTAGTATGAAGAACATTAGAACCTTTTAATAATCTGAGGAACCTTTTGTCACCATAAAGAACCCTTTGTGTATTAGAAAAGATTTATGGATGTTCAAGGTTCGTAATCGAACCACAGATTCCCATAAAGAACCTTTTAGCTTAACCTTAAGAGTGAACAGTAACAGCACTGGATCACAATACTAAGAACTTTATCATTATAACACCACTGTTATTGTAGACTTTTGTTTGTGAAATAAATTAAATCATGGCTGACTGCCAGTGGTGCATTTTCGGAATGGCGTGCAACATAAACAAAACATTACTGATCACACCTTTGAATTTCAGTGGAAATAGGAATGATTTAGTGATCTTCATCCATTGTGTAGTGCTATTATTGACTGAACAAAAACAAAAGGATATTTTAAGTCTGGAAATAAGCATAGAAATTTTAGTCTCCGGCTTTGAAATTTTAATGTCACCAGGGATTGTGAAGATGATCTACTACTTTTACTTGTACAAAAGCAATCATTTGTACATCATTATGTTACCATTTTGACGTGCACAAAAACCTCACACCCAGCCTGTTCTGTGCATTTGTTCATAGAGCTTTGTTGACATGCATTTGAGTTCCCGGCAGTAATAAAGGTTTAGCTCAGTCAAAACAGGCATATGCTGACAGACAGCCTGTCTCGTCACAAAATAGAGTGTGGAAAGCGCAAGGCCTGAAAGAAAGAAAGAGAAAATGTTTTGTCCAGCACTTAATTACAAGGCAACTGATGTTTGTCAGCAGGTGTGTAAAAGGTATCCTACACTTTGTGTGTGTTTATGTGGACTTAAGTCGCACTTTACGTGCCTGCGGTGTGATAGCTGTCACTGCTCTCCATTTATATCCCTCTTTGACAAGACCTTTAATGACACACACAAACCCTCAAATAATCACATACCCCGAGGTGGTTCCGGTGTGCTTTTCAAAAGCTTGTTTTGACACATTTCCTATCATGAAAATTTCATTTTAGCCATCAAATAAATATCATCCTTAGATTGTTTTAGCAGTTGGATTTTTATTAGTGTATCTTTAAGAGAGTAATATCTGTAAAGATATAACAACATGAAAGCAGAAAAGATTCAAAGTTTAGTGCAAATTAAGCTCAGTCGACAACATGGGTGGCATATGTTGATTGGCACAAATACGTTTTTAATCTGGTCTCTACTTTTCTTAAAAAAAGCAAAAATCTGGGTTACAGTGATGCACTTACAATGGAAGTGAATGGGGTCCATCTGTAAGTTTTTCTGTGAGGAGGATTTATCATAAAAACGAATGTAAGTACTATCGTAAGCTTCACATTTATGCTTTTAAATCCTTAAAAATATAGGCCTCATTCACTTCCATTGTAAGCGCCTCACCGTCACTCTGATTCTTTGATTTTTTTTTTAAGAAAACAACAACATTTGTTGTAGTAATCAACATTATGCCACAGCTTCTGTCGGTTGAACTTGTGTAGAACCCCAAATTATTCCTTTAAGGGGTTAACTGCCTTGACTTCTTGGTAACCTGTTGCAAAACAGCAAAACATATGCTGAAGGCAAACAATAAGACAAGCTGTAACCAATCTTCTGGCCTAAAATCATATGGCAGCCGAGGGTCAAAGTGTCAGAGACAAAGAGATGAACGCATTGCTTGCAAAGGAATATGATTCAAGGGGGAATCCCATACTACCCTTATAGCTGCACTGATGGGAAGCTCGATTCTGAGACGAGTGGGTGAAGCAGGATTGATTTTGTCACTTCATTATGGGAAGAATCTGAAGGCACAAGACAGGGAGTGAGTTTTGAAACACGAACATGTATCACGAACTCTGTTGCTTTCTAAACATCTCTGGGGTCAAACACCAATCCTGGAGAGTCCCAAACTGAGTAACCTACGGTAGATCAATGGTTTGCGTGTCAACCTGTGCTCGCTCTTAAATTACTTGTCTGGAACTCATCAACAACTGAAAACAGGAATTGCACAATATGCTCATATTTCTCATACACAGACAAGGTAGTAATATTCATCCTTGTGTGACCACTACCATATGTTAATTTCATAGATTATAATTCTGAACTAGACTGTTTGGTAATTCTTTATGGAAAAAGGGCAAGGTTAGGACAAACATGAGGAGATCATTAGCCTAACTAGAATGTCAAGTAACTTGCTGCATTGACACAGAATTTGTTTAATCTGTAGTCACAGAATAATGTTAGATTAATGTGGATTATTGTGGTATGTTAGATATATTACAGTGGCTTTGAATGTGGCCGGGGCTGGATTATGGACTAGACTATCGGGGCCAAATGTAAGGCCATGGAGGGTCCTTGGGACATTCAGTACAACTTAACCATTACAGCCACAGGCCCTTGATGCTTTTGTAGATTCTGGTACAAAAAAATATTTTAGCCACATTTGAGTTCTTAGTATCAGTGTCTGTTACTATTTTTAGCAAAGTTAAAGTTGATTGAATATCTTATTGAAATGCATTTCTTATTTTTGTAGTAAATTTCAGATCCTAGAAAAAATGTCAACACTCACTCTACAAACTTTTTTTACTTTTTTTTTTAAACAGTTATGTTTTGGACAAATTCAAGGCCTTCACCAGACATTACTTGTTTCTCAGCCAAAAAGAGTATTTTAAGAGAACATATACAATAGGCAACAGGTGTGTTCCTCTAACAAAAGGAGTGGCTTCCTAAAGAGAGGAAAAATAAACATATATAGATATAAAGAGAGGAAAAAAACAACCCAATAAAACAATCTATTTATTGATTAAGACCTTTTGGAAACAATGTATCTAGAAAGACAAAAGCCAGTTAAGCCAGTGTCTTTAAAGTCGCAATGTAAAGAAGTAGTGACAGATCGTTTCTTCCGTTATGTGACACACATCAGAGTGAAATGGATTATCAAAAAGAAAAAAAAAGTAGAGTGAAGGCTTGCTTTTGTCTATCGGTTGATGATTGAATGGAGGCACATCTGAATGTTGATTGTAAGAAGGGGGTGGGATTTATGCGTATTAAATAAGTGGGGAAGTCACCAGCGAGAAGTCATCTGTCAGAAGATTGAGTTTTGATTAAAAATTACATGGTCAAAAAAAAATATTATTCACAATAAGATCAAGAGTATGCATTTAGAAAGTGGGGTACATTTCCATTTCAAGTCAAATTTAAGTATATTTCTTAATATTAAATTGTAAAAACTAAAATTAAAACAGAGCAATTCAGCAAAAGATAATTTTGTTTGAGTTAAGACTTCCTGTATTTGCATTGTTTAATATTGACAGAAATATTTTGCATACATTTCCTCGTATCAGTCTGGACAGTTTCTCTCATCTGATGTTGCTGCGAGGCAAAACTATTCTGTGGTTTCCCCTTTATGGCCTTTATTCTTTCTGGGCAGCCCAGGAAGTAATGTGTCACCCCTCACTAACAGACATGCATCTAGTCATGATACTCTGAGGTTTACAAACACATAGAAACATTTCCAAAAAAAAAAAAAAGGCACCTGTCAATAGTGAATTGATAGCCTATAAGAAGCACAGCTCACACAGGGGTCACTTTCAAAACAAGCACAAGCTGCAAAATCTATGTGTGGAAATCTTACTCTTTCGCCCTCATGCAAAATTCCAGTTTCCTGTGGATTCCTACTGAAATAATTGCATTTCACTGTGACCACACCGTAAGACAGCATTCTAACCACTGAGAAACCTAATAAGTGATAGGTTTGTCATGCTCTACGACTATATATAATAATATGTAATAACACTTAACAATACCTACCGATTAATTATTTATAATCTACATCTCTCTCGTCTGCAATCTTGGATTTATTTTTGCACTGAGCTCTTCACAATGCATTTTGGGATTTTCTTCTCCACAACGATACGTGCAGTGCTGCCTTAAAACCTGGTCAAACTAGGTAATTTGAAGCATTTGCATCAGGAAGCATATCTGTTATCTTATAATGCTGATTCTACCTTTCACCTTACAGGAAGTGAAGTCATCTATCATTTTAAGAAACAGTGGAAAGCACATGTCATGCGTTCTGATAATGACTCAGACCAGTCACCTGTTCTATAATAGTTCACCACTCCCACATAATAATAAATCACTCTGTCAATCTGCACACCTACAGTCAACAACTCAGCACTTTCAGTATGTTTAGGCAATTAGTCAGGAAATTTATCGTGAAAGATAACAAAAATCATTGAATGGCTGTCTGAAGTTCTTTGTCTGACGCTCTAAATTCTGTTCCCCCACTTTCTGACAGCCTTGCTATCATTGTAGATAAAAGAGTGGGTGAGTGTGTTTCAGTGTGAAATCTGTTTAAGGCTTTATAAAGTAAACCACCTAAACATGCAGACTAAACCTATACGGCAAACATGCACAAGGAGCGCACAGCGCAATGTTTGTTGTTGTTGTTGAACCTTGCAACCGCTAAGATGGGCTAATTCATTGAGTCAGAGAAAAGAAGAAAAATCGGTTTTGAGTTTCAGACATTTAATCCGCCTAATCTCAGTGACTGGGAAAGGCGTCCGGTGGGAGACGGTGTATTGGGAAGTGGGAAGAGCATCTTATCTCGAACGGTTTCTCATCTGCTGATTGTGAGCTAGGGCACATGAGGAAGAGAGAGTAAAGGAGTGGCCTCATTCAAGCTGAATTCCGTCACAGCCTTAAGTTATTCAATGCAATTTCACATTTAAACTTTCATTTCTATAAAAAGTGGTTTGAGGACCTCATTCATGAAATGTAGTATGACAGAAGCATTTTGAGAAATAAAGCTCAGAGGTAGTAAGAGGAAACCAAAAGTAATGTCCTTACTGAATATTGTTTATGGAGAGGTTTTAAATTGTATTGAAATTATTTTTTATTTATCTATTTATAAATAGATAAATAACATTTATCTTTTAGATCTTTTATTTTATCTTTTATATTTTATGTATTTATAAATATGTATCTAAATATATATATTTTTTTATCAGCATTTTTACACATTAATTTACATATTTAAATATTTATCTATTGGGCATTTTGGTCTTTTAGTGATGATAATTAAAGTAGAAATAAAGAAATAAAACTTTTTTTATCTTGCTGTTTGTGTCTAGACAGGTGAGAGGATAACTAGAAAGTGGACTAGGCTAGCAGATGGACCATTATGAAAGGCTTCAGACAGACACATCTCCCATAATGCCATGCACATTGACTAATGAGCTAAAGAGACAGGTATCCTGGCAATCTTAGGCTGTGTAAGCCAATCGGCTTATAGATGGAATGGGACTGTCCAACAGTGCGGGCTGGTGGCGAGAGGGTTAAAAAGACCATAAGGGATGGAGGAGAACAATGGGGGAAAATGTATATAAACATATTTATGATCTTCACTTATAGAAAACTGGTGTTCTTTTTAAAGACACACTTCTTTTTTAAGGTCTTATCAAATCAAAGCTTGACTCTTTTCAGTATTTCCGATCTGTTTACATCCGTATGTTATTTACATGAGTACACGTTCAATTACACACTGATGATCACATGAGCAGATGGCACATGCAATAATGCCGCTCTATAATCCTTGAAACTTGACGATCAATGTAGTTATTCCCACTTAATCATCTTACATTCATCCTCCCCATCTTTCTTTCAGTGCTTGAAAGTAATTGCAATGCCTAAATATGCTGATATAGAATAACAACCACTGTTGTTGTTTGCAGAAGTTGAAAACGGCAAATGAAATTAGATTAAAAGGCAACTGGGTGACCCAAATGGAATCAGAAAAAGGGAAGTATTTCTAAAATCAGTGTCGTATAGCTTTCTATTACTGGCCTTGGGAACGGGAACTTTGAACGGGTCGCAAATTTTTATTTGGTCACGCTATGTTTTACTGCATATCATCATTGTGAAACGGTTTCGTACTCCTCTTCTTCCTGTTGAGTAAATATTTGCTTATAGGTTAATTTTTGATAATCCAGATGATGACGATGAATTTGCCGTCAGTAGGTGTGAGATTAACTTTTTAGGAGCCACAGATACTGTAAGAAAAGTACTGCAGTGGCGATGACAGTATTGATTGCATCAGGCTGGGGTTTGTTTTGTACTGACTGTACTCGAGACAGCAAGACTTAAAGACTGCGAGGATTGAGGCAATTAGTCGGGTTGATTGTTGTCCGAACTGAGAGGGAGAGAAGATTAAATAAAGAGAATTAGGTCAAAGTAATGAACGGGAGAAATGGGAGGGAGGCAGGGATGGAGAATCAAGGTTGGAAGAACCCAACTGTAAGTCTAAGAAGAAAGAGAGAGTATACGATGGAGGAAGCACGTTTTAGGAGGGAAATATGTCTCGGTAGTGACTTTTGTTTCAGTCAGATTTCTCAATCTCATTTAGGCCTTTAGGCCATTTATGTATGTTTCCGGTTTTCCAGTTACACTCATCTCGTATAGTGTTGGCAAAATAGGCGAATGGTGAAATCAAATTCCGAAGTGTATTTACTTATTTCATTTATGTATTTACTTTTGAAAATAAATTAATATTAATTTTTTTGAATATGTGATTTATAAGTATATGTGTTATTATAGTATCAGTGCTATACTATTAGTTTTCCATAAATAATACATTGTAAATATGCAATAATATATTGTTGAATTAGTTTTTATTTTTATATTTCCCCATTTTTATTTTCACTTTAAAGTTTTAGTAACTTTGTTGTGTGTTATTATTCTACCGTTTTTATTCATTTTTATTTTATTTTATTATATTTATATTTCAGTTAAACTAAATGAAAATGAGTCTTGGCACAAATAGCCTAAATAAAATAAGTTATTTAATAAAATAAGTTTCTCAACCAGTTTCCACCAGTTTAGGTGTGTCGATTGCTGGAGGGGCTACAAAGTTAGGGTGGTAATAACTTGGAAACCGGAAATGAATAATCGTCTGAAAGCGAGAAATGAAGGGCATGCACGCTAAATTCACCCTCACTGACAGAGACAGATGAACTTTCAGTGTGAGCATTCCAGGTAAAATCCCTGATCCTCTCTGTACCTGCCCTGCTCTACAGGTGTGGCTGCTTGTAGGCTTTATTTGGTCTAGACGTCTGTGAATCAGCACCGCATACACTATTTGTGCCGTGTCCTCCCTTATTCACTCCCTCTCCCCCGCTTTATCTTAATTAGCAGACATGTTTATTGATTCAAATGGATTTGAGGAAAATCCCTTTTGTCTGTCAGACGGATCTGTGTTCAAATCTTTTGGGAGGAGGTCTAAGGAGGGGGGTCTTTGCCCCCTAGCCAACCCTTACCCACCTGTTGCACACTGTGCAACCACCAGCATCAGCAAGGCTTTGCCCCTCACAATATGTCGCACAATTAGTCATTAGGGTGCATTAGGGTACGTTTGCTCAGTCTCTTTGTGCTGCTTCCTCATTTGCTAATAGATGCTATAAAAGCATGCGTAACCTGCTAAAGCTTGTAGAGGGATTTAACCATTTAAGGCTATGAAAAAATGTATGACTAATTGCTTTAAATAGCAAACCAGTGGTAATGTTGTGACCGGAAAAAAAACTGTAAACAATGAAAGTCCCATAGACTTACAGCAAGTGTTTTGCATAAGGCATTTTATTTTTATTGTTATTTGTTTTATTTGTTGTTTCAATAGGCCGGTAGAGTGTTTAAAACGAGTTTATGTTTCTCAGTAATGTTCATGATGAATATATAGTGACTGTGCTTGCAGTGACCTGAATAATTTTGTGTTTCAGTGTTTGAAATATTGTGTATAAAATAATTTACTTAATTTATACAAATTAATAAGCATAATCTATTTAAGTATGATGCTTTAAAATACAGGTGCATCTCAATAAATTAGAATGTCGTGGAAAAGTTCATTTATTTCAGTAATTCAACTCAAATTGTGAAACTCGTGTATTAAACAAATTCAGTGCACACAGACTGAAGTAGTTTAAGTCTTTGGTTCTTTTAATTGTGATGATTTAGGCTCACATTTAACACAAACCCACCAATTCACTATCTCAACAAATTAGAATACTTCATAAGACCAATAAAAAAAACATTTTTAGTGAATTGTTGGCCTTCTGGAAAGTATGTTAATTTACTGTATATGTACTCAATACTTGGTAGGGGCTCCTTTTGCTTTAATTACTGCCTCAATTCGGCGTGGCATGGAGGTGATCAGTTTGTGGCACTGCTGAGGTGGTATGGAAGCCCAGGTTTCTTTGACAGTGGCCTTCAGGTCATCTGCATTGCTGGGTCTGGTGTCTCTCATCTTCCTCTTGACAATACCCCATAGATTCTCTATGGGGTTCAGGTCAGGCGAGTTTGCTGGCCAATCAAACACAGTAACACCATGGTCATTGAACCAGCTTTTGGTACCTTTGGCAGTGTGGGCAGGTGCCAAGTCCTGCTGGAAAATGAAATCAGCATCTCCATAAAGCTTGTCAGCAGAAGGAAGCATGGAAGTGCTCTAAAATTTCCTGGTAGATGGCTGCGTTGACTGTGGACTTCAGAAAACATTGGACCAACACCAGCAGATGACATGGCAGCCCAAATCATCACTGACTGTGGAAACTTCACACTGGACTTCAAGCAACATGGATTCTGTGCCTCTCCACTCCTCCTCCAGACTCTGGGACCTTGATTTCCAAATGTAATGCAAAATTTACTTTCATCTGAAAAGAGGACTTTGGACCACTGAGTTCTTTTTCTCCACAGCCCAGGTAAGACGCTTCTGACGTTGTCTCTGGTTCAGAAGTGGCTTGGTAGCCCTTTTCCTGAAGACGTCTGAGCGTGGTGACTCTTGATGCACTGACTCCAGCTTCAGTCCACTCATTGTGAAGCTCTCACAAGTGTTTGAATCAGCTTTGCTTGACAGTATTCTCAAGCTTGCAGTCATCCCTGTTGCTTGTGTACCTTTTCCTACCCAAATTCTTCCTTCCAGTCAACTTTGCATTCAATATGCTTTGATACAGCACTCCGTAAACAGCCACACCTTTCAGTAATGACCCTCTGTGACTTACCCTCTTTGTGGAGGGCGTCAATGTTCATCTTCTGGATCATTGCCAACTCGGCAGTCTTCTCCATTATTGTGGTTTCAAAGAACAAGAGATACCCGGAATTTATACTGTAGGGATGGTCATTAATTGAAACTCAAATGTAAATATTCTAATATTTTGAGATACTGATTTTTGACTTTCATGAGCTGTAAGCTCTAATCATCAAAATTAAAACAAAAAAACTTTTGAAATGTTTTACTTTGCATGCACTGAATCTAAAATATATGAAAGTTTCACTTTTTGAAATAACTTACAAGAAAAAATGAACTTTTTCACGACATTCTAGTTCATTGAGATGCACCTGTATTTATTATACCATGATTTTCAGTGCAGATGTATGAAATTTGCTTTGTTTACATATTTTTGCATGACATAGAATAGTAGAATAACAATATAAGGATTTTCTGCAAATATTGATATTATACTGCGAATTAAAACTCCTCCTTGTAGCGTCATTACAGTGGGTGAAGGTTCAAGATCAGGAGCCTGCTGTCTTCAGTGTAGAGAGGGGTAGAAAGGACAAAAATAACTGGAAGAGTGATACGAGGAAAAGTGTGTAGATATAATGCACTATTAAACCACAAACCCAGTCACAGTCCAGAACTCTGTTCACATAGACACAGTATTTCTGCTGGCGGCCTGAACTTAGGAGCCAGTCTGAGAGCTTGCAGGAGATATTTTGAGCGGTGTAAACCGACTGCAGATGATTGAGATAAGATCATATGAATAGACTTCCTCTTTCTCGCTTTTCAGATGAAGGTGTGAATTCTGCAGCTGATTGGACTATTGCTCGACTGTCTCATGATTTGCTGCCTCCGCTGCCTTTTTTTAGGTGTTTGTGTCTGTTAAAGTGTGAAAGTGTGAGTTAGCACTGACGTATAGCTCATTTGGTTTGACAGAAGCAGGAAATGTGCCCTTCTGCTGGGAAAAGTGAAAACTTGAAACGAGTAGCAAAATCGAAGTTCTTAAAGGGATAGTTCACCCCAAAATTAAAATTGTTATAATTTACTCACCCTTCACTTTTCACAACCTGCATGATTTTGTTTCTTCTGTTTTTGAAGAATGTTGGTTAACGGTAGCCATTGACTTCTATAGTATACAGGTTTGGAGCAACATGAGGGTGAGTAAATTATGTCAGAATTTTCATTTTGGGGTGAACTATCCCTTTAAATATTTTAAGTGTGCACCTATGAAAACTTTACAAATTTCCACATGCCAAATGGCCAAATAACTTACACTTTATTAGCATATTGTTTGTTGAACTTTTCTTTTTATAGAAGCACTATCACATTTGCATTGGTCTGAATATGAAGACAGTATCTTAGTTGTGTACAACTATATTCTTGTAATTTCTGCATACTGAAGGTTTACCAAACATAGTTTTCAGTAACTTTCAGGAATATTTTACAGGAAACAATTTCACCAATTGATAACACACTGAAAAAATGGTGTAGAAACAGTTTTTTACTCAGAAATTGTGCAATAAAAATAAACCTGAATTATTTTTTTATTTTTTTATTGTTTTTGTAAAACATACTCCAACAATCTTTGTTTTATCTTCTATTTCAAAATAATTACTGTGTACTAGCAAACAGTACTTCAGCAATATGTTTTCTAACACTTTTTAGTATTTTCAGATTTCAGCATCTTCAGTGTCATTTTCTTTTGTTTAAATCAAAAATAGACAAAAGTATTCAGTTAAGGTCAAGCCATAAATTAGTGTAACTTTTCTAGCATTTTCTGTTTAGTAATCAAATTTGGCAATTGATAAGAAGCACTAAAAATATGTATACATAAATTGGATGATTTTTATTTCAGAAATGAGATTGTTGTGCTTAAGCTGCGTGTTTGTGATGTGTATCCCTCTGTCGCATCAGCTTAGTGGCAGTTTAATCCATTTTGATGAATGAGGTGTGTTACGTGTTCCATGTAGCTTCTGTTTTTCCTCTTCACTCCAGATGTTTCCTTCATTTTACGTCACTACATTCTCCTCCATTCAGAGAAGCCTGTGCCCTGCTTCCCTTCATGACACTCAGACTGAGCTGTCCCGGTGAAGGGGTCTCAGAGACTTAAGAAAATGAAATTAGAACAAAGACAGAGGAAGAGATCAGGAACAGGAAAACTATTCCCAGCGCATGATGCCAATCATGAAACAGATGGAGGTTTTGGCTCAAAAGATGGATCAGTGGTGTTGCGGGTGTTTGTTTGCCAGCCCTTGAGAAAAAAGACCATTTCCAATGGCTGACAAGCAGGCTGCTCAGATGATGAAAAGATTAAAGGGATAGTTCACCCTAAATAGACAATTCTGTTATCATTTACTGTTACATATTACTATTCATGTCATTCTAAACCTGGATGACTGACTTTCTTCTCCAGAACACAGAAGAAAACATTTTAAGGAACACTGAGGTCCAAATATGTATTGAAATACTATTATTGTTATTGTTATATATAATATAAATATTATATATTTATTACTACTAATAAGACCAATAAAAAAAAAACATTTTTAGTGAATTGTTGGCCTTCTGGAAAGTATGATAATTTACTGTATATGTACTCAATACTTGGTAGGGGCTCCTTTTGCTTTAATTACTGCCTCAATTCGGCGTGGCATGGAGGTGATCAGTTTGTGGCACTGCTGAGGTGGTATGGAAGCCCAGGTTGCTTTGATAGCAGCCTTCAGGTCATCTGCATTGTTGGGTCTGGTGTCTCTCATCTTCCTCTTGACAATACCCCATAGATTCTCTATGGGGTTCAGGTCAGGCGAGTTTGCTGGCCAATCAAGCACAGTAACACCATGGTCATTGAACCAGCTTTTGGTACCTCTGGCAGTGTGGGCAGGTGCCAAGTCCTGCTGGAAAATGAAATCAGCATCTCCATAAAGCTTGTCAGCAGAAGGAAGCATGAAGTGCTTTAAAATTTCCTGGTAGATGGCTGCGTTGACTGTGGACTTCAGAAAACACAGTGGACCAACACCAGCAGATGACATGGCAGCCCGAATCATCACTGACTGTGGAAACTTCACACTGGACTTCAAGCAACATGGATTCTGTGCCTCTCCACTCTTCCTCCAGACTCTGGGACCTTGATTTCCAAATGAAATGCAAAATTTACTTTCATCTGAAAAGATGACTTTGGACCACTGAGCAACAGTCCAGTTATTTTTCTCCACAGCTCAGGTAAGATGCTTCTGACGTTGTCTCTGGTTCAGAAGTGGCTTGGTAGCCCTTTTCCTGAAGATGTCTGAGCGTGGTGACTCTTGATGCACTGACTCCAGCTTCAGTCCACTCCTTGCGGTCATCCCTGTTGCTTGTGCACCTTTTCCTACCCAAATTCTTCCTTCCAGTCAACTTTGCATTTAATATGCTTTGATACACCACTCTGTAAACAGCCACACCTTTCAGTAATGACCTTCTGTGACTTACCCTCTTTGTGGAGGGCGTCAATGTTCGTCTTCTGGATCATTGCCAAGTCAGCAGTCTTCTCCATTATTGAGGTTTCAAAGATCAAGAGATACCCGGAATTTATACTGTAGGGATGGTCATTAATTGAAACTCAAATGTATATATTCTAATATTTTGAGATACTGATTTTTGACTTTCATGAGCTGTAAGCTCTAATCATCAAAATTAAAACAAAAAAACTTTTGAAATGTTTTACTTTACATGTAATGAATCTAAAATATATGAAAGTTTCACTTTTTGAAATAACTTACAAGAAAAAATGAACTTTTTCATGACATTCTAATTTATTGAGATGCACCTGTATATATAATGTATGCCTACAAAGGCAAAAGACCTTAACTCGCTAGAGTGTGAAACTGAGAAAACTGACTTTTGACTGAAACTGAAATTTGGCAATTAGATGTTTTAGTAATGAAAATTATCTACATTAAAAAATTGTGAACTCAAACTTGATTTTTACCCCTATTTTGAAGTTAATGTACTCTGCCTTTGCATTGTCTGCAAAAAGTGAGAAGTCACAGCAAGGCAAAAGGCAGTAACTTCCACATTATCAATATTTGGTTGCTGATCACCATTTACCAAATAGTTATAGTAACACCTGTATAAAATCTAGTGATCATGGGCTATCCCATACAGGCTATTGCATACAGTGATGTGACTGTATTATTATTATTTTTTGACCGTTACAAGCAGACTAAAAGTTAAACGTGAGAGGATACCGTTTTGCAACCAATTTATTTGCTATGCTCAGTAACGTAAACGAATGCTAGACATAGCATAATTGCTTTTATATTGACTTGAATGAAATAGCCTAACCTAAAAGAATGACTTGTGGATTGATGTGCATGCCAACAAGCAGGAACTCCCAGAATGCTTGTGGATTAAACACCTCCGATGACGTTCATCGCCATGGATTGATTTTATCGGGTTACAAGAAAAGGTAGGATATGGATTTAATTGTGAACTGTTAGTAGGCTGCTAATTTTATGATTGATCATGCTACATGCTACGGCATTCAAGTCCACACATGTCCAACAATAAGTGACAGTCTGGTGAATAATCTGCATTACAAAAAGGAAAAAAAAATATTTAAAGGTTATTCACGATTATGTATTGCTGCCAAGGTATCTAGTCTTTACAGTGCTTTGTTATATGGAGCTTCTTGGGAGATCGCGATCTATCTAATTAGTTTGTCTACACCATAATTAAAATGCGGCAGACTTTAATGGAAAGTAAAACAAAGGCAGAATACCGTATAACTCCAAGCCGGCACCGTAACTTCATTTTGACGCGCGGCTAACAAAGGCAGAACGCCATAACTCAATTTGAGTTACCAAACAAAGTGAAAGAGGCGTAACTGGTGTTATACAGTGTTCTGCCTTGGTTTCTCTGGGGCTTTTCGAAGTTACGGTTGATACGACCCATTATTTTCTCGGAAAAACAACGAAATTGACTCAAGATACTTATGCACATGATAAAGGATGTCTTGAATGTCCCAAAATATCAATAACTCGTTTTTGACCAAAATCGAAGTTACGGTCTTTTGCCTTTGCACGGTAGTATGCACATATACACAGTGGTGTCAAAAAGGTTTTGCCCCCTTCCGTTTTTTTTTTTTTTTTTTGCATATTTGTCACACTTGAATGATTCAGATCATCAAACAAATTGTAATATTACACAAAGAAAGATAACCCGAGTAAATACAAAATGCAGTTTTGAAATAATGATTTCATTTATTAAGGGAAAAAAGCTGTCCAAACCTGCCGTACCCTACATGAAAATGTAATTGCCCCCTAAATCTAATAACTGGTTGTGCCACCCTTTGCAGCAACAACTGCAATCAAGCGTTTGCGATAACTGGCAATGAGTCTTTCACATCGCTGTGGAGGAATTTTGGCCCACTCTTCTTTGCAGAATTGTTTTAATTCAGCCATATTGGAGTGTTTTCAAACATGTTTGATATTTTTTGGCAAATGTGAGACAAGCCTTTGTGTTATTTTTGGTCAGCAGTGGCTTTTGCCTTGGAACTCTCCCATGGATGCCGTTTTTGCCCAGTCTCTTTCTTATTGTTGAATCATGAACACTGACCTTAATTGAGGCAAGTGAGGCCTGCAGTTCTTTAGATGTTGTGCTGGGTTCTTTTATGACCTCCTGGATGAGTCGTCGTTGCGCTCTTGGAGTAATTTTGGTAGGCCAGCCACTCCTGGGAAGGTTCACCACTGTTACAAGTTCTCCCCATTTGTGGATAATGGCTCTGACTGTGGTTTGCTGGAGTCCCAAAGCCTTAGAAATGGCTTTATAACCCTTTCCAGAATGATACATGTCAACTATTTTGTTTCTCATCTGTTCTTGAATATCTTTAGATCACTTCATGATGTGTTGCTCTTTAAGCATGCTTCACTTTGTCAGACAGGTTCTATTTATGTGATTTCTTGATTCAACCAGTCTGGCAGTAATCAGGCATGGGTTTGGCTAGTGAAATCTAACTCCGATTTCTAAAATAATGTGATTAATCACAGTTCTTTCATGATTTAACAGGAGGGGGCAATTCATTTTTCACGTAGGGCCAGGCAGGTTTGGACAGCTTTTTCCCTTAATAAATGAAATCATCATTTAAAAACTGCATTTTGTATTTACTTGCAGTATCTTTGTGTAATATTAAAATTAGTTTGATGACAAATATGCAAAAAAAACAGAACCTTTTCATGGCACTGTGTGTGTATATATATATATATATATATATATATATATATATATATA
Organism: Schizothorax lantsangensis; assembly: GCA_027422415.1. Classification (NCBI taxonomy): domain Eukaryota; kingdom Metazoa; phylum Chordata; class Actinopteri; order Cypriniformes; family Cyprinidae; genus Schizothorax; species Schizothorax lantsangensis. Next base: position 14,940,417 of record CM049844.1, on the reverse strand, counting down.
TAGATATATAGATATATATATATATATATATATATATATATATCTATATATATACATACAGATATATAACACTGGATAATTTTTCTCAATAAATAAATGACAAAGAAAATATTTTTCTCTCACTTGTTTGTTTCGGTTCTCGTTGTCTACTTTCAGGACTTATATGAAAATCTGTTGATGTTTTGGGTCATATTTATGCAGAAATATAGAAAATTCTAAAGGGTTCACAAACTTTCAAGCAGCACTGTATATATATATATATATATATATATATATATATATATATATATATATATTTATATATTTTTTTTTTTTTTTTTTTTTTTTTTTTTTTTTTTTTTTTTTTTTTCAATTAATGATTTTAATAATTTGGTTAACAATAACAACCCTGGTTGGACCCTGTTGACTTGCATTGTACACACACACACACACACACAAAAACTCTTCTTTTGTGTTCCACAGAAGAAAGAAGGAAGTCATACATATTTTGTGTGAAATGTCCCTTTAAGACCATGTTTGTTTGTTCCCCTTAGTTTCCGAGATGTGTGCATGATGAATTGCTAGAAACCCAAACAGCATTTGACAATTTGATTGCTTTGCTTTTGATGAGATTCAAATGAGATATATAGTGCATGACTTTCCTTTCATCCATATAAAAACCATAGAAGAGGAAGTGTTTTTGGACTACAATTATAATAATCATATGCATTGGTAAAACAATTCTCATGACAGTGTGCATTTATCCCACAAAGCACTTTTACACCACAACACATGATAAGCAGTCAGTTCAGCATGACTGTGACACATTGAGTAAGCAGGCCTTGAATAACCATGCAATAATGACGATAATAATATTAAAACTGCTTTTCATTTTGGATTCCTTTACACAATCTAACCGAACTACATGTCGGTGCATGTTAGTATGTCACTGCTCTCTTCTCGATTATGTCAGAGTCATATTTACTGCAGCCTACTCATCTTCTCTTTCCTCACAAGGAGGGGAACTTCCTCAAAAACATGTCAACATCACACGGGAAAAACAACAGCCAAAACAGAGCAGAAAATGAAATGAAAAGTCCCAAGCACTTTTGGCGATGAGAGTGTACAATGTAATCATACATGTTTAGGGTCCGAGGGAGCAGATAATCTGTGTTTAGGAGGATGTGCGCTTGCCTTAAGCCGAGCAAAGACAGTAAACAAAGTGGTTAAACAGCGCGTTGACGCACCATCCGCTAGCAGTGAAACCACTGGCCGACGGTGTTTGCAGTGGGTGGGGTTGTTGCCAGGGATGCAACAGGGTTTGTAATAGTTGTAAAGCAGAGAACAATACACAAACAGATATTAATCCATCTCCCTTGAGGAATACGGTCTGTTTACTATTGAGGAGCAGACGGGAAAAACATAGAAGAGGATGACATGTTTTACTTTTGGTAGTGTTATTTTTGTTATATTGGGCACCTACAGCTATTTTTTTAATCGAAGAGTCTTCCTGTGACACTGGGGGCTTTTTGAGCCTCATGCATTGAATGTGATCTGAGACGCATGACTAGATCATAAGCACATACCATGATGCACAAATAACAAAATTTCATTTCATGCTTTACTTTCAGGAGGAATTTCCTTTTCTTTTAATCAAATGTTCTTCAGTGTTTGTTCTGTTATGCCACTTCTGTTATTTGTTTTATTCTGATAAGCCTCTTCTCATGATTGTTTATTACTATTTTCAAGCTGGAGGAAAGTTTCTAGGAAGCTGAAACATCTGTGATGCAAAGCTGTTTTTGGCCTTTAACTCGCTCTGAAGGACCCAGTCTGGGATTTGAGGTTGTTACCCTGATGAAATTTGTCAGGAGACTTCATCAAGACTGGAATCAATTTCTATTCAATTTATTACTTCGTTCATTAGTCAGCACAATGGCGTAAAACATTCCAGTAATATGGACGAAGAAAATTGTATACTGTATATACTAATATAAACCTTCTGTCGTTCTGTCCTCTGCAAGTCCATAAAAACCATTATGCCAGTGGAATGTCCTCATAAAACATGGAAACCCATGTGTGTGTGTGTGTGTGTGTGTGTGTGTGTGTGTGTGTGTGTGTGTGTGTGTGTGCACTCTAGCATGTCATACAGCAAGACTTATCATCTGCTTTCTTAAAGAGACCATATTATGTGAAAATCGAAGGGAGGGACAAGCATATTAATTTTATTTATTATAAGTAACCTTAACATGAAAGCAAAACAAACACCAGTTCTGTGTTTATTTATATTATTATATATATTCATATGAATTAATTATACACACATTGATTATTTACAAATATTAATTACAAGTAATGTTTTATAACTATTTTTCATATTTATGTTTACATAAACAGGGAACAATAATACCAATATGTGGCTATACTTCTAGACTGACTAACCAACTTTAACAAATTGATTTGATATGGTCTTGAAAAGTAGAGTTATTTTAGCATGCTAAGGCTGATATTTACAGTAGGAAAAGTATGCAATAACATTTTAAAGATCCTATAAAAACCTGTCATTTTATAAGAAATGCATTTTAAACCTAAAAATTATTTGTACGGTAACCTTCCCAATGAGTCAGGAAAAAAAAACGAGCCTTTCCTTGTCTGGAAATTATTGCGAATTTTCACATGGTGGAGCACAGACAGTTCTCAGATATTTGAGAGGACTGGTGAACGCTGAATGACCTTGATTTGTTCAGAATTGAAAATGCTGACTCACAAGCAGACATAGTCAGAATTAACGGATGCTTGCCACTTCACATTACTCAGCGCTACAAACTAAAACACAGTTTAACACTTAACACAGGGAGAAGCAAACTTGTTAGCCTACTGACGGAGGTTCAGTTTCTATCATTGATTTCTCTTTTACTGAATAAAACCATGTGGCATCATTCGCATGAGCAACTGGCAGTTGGAGAGCCATTGCACAACTAAAGGAATCTGTTTTGTCACCTTGTTAATGCTGCATTCTTAAACTCCTCCGTTAGCATAGTGGGTGTTGTCACAAACGTCTCACATGCTGCTTTCAGTTACCATATTTTGTATGAATCTGAAACATGCGAGACCTCAAATATCTGTGACAAATAACTGGAGGTCAAAGCAGTGTGCTGTGTGTTAAAGTGTATTAGTACGCACAGGTTGTGTAGCACGTCACACCAGTTCTCTCTTTTGACTGTCTCCTTGCTTTTCACCGTGTCCCTTTCCCTCCATCCTTATGACCCCCCTTAACCACCACCACCCGACCTCACGCTGCCCCAGAGGGGTCAACCCTCCCCTGTAAAAGTGCAAATAGAGTAACGCCCTGGATGATCAGCTCTGCTCACGCCGCGCCGGGCTGAGCCTCAGCCCAGACTGTCTGCAAATTAGAGAAATTAGCCCAGTGAAAAGAGTGGCACACTTAAGCCATGCGGCCCACATGCGTCTCCAAAATAGCCACGAGAGCCATATGGCAGCCAATTTACTGGCCGTTTCACTTCATGGGTGAAGACGAGTAAGATGGACAAGCAGTTGATGTTAATGAACATGGTAGAGATTGTGTTTGTTATTGTTTTTAATGTAAAATGTCCTTTCCAATATTACAGGACTGTAGGAAATTGTTTGCCTGAAGTCCAGTTATTGATGTGTGATGAACAGTTTCAATTATTTATTTAGTCTTAGAAGGGCTTTTTTTATTTAACTTTTTATGGGCAGTAACAAGAAGTTTTAGTAAGTTCCTTATTAGGTGGTGAAACATGAGGAAGAGAATTTCCACAAACGTTCCTAACATGAAGCAGCTCTTTCACTTTGTTCTGAAGCGTGAATTCATAACATGCGAATAGTGACATTTCCACCCACCCCAAAACGTCTGCTGAATGCCACTCCATACCATATTTAGCACTGCTTCAATCAAACAAAACGAAAGTATTTATGCTATACCCTTCCCCTGGCTTTCTTTTTCTTTTTCCCTTTCCTATTCATTTGACAAGTGTATGCTTACTTTTCATAGCAATATAGCTACATTTTTAATATTGCATGCACAGTTGCAGTGGTGTCCAAAAATCTGAGGCCACTAGCCTAAATGCATACATTTTGCTTCTTTTTTATTTTAATTGATATTATCACAATAACAGTTTGAGTGGTGATCTTTTTCTCCAGCAAATTTTGAGTAGAACCTTTTGTGCTTTAATGCCACACATTTATTAAATTAGTAACCTAGAAATAGTGCACAATCTGAAATATATTTTCATGATTATTTTATATCATGCTGTCTTTTTTCTGTATTATTATTATTTTTTTTTTTGGTCTTAGTTAGGTTTAAAGTTAATTTTCATTGCAAAAATTAATTTGTTACTCAGCATTTTTGTGTTTTCCAGTACAAATACCTAGACATTAATAAATCAAGATACATTTACATTTGAGCAAAATGACTAAAGATATTAAGTGTTTACTGAAAAATATATCATGTTTATGCTTAAAACAAGAAAAAAGTCTGCCAATAGTATAGTAAAGAAAACTTGATTCAAAGGTTTATTTTTCTTATCGCATAGGCAGGTATTTTTTCTTGTTTTAAGGAAAAACTAAATTTTGATACATTTTTCAGAAAACAAGGCTTCAAAACAAGACTCAAGTAATTGCATCCTAGTTTTGGACCCCGCATTAAATTATAAAAGTATTTTTGAAATTTTTATATTTAAAAAAATATTAATATTCTTAATTAATATTGTATAAGTCTCATTCTTTTTTTCATGCTGTTTGATTTCCCCTTTTTTCAGAGCATAGCTGACTGATGCTCATGAGTCTTAATGTAAGGGTTGATGAATTTCCATGGACCGAATGTTCCAGGTCAGAACTGATGAGTTTAGACTGGACCGAGGTCTCTGTGTCAGAACTGGTGCATGTGGCATCCTGACAGGGTGATAAAACCCTTCAGACAGGTGTCTGAGAAGCTCTTCAATTTGACCTGCTTTGTTTCCTGTCTCCGTCTCTTCCACTACTGGCCACAGCAGAGTATCACACACCAGGCCAGGTCTAGATCTAGGTCACAGAGGTGCTTGTAGCGTGTGTGTGTGTTTCAAGGGAGGGGGGTCTAATTGGGCTGGGACCAGATTGCTCATTAAGAGCCCATCCAAGCAAAAGTCCATTGGTGTGTTTTCAGTGACCCAACCATCTGTTTTTTACTTAGTTGTTCAACTCCATTCAGATTGTCCAAGAACATCCTTTGTCTGCTGGAGGTGTTGATGTGTACGTTTGGGCTTGCTGTGTCCGAAACGCTTCTAGTGTCCCAATTGGATCACCTTCGACTAATCCTGGCGGTCACATGATTAATGCCAGATGCTGATTGGTTAGTCTTCGCAACTCAAAAGTCTGGCACAGCGCAGCGTGGACAGTTTGAGTAACAGTAGCCAACGGGCAAGAGAGTTCGAGATATCAGAGGGAGATTGCTGTTGGAAGGTTTTTTGGACTTTATGGAAACTGGAGAGAAATCAAACAAGATAACAGAGTGACTGGGCAACGGGAACACAGCGATGACCTAACCAAAGATATTGAGGATGCAACAGCTGAATGAATGTGAAGTGAGTTTGGGATATTATTTTTTTATTTGTTTGTTTTATTCATAGAAACCATATTGTGATCTTTGAGTCTGGTTTGCTCCCCTATTCGGCGTCATTGTTGTTGATTGAGTTATAATTGGATAAAGTTACAAGCTTTTGTGAATGCTCTAGTTCATTAACCTCACTGGCATGGCACTTCATTTTTTTTATCTGGTTTGGCCCAAATGTTCCTTCACAAACTAGTACATTTGACTTAATCTGATTTAGTCAAAGTGAGATCACAGATTAATAGGATATAATTACTTAAATAAAGCTTAATAATACACCTAATTCTTGCCTACAGATACAATAACAGTGCTAAATGTTATATGTCAGTGACTACCTGTGACTCCGCTCATAAAAGAAAACAATGTATTTCTCATAAAAGTCAGGTTTACAACATTTGGCATCATACTACTACATCTGTCATGCCTCATTTATTCTGTCATTAATTAGTCATCAAATGGTTTTATGTGATTATACGTAACCATAGTTAATGTTCACTACTTCTGAAGAAGTGTGTTTTTCTGACTAGGTGTATGTGTCATTTATAGCCATGGATGGTAAGCATTATAAGAATACATATTGTATTACAACACGGGAACACGCACATGTATTGTATTATGCAAGGCGTGTATTGCGAAACTTTGCACACCTGAAATTAAATGTCTAAATACATCTTTTGGTTTTTCTTTAGATCTTTAACTAACAAATAAAGCAAAAGGAGGACATCTCCAACAGAGAACCAAAGCAACACAAACCAAAGGAGAATATACCAAACTGCTTATACAAGAAAATCTACGAGCGAAATACCACAGAAGAAGCAACTGAAAAGGGAAAGAGAGAAAATGAAGTTGGAGGCATCTCTAGAGGACATGAGCGAGTGGAGGGAGGTGGACTTTGCCCTGAACTGCACCTACATCGTCCACGACCAGGCATCCGAACCCAACTTCAGCCTAACCAAGGCCATGACCTCCATTCCACGGAACCTCACCTTCCAGTACAGCACAGACAACCAGGTACAGTCTGCAGCTATAGGCTGTGTACACTACATTCCCAATTCCCTTATTTCAACAGACTGTTGATTAGTCATCATTTAATAGACACTTGTTGCCTAAAGCAGCTTGTGCAACACTGCTTTCACTTCATAGGTTTTCCTGGAGCAGATACTAACAAAACAGCTTTAGAAAGTATGTAGGTGCTTCTGAATTGGTATTATCATATCCTTAAAAACAAAGATGTTTCTGATACTGTTTTGTTGCAAGCATATAAGGGTGTCTCAGGACCTCAAGTTCAACTCTATCTGAGCCTAGATACCGAATCATTAAGCCGGCACCATTTAGATGTATAAAAATAAGGTTCCATGAAATGGGATTGTTCAATTCAAAGTATCAGATATCGTAAACATGTCTTGACTTCATTTCACGCGGTATGGGGGTGCTGCGAGGTGTGGTTCAGTAGGTCAGTGTGACGATGACACAGTCATTGGTAGGTCAGGGATCAAGCAGGTAGAGGACCTATGAGGTAACAGCCTAATCACATTAACTCTTTCTCTACCTGACATTTACATACTCACTCTGCTTTCAATGAGCTTGCACATGGTGGAGAGCTTCTATTGACTATTTATTTGTTATATTACAAATAAAGGTTATATTACATGGCTTTCTGTAATATTTGATTCTGATTGGTCATTGAAGGGATTTTGCATCCTGACATCCAGTTTTCTTATACTATACTTCTTATTTAAATGTTCAAAACAATATATTTTTCATAAAAAATATCAGACTTCTTTTTCGCAACCGGTTATTTTAACCAGTCATTATCGCAATAAACTCCTTCAGGATGATACCTGAACATCTTGTTGAGTTTATTTTGTTGACTGATTATTTACTTTTAACAGTGGCGTATTTTGCAAACTTTGTAAATTTAGTATTAAAATAAGATAACTGCAGTGCTGTCAATGAAATTTAACAAGATGTTAAAAAATTTAACAATTCTGTTTTTTGATCAGCGTTCTTATCTCTATCTCTGTCTTGTTTAAACATATTTGACTGTGTCATTCTTCACCCCTTTGCTGTGGTTTCTTTTGCGTCTTCTTCATGCACTCTGTCGCTGTTCTGTTTGTCTTCTGCATGATCCAATTTCCCTCCTTCGCAGGTGAAAGTCAGTTCCTCTTTCTATTGCCCCTGCTCTTTTTAAGTTCACACTGAACGTGTGAAATTGCGGTCATCAGCTCAGGGAGGATGCATACGCACACATGCATATACACTAGTCTATCTAAAAAAATATGCTAAGACAGAAAAATGTGTGAAAAATTTGTTTGTGTTAAGACCTCAAGGTTGGCCATGGTTCTGTTATTTATTCACCCACATGTCCTTTTAAGCCTGATTTTCTTTCTTCAGTTAAACACCAAAGGAGTGATTTTGTATAATATAAATATAACCATTTTTGGTCGCACTTTATTTTAAGGTCCATTTCTGGCTATTTATAAACCATTAATTATGACTTTTCCCTGAACAAACTCCTAATTTGCTGCTTATTAATAGTTATTAAGGTAGATGTTAAGTTTAGGTATTGGGATGTATGATTATGGATGTAGAATATAGTCATGCAGAATATGTGATTAATAAGTATTAATAAATAGCCAATATGTTAGTAATAGGCATGCTAATAATAAGCAACTAGTTCATAATAAGAATTGGTCCCTGTACTAAAGTGTTACCCTATTTTTTTATTCTCATTGACCGCATAATGGACTATTTGGTCTGCACTAAATTGTTTCTTTCTCTTCCTCTTTTCTTTCACACATTCTTTTTTCTCATATGCCCTCATATTCTTTTCCCACGCTGACTCTCCTTTTTTAAGCATGGAGATAAAAACAAACATACAACAGCATATTTCCTGACACGATAGACTAAGACACAACTAGAATCGCTGTCAGACACATGTTAAAAAGCTTTTACTAACAGCAGATCTCTGTACTCGCACTAGTTGAAATTTACAAATACTTCGAGAGATATTACACACTTCCCATTTCTGCGCAAGCTATTCCTCTTATCTCTGCTGATTCTGTAAAAAGCATTGCTCTTACGTTGTCAATGGCGTTAGCTATGGACAGGAAAACCCACATTCAGTGTGTCAGTTCCCGGAGGGCCTCTGTAGCCGACCATACATTTTTATTGGAAGGAAGAGATGAAAGACTTTAGGGATGTCAGAAAGCTAGTCTCATGGTGACTAGGCTGCTAGTCATATGCTATATGGTTTCTGTGATGCATACGCACACATTCCAAAGTTTCTGTATTTGTGAAAATCTACTTATCGCTGCTTTAACGTGTCGTTAGTGCATTACGAATGCACGTTTTGTGGGGGAGAACAGAAAGTGACTGCTATCTCTCGACTGTTATCTGATTTTAGCAGCTACCAGCGCTGCTAGCACATGCTAATACAGTGTGCATTAAACACTGCTACTTTACTTTTCCCTTTAATTTCAAACTGCAAACTAAATTGGAACTAACAATATAGAAGTTTATAGAAGGTGTTAGCAGGCAACGGTACAAATTTGCTCAATCTAAGGGGGTGTATAAACAATGCTCCCTGACCCTTAGCTTGAGAAGTGTGCCTAACTAAGGGGGGCACGTGGCAGATGGGGTGATCTGTGACAGGGTCGGGAAGGACACAAACGCGCAAACACACACACTCACAGAATCTCAGCCAAAGGAAGTAGGTTAAGCTTGACTGATTAACTTTCGTTTGGACCGAAGATCCTCGGACAGCTTGTGGGGGGGGGGGGGTGTCTTGTTTGGATGGAGGGTTGAGTGCTCCAGCGTGTGCGTTGGGGCAGCGTGGTGCCGTTGGTCTTGTCAAAGGGTGACACTCACCCCCCTGCCCCCTCCTCTTTCTCCCTAAACCTATTCTGAGCAGTTAATCACTAAAGACTTACCAATTAGTCACGCAACGCTAACGATGCACAATTCTACTGTCACCGCAGCTCTCGTCTCCAGCCAATAACTGTGCCTCCAAAACCATCCTTCCTCTTCGTACTTGGAATCCATCATTTCTTTCTATTGCCTCAAATCAGGTTTCAACCATCATAATATTGCTTTAAGTGGACTTTTGATCTAAAATTGTAGCATGTAAACTTATCGTAATAGTTCAAGAAGTGCAGGAGTGGCTTGATAGTATAAATGGGGCCACTTACCCCCATGCCACAGTGTGACCTATTTACAGGCCTAGTTTCTGGTTTCTACAGAGCATTGAGAGTGGACCACCTGCTCCACTTTGTCTTCTGTTTTCCCTCTGCTTTCCTTTTTTTTGTCTTTTTAGGACCTCAGACATGATTGTTTGTCAATACCACACAACTTTAGGCAGCAGGGTCAAATGGGTCAGGCGTTATTGAGGACAGCTGTATATATTCTAGGTCAGGGTCCAAGTAGAGCAGGGAAAGTATAAGTCTATTTACTTAACTCATTAACCTGTGAGGTTAGTGTGCCTTAGGTCACCTATGACGCTCACCAACCAAGCACGTCTCGCTGAACTTGTGCAATGCAGTTTCCTGCTCAAAATAGATAGATCAATAATCATTTATTTTAATTCCTCCCCTGACTAAGTGCCACTCTTGATTTTTGCAGGTGACTGGCGTTTTCAGCAAAGAGTACATACCTCAAGGTACACGATTCGGACCTCTTCAAGGGGTCATTTACACCAAAGAAAATGTGCCCCTTCAGACCAACAGGAAATATTTTTGGAGGGTAAGTGACATCATTGTTGATCTAATCTTTAGTGAAAAGCTGCCAAACTGGTCATGACTGACTTTCCACAGAATTTTAGAAGAAAGGAGCCGGAAGCATATTCATTCATGCTTGAATACATCCAAATATGCATTGGCTTCTTCAACACGATAGTCTTTCTTTTAAATACTTGCATATGTTCATATGCACACATGCACTCAGTGTAGTTATTTCTATTAGGCTTAGTTTGCTGAACACTCAGGAGCTTACTTGGAAAGCACAGAGGAAGCTCTGAGAGATTTTATCCTGTTTGTTGTAGATTCCTGCTTTGTTCTCATACAATGGTTTACTCAGCAGAAGTTACCAAGTATAACTATTTCGAAACCTTTCATCAAAAACGCAAAGGATAGCGCAAGTCTCTGGTTTGTGGCCAGGTTTTAGAGAAGTCGGGATTCCTGCACAGACAGAGACAAAGTGGCATACGTACACACACACACACACACACACACAAAATCACTTTCTTTTCAGTTCTTACAGTTTTGCGTTCATATCAGCATGCGTGTGAACTTCAGTCTCTTTATCTCCCTGCTAAGTGCACTAGATATATCTATGTGTGTGTTTGTGTTTACATGTGTGGCAGCGCGCATGTAAGGGCATACATGCACACACGCACGAGTGTCTTTGAGTGTGTGTGCACATGCACACATTTGTGTGTGTCACTGTGGGTTTTCCTAGTCTGAGCTGTCCTTTCCTTTCTCCATTTCCTGTAAATCCATACTGGCTTCCTGTTGCCATAAAGCAATGAAATGACGCAGCATGTCACGTGACTAAAGGCAGGTGGACGGATGTTAAAATGAAGGCTGTTCGTGTGGGTGAAAGTGTGTTTATGAGTCTTCAAGGGTGTAACTGGTAAAAGGAGTGTCAGAGATAGGGGAGCTAGCATGCCCTGGCACGTCTCAGCAGTGAATTCCCCCACATACAAATGAGAATGAAAGTGGGAGGAGAAAGGGGCGGAGAAGTGCGTGTGACTAGCAGCATGTGTAGATCGTTTTGACGCCCAGCGCTTTATAAAGAGCTTGACATCATTGACACACAAAGTTAGTCACACATCTTCTGCGGGACAAGCCACACACACACACACTTTCACAGGTTAGAAGACGCAGAGGAGTTTATATAAACAGCTGTTTGAAGAGCGTTCTGTTCATGGCAGAGGTGAAGAATCATTTGTAACAACTTTTTTTTCAATGAAATTAATGTAAATAATTTTTTTTACTGAATTTAATTTAAGATTTGTTAAAAGATAAAAATGTTAAAGTTGTAATGTTTAATTGTTAATCTATTTTCTGCAGACTAGCAGGAAGAATTAATGCGGTTTCCTTTCTCTCCATCCAGATCTACAGTGGTGGCCACCTACACCACTTCATTGATGGCTACGATGTCCACCGCAGCAACTGGATGCGGTATGCCAACCCAGCACGATCGCTGGCGGAACAGAACCTGGTGGCCTGTCAAAATGGCCAGGAGATCTTCTTCTACACCATCCGGCCCGTGGAGCCCAAGCAGGAGCTGTTGGTGTGGTACAGCCCGGAGTTCTCCCAGAGACTGTGCGGCCAGCAAGAGCAACCAGACAGCCTAAAGCCAAGTGAGTCATGAGCTCCGGAATTATCCCACATTATTTGGCACTGGGGAGGGAAAAACTGGATAAAATGTTGGTTTTTATGTAGATAGTGTGATTTTTTTTTTTCTTTGACTTCTTTTCCTATTCATTTTATAACTTTATTACTTTCTCACTGGCTCTCTTAAAACTATGGAATTATTAGTCACCTCAGCTACATTTGTACTGTATTTTGCCCCTCCTGTGCACTCTCAACCAAGACAGTGTTTATTCTGTGCCGGTCTCTATCTTTTCCTCTATTTCTGAATCAGGTGACTTTTTTAATGCGTTTATTCTAAGAGATCAGTAAATAATGGACACCCTCTGTTCTTCTGTGTACATTAGTTGTGTTGATATACAGCATATAAAAGGAGGATGTTGATGTTGTTGTTTTTTGTGGCAGCATATATAGGTTTGACAGTTATGATATTATGCCACCAACAGCAGCATTCATCACACAGTTAAAGTGGTACTAGGCTTTTATTCGTTGATAAGTCTGTTCTAAAAAAAAACATTTTATGTCATATAAGTTTGATCTAATATATAATGTAACACACACACTTTGATTCTTTAGATATGGTAAGCAATGAAAGTGACTGTAAATGAAACTGTGTACAGTCTGTGAGCATGTGTATATTTATGACAAAATGATGGACCATCTGGATTTTCTGTCTAAGGAGATGTCATGCGATACTACCTATGTCACATTAATTCAATCTCACACCGACACTGTGCTATTTCCTGTCTTATTCACTCCTCAGAATGTATGTATGTCTGTGTTCATTTTGTGTGTGCTGTTGTTAAGGACCATTACCTGAGTCATGTTGACACGTACACTCCTCTCACCGGTGATGCTTTCACTGAATAAATACAGTACAACTGATTATTAAATATCTCTCTTTAGAAAGTCAGGCACTGCGAAGCACATTAGCCTTTTTAGAGCAACTTTTTTCATTTTGTATCATTCAGTCTGCTTTCACAAGTTCTACTTCCTGTGTGAGGTTTAAAGAAATCTGTATTTTCAGTTTTAGAAAGCGTGATATTACATCATTTAAATTTTTTATGGACTTTGGCATAAATATTGATTATTTCTTAGAATAGGTATGCTGATATTTAGTCTAACTTAAAACATAGTAAATGTCTGTTGTTTCTGTTCATCTGTATTCCTCCATCGTTTAGAATTTGGAAACATATTAATTAATGTTTGTAAGTTGCATTATGTTTTGTGCTGTTGTGTTCTTCAGAGTTTCAAATATCCATTTTCACTTTCCTCCCGGTAGTTAGGAAATGCCTAGACGATGCCTGTAAATGTTGCACCAAATTGGTTTACATCAGGTTTGAGGAACCAAGCTTTGACCACAAGGGTTATAATGTGTTTGTGTAATCTTCCCACTGCTGTGTGACACAGTTGAGCCTTGTACCACTCTCCATCATTTAGCAGGTTTTGTCTGAGTCACCTCAAAGTTTACTGAAAGAAGCTAGCTGTTGTGGCTTTCTTTTTACAATCTATAGAGTGAAAGGACAGTAATAATTTGACCTAATCTCGATTCCCTGTATAACAGTAAGTAACAGTTAGTGCTGAAGCGGTATCGTAGGATTTTTCCCATGGTTGAGGACATCTGCTGTTATGGTGAGTCAGAGTAGTTTCTGAGTAAGAAGTATCGCCGTCACACGAGGCTCCTTTCTTCCGATACATACATATGCCCCTCTACCTCACAAACATACACACACCCACACTGCGAACACCCACACGGTTGTAATCTAGGTGCTGCGTGAAAGCAGTACTATCTCTTTGTCAAACAGAAACCAGTCAGATACCTTCTGCCTGTCAGCTTTAAACTGAAAGAGCTGCCATTTACCATAAGTGAGCGTTTGAGGAGGAAGGTTATGAGTAGGTGTATGACATACAGGCATACAGACATGACCAATGTTGCTCTGCGAAGACTCTGACCTGCTCAGTCAATTTCAACGATAGAAGATTTGTTGAACAAGGCTCAAACAAGACTTCACACACAAGTTTCATACTTGGGTTCTCACCTTTACTGTCTGTCAGCGTTCACAGTTCACCTTGCACTGTGTGACCTTCTCTCTATCTCTCTTTCTCCAGAGTACATACCTGATATCGAATATCAGAAGCAGCCCCTACCTCAGTACACCTACTACCCTAAACAGCCCCCAAGCCCACACAAACTTCACAGTGAGGGACAGGAAGATGAGGTGGACGAAAAGATCGACGTAGAGGTTATTGAGAGGGACACGCCACCTGACACACCAGATGAACAGGTCATGGATTTCAGCAAGAAGATCCACGCAGCTGCTTCGCCAGAGCCTGTCCATTCTCCACATCCCAACCAGAAAGAGATGAACATAAGCATTCACCCATATCCCACACTGTCCCCACCGCAAGACCTTCCGCTCCACTTACATGGCCTCTATGGTCATCGAGAAGGTCTTATCTCATACCCTTCATTGCCCTCACCTAGACCCCTGCAAGCTCCATATCCCTTATTACCACCATACAGCCCTCATTATTCACGTCTGATCTTGCCTCCATACTCCCCTCCCTTCCCTTCCATGTTGCCCTCGAAAGGGGGTCTCCGGTACAACGGATTCCTGGGTAGTGATGGCTTGCCCTACCCTTCCATACCCCAACCAGGTCTGTTACCAGTCACACTGCCCTATCCTACCCCACTTCATGGAGGTCTGAAGGAAAGAATCCCAAATACTCCACCCCGAGGAGCCCCTGCAACACCCGAACTCTCCCCTCAGCCAAAGCAATCCCCTCAGCAAACCTTCCAGAAACCTCTCTTTGAATGCGAAGAGGCCATCAACCTCAGCCTGGCTACACCCAAGAGCATGTCACCTTCATCCTCGTCCTCTCCACCGGCACCTGGGTGCAAGTCTCTCCCGTACCCCCTCAAGAAGCAGAATGGCAAAATCAAGTATGAATGCAACGTCTGTCTCAAGACCTTCGGTCAACTGTCCAACCTCAAAGTAAGTAGACTGTACTTGAGTCTTGTTTTTGAAAGATATGGAATTATCTGAGTAAGACTAAAGACTGTACGTTCATTTTAAAGGTGCACTTGAGGGTCCACAGTGGAGAGAGGCCATTCCAGTGCAACATGTGCAAAAAGAGTTTCACCCAACTCGCCCACCTACAGAAACATCACTTGGTCCACACAGGAGAGAAACCACATGAGTGCCAGGTGAGTGTGTATGCTGTGAAAGAAACTCAAGATAAAGGGCATCAGATGACATGTTAACATGCGATGACGCACACACACACACACACACAACATTGCTTATCTCTGACAGAACCTTTACCTTGTCACTCCTGTTTCCTTTAAGAGAAACACTTTGTTGTACTGTAACTAGAGAGGGTGTGACAGTGGCGTCAGCCTGTGCTACTCATTCATCTTGACCACTGAAAACAAATACAGTCTTTTAGTGAAAAAACACGTCTGGCTCGCTGTCTACATACCAAAGCAACAACGAGTCAATTATGTAAGGCAGCAGAGACACTGTCTTCCGTTCTTGTTGTCTGCTGCCTCTTGTTTGCTTTTGAATTACAGGATCTTTTAATGTTCTCTTTGAATGTCTACAGGTGTGCCACAAACGCTTCAGCAGCACCAGCAACCTGAAAACCCACCTACGCCTGCACTCCGGGGAGAAGCCGTATCAGTGTAAGCTGTGTGGGCTGAAGTTCACCCAGTACATTCACCTCAAACTCCACCGTCGACTGCACAGCTCTCGTGACAGGCCCCACTCCTGCCAAGCCTGCACTAGGGGCTTCATCCATCGCTTCTCACTGAACCTCCATCAGCGTTCCGGCTTCTGCCCCGCCGCCCGTCCTGAAATCCCAGAGCTGAGGCGTGCAGCAGAGCTGGTAGAGTGCTTTGACGCCAGTCAGGAGGCAGAGGGTCTGCCTGAGAGTGCTGGAGAGGCTCAGGTGGACGCTGCCTTGGAAAAGTGGTTGGCTAGAAGTTTGGAGAGCGGCGAGGGGAAGGAGGACATTGGATTCCTCAAGGCTGTTGCTGCAGTACCTCATGGGGTAACCGCCATGGGTCATCACCAAGAGAGAGCCAGCGTGGTACACTTCAGCCACCGGCCCTCTATAAAGACTGAACAGGAGTAGATGAGGGAGAATATAGCTTGTTCAGGTCTTCCAGAAACCCCAAATTTTGCTACTATGCACAGAGCATTCCCTAGTTGACACCAAAAATCCTCTCTTCCCTGGTAGTTTGAGAGATAAATTAGAGAGAAGATGCATAAACCAAGCCAATGAAAGCCACACCAAACAAATAGTGTTTCCAAAGACTTGAAGATTCTGTCAAGTGATTGTACTTCTACCCTCTGACCTGTTATAGAATGAAGATGTGATTATAATGTCCTCATACTTCATCTGGTTTTCAAAATGATGTGAAAGTCTATTTGTGTGAGTTTGTCTTAACTTATTGTTGAGTTTTTTTTCTTATTTGAGCACTGTATCAAATACTTGTTTATATGTGTACTTCTGTTTTTTTGGTGTGTATGACTTAATGTTTTTTTTTGTTTGTTTGTTTTTTTTGTCCTTTTAAAAAAAAATAATACTGGGATTCTCAGGAATAAGTGTTAATCCCACTATGGACACTATGTGACAGTCCCAAAATGACTGGATTTTCCCGTCCATTCCATTCATTGTGGGTGCAAATGTGTACAGTATGAGTATGTGTGTATGATTTTACCTGGTGTTAAAAAATTCTGGATGTGATCCTTCATGAAAAGATATAAAAATTTACTTTCGGTATCTTTTCAAGGGATGATTCACTGTAGCTTCTAAGTATAATATAGCAGAAGACAATTTTTAGTTTTCTCTTCAACAAACCCTTTTGACATTGGAAAGAGAACATGCCTCACTTTTAATTTAATATTTTAAATAAGAGAAATATTTTTTTGTTTTCTTTGTTTTATTGTTACTTGGTTGTGTCTACCAATGTTTACTGTTGTCTCTTTAATCCAAACAAGTATTGTTAGCACTATGAAAATGATCAAATCTATGTAGCTGGAACTGATTTTGTCCATCATGAAGATTGCGATACTTTTTTATAGACTACAGAACTACAGACACAACAGTACCTCATACTAAAAAGTTAAATTGTTAGGTTCATATTTTATGCTGTTTTAATTTATTTGCTGTCAGCACTGGAAAAAGCAGGAACTAGATCCAAGTGCAGGATATTTGATTGTTAGCTATAAGCAGGGTTTAGAAACAAGACTGTTCCATTACTTAGTGACTTTTTGTACAGTTCTTTTGTTATGCTAGTTTATTTTTGACTCAGTCCAAATTATGTTGATACTTTATATGTGAGAACCTATTTTTGACAAACTTTTATAATGTAGCACATTAAACATTACTTGTCTAAGACCACGCTCTTTCTGTCTTATGGTGTTAATGACTTTACTATGTCAATAGAATCAAGTTTTCACACCCACACACTCATACAACACCCATCAGGCTTATTCGTTTGAAAGTCCCACACGAAAGTTGATCTTTGTGGTCGTATTTCTAGAAAGTAGAGGAACTGAAATTGTTGCTCATCAGCTAGGACTGATCAAAAATGCCCACCATCACATGCAACGCTGTTTTTCATTTTGACATTGATAAAAAAAATAAAACCACCTTCAACCTTTATCTACTCTTACTTTACAGTTGAATTTACAGTAAAAACATAGTTTTGGTTTCAAACGAACTCCTCTTAGCTATTATATAATAAAAGATGATAACAATAACTCTTGTTTTTATTACTGGAGGAACTTTGACATCAGTTCAAGTTAAATGTGGACTTTCTGAAACATTTAAATGATGGTTTGCACCGCTCCAAACAAAACATGGCAAATTTTGTTGAACTAGCCTTAAAAATACAGTTGTGTTCAGAAGAGCTTGCAATTATATAACTACTGTATGTAAAAGTAACACAGTTCTTCTATTTGTGAAACTGGAGATTAATATGAAGCAAAGCACTGATTTGAGTAACTTATCTGGCAGTTTACATCGCGCTCAGTCACCTTTCCCGCACAATGCTGACCTGTTCTTTTACCAAACCGCTCTTCTAGTCTCTATAAGCAGGTAAAACTGTGGTATGATCAACATAAATGTCAGGAACGGAAGACAAAGCAGTTACAGTAAGTAATGCCTCACGGCTTCTCTGTCTTCTCTGAGTACAACACTTATCTGTTTCCTTTTGTCACAGCCTCCCCTCTTCTCCCCTCAAGGGTGCACACATGAAGGGAGAGCCCCACGCCACACACACCTCAGACCAGAACAAACACACCTCAGCAGTGTATGTGTGAGAGAACGACAGACAACAAGTGAGAGAAAGACTACATCTGTCATTGACAGCATGTCAAACCACCACTTTGAATACATCTATAGGAGAATTTGCAAGAGGCCCTTTTATGGCAGAAAGGAGAAAGAAACAGAGAGAAGCATGTGAAAACACACCACAGAGAAAGAAAGAAAGAGTGGAACTTGACTTGCTGTAAATGACATGAGGTGTGTGTGTGTGTGTGTGTGTCACTTTGGGTGTGTGTGTGTGACATGTTCAGAGTACTTGCATTGCCTTCCTGCACAGACTTAAAACAGCAATTGCTAGTAAGTCATTCTCTGAAACCCAGAAGCTTAGTTCCTGTCAACAGTGGCCAGCGCAGCACTGGGGCAAAAGTAGTTTAACTGCATAAAACCTAGTGTTGATATCTCAAAAGCATTCATAACCATGAAGGCATGCAACATTTATTTTAATTTTGTTCACAAAATAGTTGATAAGTGTACTGAGTACACAAATATATATATATATATATATATATATATATTTCAAAGTAAACAGAGATTATTAAACGACATTTCACACTATTTTAGTCTTTCTACTTCAAATGTAATGTGTAATTCAATGTATTACTTGTCATTTCTTTGTAATTATTTGTTATTAAGTGGAAATGGTTTCAAAGTAAATCCTATATTTTTTATTCTAAAGAAAGATTCCAGGTACATCATGAAACCTATAAATCAATCCGTTTTTCCATGTCATTAGTGTTAAGGTGGCTTTAATCCTACACCAAATAAAATATTTTGGTAGTTATTCGGTAATGGAATGTGATGTATGATCTAATTCTGCAGTATCCCCTCAGGTACTACTGTGCTGCTTTCACATGTGGAAATAATTAATTTTGCCACACCTGTATCAATTGGGCGAAACGTCATTATAAAAATTGCAGCAAAGATAACTGGTTTCACCTACAAGCCTTAAAGGAAATGGTTCAAATAAAAATGAATATTGTGTTAAAAAATGTTTGATGTTTCATGATCATTATGCTCTATTAATGTAATTTACTACCCTCTTACAAAAAGACTTGTGTGTAATTTGAATACTATTGAAATGACAACATTCCTGGGCTATTGGCCAGACTGGCTGCTTTCCATTTAACTTCTTTCTTGTCTTATCCATAAATCACTTTGAAGTGCTGTCATTATGTATCTCTGACTACAAGAGAATTGAAAGTACAACCAGCACCATCTTTTCCAGCGAATCTGAGAGGTCTGGAAAAACAACATTCAATAGTTATCACACAGGACCAAGGCGACACATATCCTGTCTCTGTCAGATCTTACATGCCTGGGTGCCTTTTTAGAGCAATACAGTGGAATTTTTAATTACATAACTTAATAACATTTTACATGAGGTTCAATTTGTTAATGTAAATAGTAGTAAATGCATTGGCTTTTATGAACTAACAATGAACTATACTGTTAAAGTATTTATTAATATAGGTTAATGTTACTCTTTAAATGTTTTTAAACATTTCAGGCTGTATAATTAACGTTAAGAAAATTTTTGTTTTTTGTAAAAAGATTTCAAGTGTCTTTTAGGAAGTATTTGATTTACATTTATGCATTTAGCAGACGCTTTTATCCAAAGCAACTTACATTGCATTCAAGTTACAGTTTTACATTTTATCAGCTCTTGCTTTCCCTGGGAATCGAACCCATGATCTTGGCGTTGCTAGTGCCATGCTCTACCATTTGAGCTACAGGAAAGATTTGTGTTCAATTAATATTTGCACATTTAATACATGGAAATATAGTAGATCAAATATCTTTTATCATCGCATTTTACACATTTAAATGTCCTAAGCAAAAAAAAGGGTAAGAACAAAAAAGAAGAAAAAAAAAGAAACTGGCAGGTCACATTACTAATACATGTGTGGGTGAGTGTCCAAAGGGCAGGAGAGACTGTTGCTATGAATAAACGTAAATATTGCATGTAATCTATTATACTCAACAGCCAGTTTAACGCTTCAATGCATTTTCGCTTTTTCTTCTTCAGCTCTGACTCAAACCCCAAGCATGATTAAAAGTCACAAGTGAATTCCAAATATGCACACGGTCGCACACTAAAAAGCTGATGACACGTTAGATAATGTGCCTCACTTCTAACTAAATCAAATGTATAGCTGAGCTAAAACCAGAATTTCACTGTAAATATTTCATATGGTCACACGTTCCTTGTCATGCATTTCAACAACAATCTTCACTAGAAATGTTTCACACCTAATTTGCACCAAAAAGACTACAGGTTTACTTCCAGATAACTGTGCATGGATTGACTGCTTAACCTGTTTTGTTTACAGCAACATTAAAAAGGTGGAATGACTGACAGGTAATCTGCGTAACTGACCTTTCTACTTTCTTTTTATTTTAGGTGGTACAGAGATTTGTTTCCTTCTGTGTAATCTGATCAGCTTTGTACAACTGGACGCACTCAAGTGCACAAACAAGATCAAGATTTTTTGTGCCGTGCGTCCTGGTTTATTTCAGTTTGATGCCTCACCTCCAACTACTAATGTTTTTCTGTTTCTATTCTTCCTCAGCATGCAAAACAACAAAGTACTTCAATAAGCGTGAGTGGGTACTTTCACAATCTCATTTTCCTTTCCACAACGTAAAAAAAAAAATAAACAACTTGCATTTTATGCAACAATAAAGCACTTTTGCTCAATTTAAATTTGTTCCATTCAAATTTTTTATATTATTTAATTTATCTCAATTTTTATTTATTTAAATGCATTTTAATAAAAAATTTTTTTTTTTTTTATTAATTTTTTAATGAATTAAGTATTGCAGGTGGTACCTGCTGATTGTTGCATCTCATCACAACTAGCATAAATCAACATCCTATATCTTGTCATAACAAATACAGACTTTAAAATACTGTAAACGAAGACATGATGCGACTCCTAGACCAGGTATACACAAACAACAAAGATTCACATATACCACTCCTACTTTTCCAGAGAAAGGGTTTTACCTTGTAACAAGACTTCCACGTAACAGACATTTCTGTGTATCTGTGTACCCTTTTAATATAGCTGCCTCCATCATTTAAAATTATGTTGGTAATGTCAGTGATCTGTAGTGTGACCAGGAAGTTTTAATAACTGGACCATGAAACAATAATCATACCTGCATGACATTTATTGTTTGATCTTTATGTTTTTTAAAGGTCTGGACACGCCCTGTTATGTCAAATGGGCAACATCGTTCTGTTTTTCACACACCATTTAGTCATCGACTTGTTCAAACGTTCACACTCCTTTTGCCAATCAAATTCTCATGACTACGTGGTGCAATGGTCATGCCATGTTTCTCAATCTGCCGTGTCATTTGCTGTTTAGAATTGATTATTTAATGGACCTTAGAGAAAACATTTAGCAAAACAGGAAGTAGACCTGTTTTCCCTGTTTCAGGGATGTCATGCACCTGTTTTTGAATGTCACTTGTGTATAATTTTTACTTATGTGAGTTGAGTTTAACAGCCAGTGATCACAATGCACTTTGCTGTATGGAAAAGAGCAGGGCATTTTCCATCACATCTCAAAGTCATGAGAGTTTCAAGTGACAGAATCATGAGCAAATGATGATGGAGTGAACTATAGCATATGATCTATGGAAAACACGACTCATATTTAAACACATTAAGTGTTTATTTCTACTTTCAGCATTTTAGACAGATTTGTCCCCTCTACTTATCAAGTGCTGTAGGGGAAAAGTGTCTGTCTAAAATAATACATTCCGACTCAAAGCAGTGCCTCTTGTGCCAAATCAAAGTTAATTTAGCAGCAACCTCCTTAGTTGATATTGCAATCTTTATCAATTGAGTAGCCTAATAATACAGAGTAAGGAAGTTGAACTCAGTCAACTTTGATTTGGCATGAGAGGCGCTGCATTGATTTCTCCTCAGTTTTGATGTATATGATGCTTCTACTCAGAGCAATAAATTTGGACTTGCATTCATCGGTTTTTATCATTTAATCATTTAAATATCTTTTTTCAACATGCATTCCTGTTTAAACATTCTTCTTTCATGGTTCAAATGGATGGGTGTTATCCTGCAAACAAGCCAATACTGTAGAAATTTCAGTTACACCTGAAACCAGAGACTGAATTCAATCAATAACTGCTGAAAAAGTACCACCTCAACCTTGTTTTGAATACATATGAGTAACCATAGGTGTGTGTAAGATCATTGTTTTTGACTGCTGGTTGTATAATCACTTTCATATTTTATGCATTGTTGCGTACATGTTATATAATTAGGCTATACACTAGTTGTTGCTCTTTGATATATGAATAATATCAATGAATTATTAGGCCTATTTTATTTTTTTCAGAAACAATCTCTTAAGAAATTCAATTGATAGCGTAGGTTGTTGAGTGAACTTCAGAGATTCAACTAGTAGCCTATGCTTTCACGTTTTTGGTAAATTAGCGCAAACTGCAGGTCAAAAGATGTTATCACTATGTAGGAAGGTTTTAGTTGTGTTTACAATATAACACTTAGGCCTACATTGCACAGTATCGCTTCAGCGGCTCTTTAAATGTTGTAGGCCTGTGTGAACAGTATGCAGCGATGAGTGTTTCAATATGCATTGAACTAAATACATGACATTACGTTGCATGTTTGATTCTTACATTTTTAATCTTACATTTTAACCTTTTTTTGTATAAATGTCTTGCTATCTGATTTAATATTATCTGTCACTATTCAATATGTTTGATTAAAACTTGTTTTTAAAAACATAAATAAATATAAATAAAAGTGTATATTTTTATATAAAGTGGTGACCTCTTCAAGTGTGCATGCGCATGCTAAGAAAGATTGTTCAATAGTGTGGCGCCATCTGCTGACCAATAAATATCATTACTTCTCGTGGAACAGGAAGCACAAGTAGCAGTATAGGTGCAGTCATATTTCTTGAATAATTAGGCCTATTTCTGTTATATTTTGAACTATGGCTACAACACACTTGTTTTTCAAAGTGTTGCTTAGAAAGTCCACATTTGAGTCATAGACTCAAATAACTATAGTAGACAAAAGAAACACATGTTTTGATAGTTGTTCAAAAGATTAAAACAAAAGAAAGATTTTACAAAAGTTACTGTAGCAAATAGTAGTTCAGAGGGACAGTAGTTGAATAGTCAAGGTCGCCTTTATTTATGAGCCCATTTCTAATAGCCCTACCGCTAATGTATCCCAAAGTTCTGTAACAACAACAAAATAACTGATACTAAGTGAACTGAAAATAATAAGGTGAATTTAGGTAATGTGGGCCAGTTTTTGTAAAACTTATAATTTAGCTGCCTAGGTGGCTTTTTCTTTACTTTAGTTAACTAACTTTAGTTAGGTACAGCTATAATATTTCAGTTTGAACAGTTTGATACAGTTTATATAATGTGTTATTTGCAAGGTATCATACCACTAAACTTTTTGAGATCATGCACTCCAGACAAATTTGTTTTCAGGTAAAGTGGGCCAGCTGGTCTGCCATCCCTGATTTATCAAAAATTATATCTTAATTAAAGACATATATCTATGTTCTCTAAACACTTTAAATGTACTTTAATGTGTCCAATTTTAAAGATTATATTCTGCATCTACATTTCGCTCTTCTCATTCACCCTACATAAACAAACAACGCTAGAATAAAACCAGTATTTAGTATCTCCTCCTTAATCAGACGTTAGGGTGATAAAATAGCCTAACTAAATATTATACAGTGAACAGACATTGTAGGCTAATAGAGATCGGTTATCTGAGCATCACTGAACCGAACCAAACCTTCTTTTAGTCTACCTATTCTGTGTTTTTTGTGTTTGTTTTTTATTGGCAGACGCCAAACTTGCTATTTCGAATAGGCATTGGCACTGCCTGGCAACACCAACCTGATACTTGACATCCAGTATGCGTGATTTTTACTCAAAAATGCTTTATTTACGGTGGCCGCGAGAGCTCAACGCGCTGCAACTATAGAAAACACATGCAAATAGAAAAAGCACCAGCAAATCAAGAAAACATCTTCAGCAGTTTGACAGCAGGTGCAGCAAATGCTCACAACACAACCAAATAAAGATTTTTGTTTGCAGGCGTTTTGTTTGGTTGTGTTTTGAGTATTTGCAGCGCGTGTGTTGTCAAATTTCTTAATTTGCAAGTTTTCTATTTGCAGCGCCTTGAGCTCTCTCGGCCACCTTATTTATTCGTATTGGATAAAAATGTGTTCTGTACTGAATAAGTTGCTCTTCATGCCAAAGAATGACAGAAAGAAAGAAAGAAAGAAAGAAAGAAAGAAAGAAAGAAAGAAAGAAAGAAAGAAAGAAAAAGCTTAGAGGATGGATTTAATCAGCTGAAATCTTTTCATGTTATAGCCTATTTTAAAAAAATCGTTCGCGAATAGCCTAATAATAGTAGCTAATAATAATAATAAAAATAAACGAATCATTTTCGAACTGTGGAAATTACTGGTGACCATTAAATGAAACACTTAATTAGTTCAGGCTGTTGTGGCCACAACTTGATCAGTTGACAGAGTGGAAGAGAATATATAGGTTTGTTAGGGGGAAAAGTCTCTTAGTTCATTTACACACAAATTTTAATAAATGACTGTAGACCTAGCTAATTGTGGCCGCCGTTAACGACTAAGCAACGATTAATGAAGGATTCAGGCTTTCTCACACATAGCTAACACGCACAACCTGCACAAATGGTCACTGATCGAATTAGTAAACTAGTCTGATTCAAAAGATTCGATTCACTTGGATGACTCAATAACCCTAACACATGAAATGAAGTAGAGTCGGCTGCGTTTCATAACCTTGTAGAGAATTGCCTATATTGACAACATTTATTTAAATCATGGGCGCGCGCAGCCGCTGAGTTAGAGCGCGCCTACGATACAAAAACACTCGGTAGGTGTCTCACTAGCTTTGACACAGTTAGAGCATCTGTTCACGAGAAAGAGAGCAAGGTTTGGCTGTGTACTAGAAGAAGGTACTTCTACGTGCGTCGACTCAGCGCATCGTAATAAACTTCTACTAAATTCATTTGCGTGCTTCTGCAGTGATCCTCTGAAGTTTTGCCATGGCGAAAAAGAGTTTTTCCACCAAGAAATCTTTGAGGAATTTGTTTTCTAAAAGTGAAGCAAATCTCAAAGAGTCTGTGGATAAAGATGACAGCGGCAAAGGAATTCTCAAATCATTTAAATGGAAGTCAAAGAAATCGGAGAGTTCAGAAGGGAGTCTGAAGGCTGCAAGGTAAAAACCATTTCATTATTTTTGCAGTTAAAGGAGAGTGGGGACGGTTGCAACATTGCTTATTTCTTCAATCAGGAATGAGCTACAGTGATGATATTCATACTGCACATGCTAAACAGCCCCCCATCCTTCCTGGATGAAATCAGGCACATGTGACCATTCCTTTTACAAAAAATAATTTTCATGGTAAAAAAGTATTTTTCTAATCATCAGATTTTTTTATCATACCGTCTAAGTTGTTTGCGTGAAGCATTGTAAACACATATGATTTATATCTGTGTTTTCTTAGCCTCTAATAGGCATAGCTAGCATGTGTCAAAGATATTGTGTCAAGCTATTATACCAAGTTTTATCACGGCTGTCAAGTGTAGGGACAGTTTAACACGTTGTAGCAACCGTCCCAGCATTCTGTCCCTTACCACAACATTAATACACTTGGTTAACTGCTAGTTGGTCAAACTAGTTCTTAAGACAGTGACCATGTTCATGCAACTGGCCTTAGTTCAGTAACCTTTCACAGATGTTAACAGAAGTAGGCTATTATAAAATTTTAGTGTCTTGATTCTGATTAAATTAATAATTAATTAATTAATTAATAACAAATGTATTGTAATAATCATTTACTATTCTTTGTTTTTATACAGCCAATTTAACTTATTAAAGACCATGCCTATGCACAAATAAAATAAAGAAACTGCAAAATGGCATTTAAGAATGGTTTTTATTACATTTTAATCAATGTTGCAACTGCCCCTGTGGACTGTTGCAACCGTCCCCTGTTGTGGGGACAGTTGCAACATTTTACTTTGTCTATTCAAGTATAAATTGTGTGTACATAAATCCTATGTGCACGTGTTACAGCAATGTGGGTGAGTAGACTGATGTGGCTTTATTGTATTCAAATTCTGGCTTTCTTATGCAAACAGTCTCTGAAAAACTAAAGGAAATGCAAAAAGTGTTGCAACCGTCCCCACTCTCCCCTACTAGGCTACTGAATGATCCATACTTATTTTTTGACCATGTCTCAGTCAGACAGTCTGAACCCAATATCTGTCATCAGTTTAGATTTAAACAATACAGAATGTACAAACCACAAGCCTATTAAAATGAACTCTGTTCCAGCTGAGGGTTAGTCCACGGCTGTAATATCTCCCAGATGTTGGCTAGATGTAAAGGGACCCAAGACCATGTACCGGGCACTTGTTGCTTTGCGTTCAAATAAAATAAAAATCAATTAAATTTATAAAATAAAATAAATAATGAGAGCAATGTTTGTTACTGTGATTTTACTTTTTATTTGGAACCTATATTTAGTCATATCTCGGTGTTCTCAATGATTTATTCTGTAGGTAGCCTAGGTAGGCTATTTAAAAAACAGCTATATTCTGTACAAAGTAGCCTACAGTTTCCTCTAATTTGATTGCCCATGTAGCTTTCAGAGAGTAATGATAAAGCTAAAGAAATTGTATTATATTATATAATTTTCTATTCTGTCCTGCTGTAATTTGTATATTTAGTATTTATTTTTTATTAATTATTAGTAGTAGTAGTAGTATAGCCTATTTTGTGTTGTAGCCTAAGTTATTATTCTGTTAACCTTTTGGCACCTTTAATTATTATATAATATATTAGGTTATTTTAATGTTACTATTTCATATTATTATTATTATTATTAATTTGTGCTGGGAAGTTTTACTGCATGTATTACTCCGCTCAGAAAGGGATGGCAGTGCAAAGCCATTAGTATAATGTGGTTTTGTCTGAAAAAGTAGCTTTTATTTTGAAAGGTCAGATCATAAATGTTTTCTCTCGCGACTGGATAAATAGTGGTGTAGTTTGGCTTGCAGTAAGCGTTTTTGACAATCAGGATCGCTTTGAAAGCTCCAAGGGATTTTCTCTAACTTGTATGCGGGAGAGGGAAATGGAAAACACAGAGCGGAGCGATTACAGAACGCTTTCACTCCGAATCGGAGTCAGTCGCTCCGCTCCACTCAGATATTATTATCCAGACCGACTCAACTGCTTTACGAGTGATTTGTTTTAGGAACTATTTTCGATGGCGGAGAAGAAATATGTCTAGTTTTTGCTAGTTTATCACTAATAATTGCTTGTTTAAACAGCTACAATGTAAAAGCAATATCAGATTTGATATTGTGTTTTGGGCTCCATACTCATGGCTGTGATTACCTGTAACTTTACTCGGACTGTTTGCGCTTGTGGGCGATTATATATCCTTGCTGATATAAAAATCCAGTCACACTCCTGTGCTTGTGATTTTCATAATTGAAAAGATCGATTACATGAGTATCTGTAGCTCACACATGGGTGATGAAGATTGATGTAATAGAACACCGCAAAGTTAACACAAATTGTTCGTGACTATTTTACTGTAGGCTAAATAAAAATATTCAGTAAGCTTCTTGAGCCACAAAAGATAAACATCCTGCAAATATCAATTATAAAAATATTTTTTTTCAAGTAGGTTTATTAGAAATAATTGATCCATATTGTTCCAAATAGGCTAACTAACATAAGAACCCACTGAATATCGTACAAAAAAACTTTAAAGGGATAGTTCAACCCAAAATGAAAATTCTGTCATTTATTACTTACCCTCATGTCGTTCCAAACCCGTAAGACCTTTGTTTATCTTCGGAACACAAATTAAGATATTTTTTATTAAATCGGGGAGATCTCTTACCCTGCATAGACAGCAATGCAACTGAAATGTTCCCAGACCCAGAGGACATCGGTAAAACTGTCCATGTGACATCAGTGGCTCAACTTCAATTTTGCGAAGCTACGAGAATACTTTTTTCCACAAAGAAAACAAAAATAACATAATTCAACAATTCTTCTCCCTAAGTCCCTAACCGCCTTCCACCATTTTGGAGAGTACCACGACACATGTGTGCGCTTTTCCCAGAACATAATCAACGTAATCAGTGTTGTTTACGTTCAGGGGAAAACGCGCGCATGTGTCGTGGTACTCTCCAAAATGGTGGAAGACGGTAACTCCGGGCTTTCCTTATACACCGCCTGGTGTAGATATCCTGGAGGGAGGGAAGCTCACCTCCAACAATGTGGCAGGCAGTTCGCACAACCCTTTGCAGAGCTTTGCGGTTGCCAGCGGTGCTGTTTCCAAACCAGGCGGTGATGCAGCCGGTCAGGATGCTCTCCACAGTGCAGGTGTAGAATGATCTGAGGATGCTGGGGCTCATTCCAAACCTCCTCAGCCGTCTCAGGAAGAAGAGGCGTTGATGTGACTTCTTCAGTACTGCATCTGTGTGAGCCAGGGGTCACCAAGTTCGGTCCTGGAGGGCCGGTGTCCCTGCAGAGTTTAGCTCCAACCCTAATCAAACACACCTGAAGCAGCTAATCAAGGTCTTAATTGGTATACTTCAAACTTCCAGGCAGGTGTGTTGAGGCAAGTTGGAGCTAAACTCTGCAGGACACAGGCCCTCCAGGATCAAGTTTGATGACCCCTGGTGTGAGCAGACCATGTGAGATCCTCAGTGATGTGAATGCCGAGGAACTTAAAGCTGTTTACCCGCTCCACAGGTGTCTTGTCGATGGTGATGGGTGTGTGTTCTCTGTTCTGTCTCCTGAAATCCACCACCAGCTCCTTGGTCTTGTCGATGTTGAGTGAGAGGTGGTTCTCCTGACACCATTTAGTCAGGGTACTCACCTCAGCTCTGTAGGCCTGTCAGTGATCAGGCCTATCACCGTTGTGTCGCCTGCGAATTTGACGATGACGTTAGAGCTGTGTGTGGCTGTACAGTCATGTGTGTACAGGGAGTACAGGAGTGGGCTGAGAACGCAGCCCTGCGGAGCACCAGTGTTGAGGGTCAGCGGAGATGAAGTGTTGTTGCCCATTCTGACCACCTGACTTCTGCCTGTCAGAAAGTCCAGGATCCAGCTGCACAGAGATCTGTTTAGTTCTAGAGTCTGGAGCTTCGCAACCAGTGTGGCAGGCACTATGGTATTGAATGCGGAGCTGTAGTCCACAAACAGCATCCTCACATAGGCGTTCTTGTTTTCCAGGTGGGAGAGAGCAGTATGCCGGGTGAAGGCAATAGCATCGTCTGTGGAACGGTTGCTGCGATATGCAAATTGCAGTGGATCCAGTGAGGCAGGCAGCACAGAGCAGATGTGGTCTCTGATGAGTTTCTCTTGCATGGGTGTCAGAAATGGGCCTCCAGCATTCAAGCATGTGATTTTATTTTTCTTTGGTATGGGCACAATGGTGGATTTTTTTAAGCATAAGGGAACCACAGACAGAGAGAGGGAGAGGTTGAAAATGTCTGTGAAAACCCCGGCTAGCTGGAATGCACATGCACGGCCTGGGATGCCATCAGAACCCACAGGTGATATTCACCCGGAGGATCGGGTTACATCAGCGACAGAAATGGAAATTGCATGCAACAGCCACGGGAGCGCTCTCTGTGTGGGTGGTAGGGATGGGCGATATCTTATCGTTTGCGATATACCGTTAAAAATTCTCCCCACGATAAAAATTTGTCTTCCCGCGATAATAACGATAAAGTCTAGTTGTTGACATATAGTTGTTGAAGGTGGACGTGAAATTGAGGAGTTTATCCTAAATGAGGAGCAAGGTTATTTTCGTAAACTAAAAATAAAACTAAGACAAAAACGATTGATGAAAAAACAATTTCATAAACTGAAATAAAATAAAAATGTCAAAATATTTGATAAATGAAATGAAACGAAACTAAAAACAGTTATTGATTAACTAACTGAAATAAAATAATAATTAACAAAAATAAATTATCGTTTTCGTAATCATTACGTTCTCACCCCTTGGCTGAAAAATATATGAGCTGTGTGGCGGTGTAGGGAAATACCTGTAAATGGCGCATCTCTGACGGAGAGACGCAAAGCGGTTTAAAGCACAGTCCTGCACGGGTCCTGTTTGGTAAACGTGCACCAGCAGTACTTAACAGAACACCTGACCCGTTATCCCACAGCAGCACTAATTTATTTCTGTACCAGACCAGAACCGTTTGACATAAAGACCGCGAGTCGCGAGCCGAACCGCACCCGCATTAATCTACAACATCATAGGCAAACTTATTCATTTTCTCATATAACACAAGCAATCAAACCATCATTAGGCAAGTTGGTGTTTTGAAGAAAAACAGATACGCAACATGATAATTAACAGAAGAAAAAAAAATGAGAACGCACCTTTCTGTAAACAATACAAAACTTGCCATAGCATCTTACCTTGTGATCACTGCCAAACTTTTGAACAAATAAATTACAAAGGCTAAATCACATCATACACACGCTTATAATTCTTCATAAATAAAGAAAATAACATATTCAAATGAGCCTTTAAATAGGCCTACGATTGCCGTTATTATGAATTTCATTAGTCCCAGTTATGATTTATGCGCGGATTTTCACGGAAAAGTGACAGCAATATGGTTAAATAAGAAAAAAGACATAGGCTATAACCAAATTACTACGTTTATTTTCATATTAAATATCTCAACACACCATTTAGATATGACATTAAGTGCAACTTGTGTAGATTTATTTAGAAAAAGGCTTGCAAAATGCTTCTTTTACCATCTATCAATCTCAGCATGGGTTAATTTTGTCGCTATAAACGTTTGCCTCACTAAGGTTAAATTATGCTAAGTCTTTCTTTGGCCTTCACTCTGGAAGTGATCTGTTGATTCTGCTAAACTATAATTAAAACTGAAACTAACTATATAAAACTAAATAAAAATGTGCGCACAAAAAAAAAACTAAACTAACAAAAATATTAATGAAACAAATAAAAACTAAACTGAATTTCATAGCAAATTTGAAAACGATATTAAAATAAAACGAATTAAAATTTTTTTTAAACTATAATAACCTTGATGAGGAGCTCCTTCTACAGTCTGGAACTGGTTTGGTTAGGGCTGTACTGTGCACACACAAAAAATCGTTCTGAATAAATGTACTACAGTAGCATGTGTGTGATACAGTTTTGCATGTGTATGAGCCTGTTTACAAACATGTTGTCCAACAAAGATATAATTTATTGACATGCTTTTTGTCCAAATGAACTTAATAACATAGTTGAGTGTTTGAATTAACTTCTTTTTGTGACCAGACATGGTTTCATATTACAGAATGATAGTATTATATACAGTGATAAAGGCTATGTCGATTAGCATTGCATTATACATATCATTTCCTTATAAAAAAAATACCCAAGATTGAAGAACACAGATAAACATATGTGGAGTTTCTGCGCAAGGGTGCCCTCCGGCTTCCAGTATGAATTGTCAATACATGTACTCACTAATGTTCACAACACCCTATTTTGAGTAAAAATGAAACATAATACTTTTCTCTAAAGAAACAGGATTCCCTGAATTACGGATATCGTTATCGCAATAAAATGAAATATCGTGATATACTTTTAAGCCCATATCGCCCATCCCTAGTGGGTGGGGTTGTGAGCCTCGAAACGAGCATAAAAAAGATTAAGCTCGTCCGGTAGAGAGGCGGCAATGTTCACTGTGGCTGGTTTATTCCCTTTACAATCCGTGATGTTATTGATGCCCTGCCACATGCTTCTTGCGTTGTTGGTGTTGAATTGTTCTTCAACTTTGTTTTTAGATTGTCGTTTGGCGGCTTTGATGGATTTCCTGAGATCGTAACTGGCTTGTTTTCGATCGTCAAAGTTCCCGGATTTAAAGGCAGATGTCCGCGCTGACAAGGCTGCCATCGCTGTTAATCCACGGTTTTTGGTTGGGGTAGATACGAATTGTTTTGGTCGGAACCACGTCCTCTACGCACTTCCTGATGAAACACGTTACAGAATCTGAGTACGCCTCTATGTCATCATCAGACGCTGCCCGGAACATGTCCCAGTCCACGTGATCAAAACAGTCCTGCAGTATAGCGTCCGATTGGTCCGACCAGCATTGAATTGTCCTGAGGGCGGGTGCTTCTCGTTTCAGTTTCTGCCTATGGGCGGGGGAGCGAAGCAGGCAGGAGCAGAACGGAAGAATTTTGATCTGAGTTGGCTTTTTGCCGAAAGCTGTGGTACGCGGGGGGAGCGATCTGTGTTGGCTTTGTATAGCTGTGATTATTATCGCGTCCCGGAAAGGAAAGTAGCAGTGGTCAAGTACACGATCCCTATGAGCTCTTTCGTTCTGTCCGAGCAGTGCACGGAGAACCCCGTAAGCTCGATGGCTGAGTCTGGAACCACTGCAGACATCCATGTTTCTGTGAGGCAAATAATGCAGCAGTCCCTTGTTTCTCGTTGGTATGAGATGCGCGCCCGCAATTCGCAGAGTTTGTTGTCCAGTGACTGAACGTTAGCAAACAAAATGGTTGGGAGTGGAGGTCGGAGGGGACGGCGTCTGAGTCTGACAAGGACTCCGGCTCTCTTTCCCCTTTTCCGGCGGCGTTTCCTCGGTCGTGACCGTGCGGCCCAGACAAAGGGCTCTGATGCGGTGTCCGTAAACAAAGCGCCAGCGTTCAAGAACTCAAAGTCCGGTTTGCGTTGCGCAACGAATGAACCAATGTTCAAAAGCGGGTGTCTATCGTAGACAGTTATACTAACAACATCCAACACGTAAAACAACAAAATAACAAATAAAACATACAAAAAACTGCAGAGTTTTCTCGGAGCTCGCAACACGGCTGCCATGCTCGGCGCCATCTTGGATCTATAGCCTATTGGATCTAATTCATTGTGATAAAAGCGTATTCATGAGTTT
This sequence comes from Schizothorax lantsangensis, assembly GCA_027422415.1. NCBI lineage: Eukaryota > Metazoa > Chordata > Actinopteri > Cypriniformes > Cyprinidae > Schizothorax > Schizothorax lantsangensis. The sequence continues at coordinate 14,907,070 of CM049844.1, read as the reverse complement.
TAACAACGTTATTTTCCTTGTAGGGACGACATTAGAAAAAGTAAAGGAAAAAATGTAAGGATTCTAAGTGACTGGGGATTATAAGGCCTAAAGGGAAGTCTCACAAACTGCTACAAGCATCAGCATTTAAAAAAACATTGGGGGCTTAATTGGGACACTTGGGAGCTTAAATGGTACACATGTACCTTAAAAACAGTTCGGACTTGTTATGCGGCGGACTTTGGCGTTAGTCTTGGCTGAGTCTACCCCTTTCTGTTTGAATATGCTCTTCGGCTTCACCTACTAGTCAGCTGGTGAATGTGCTCAGAAAGAGGTCAGTGGTAGCAGTAGTGTTGCTTTATGGTCCCTTTCAGTCATATAAGTGTAACTCATAGTCATGTAATGATTATAATTGTTCCATAATTTCAAAGGTGGTAAAACGTTGGTAATTTACAGGCTGTGGAGTTGAAAAATCTACAAATTATGCAGCCAATCATGGTGACACTTGTACCAGATATTTGTTTGGGCTGAATGTAGGTTAATGGGTGATTTGAGTTTATTCATGTAAAATGATCAATCACTTTAATTGCTATCCAAAAGGGCCCAATACTGTGTGAAGAGCATGTTTGTTTGGATGTTTGGATTTGCACATTCACACAGCTTAGCCTTCAATTAAAACCCTCAACAACCAGCTTTTGTACTTAAATATTGTAGGTTATTTGTACGGCCAAAAAAGCTCCTCCCTCAGGTGAGCTACCTGCTGTAAACTTATAAAAATACCCTGACATGTGACTGTTCTTCAGAACCTGTCTGTTGTAACAGACAGGATCTGTCCTCTGTTTGCTTGGCACAATACGTTGTGATGCTTTATTCAAACACTGTTCGCCGTGTGTCTCCATTCCCAAATAAACCATGACACAAAGGCAAACAAACTGTGTACTCACAGTGAGGTCATGTGACAGCAATACATTTAGAATCTTCAATCCTGTTGCCAGTGTAGACAGACTCAACGTAGTTTATAATTGTCTTGGATAGTAGACTACAATGTGTAGTCTGTGCTATATGGGTCAACAGAAAGTGTTTGTTAGTTGAGAATCCAGCTGCAGATATCGCTCACAGCCAGAGAGAAACTTCTGAGTGGCCTTTGAGTAGATTTACACTCTTAGCGGGAGTTTTAAGTTTTAGTTATTTAAAATTTATTTAGATAAAATGGTATAGAAGTTTAATATCAATTATTTATGGAAGCCCGTTTCCACCAGTGAATAGAAAGTTTTCTCAGAATTGCGTGATACAAACTCACAATTCTGATTTTAGAAGTAAACTAGAAGAACATAGTCTTTTTCCCCATCAAAAATTTGACTTTAATAACTCGCAATTGCGAGTTTATATCTCACGATTCTGAGAAAAATAAAATGAGAATTGTGAGATATAAACTCGCAATTGCGAGAAAAAAGTCAGAATTGAAACTTCTTATCTTGCAAATTCTGTCTTCATTTCTCAGAATTGTGAGTTTATATTTCTCAATTCTGACTTTATAACTCGCAACTGCAAGATTATATTTCACAATTCTGAGAAAAAAGTCAGAATTGTAAGATGTAAACTTGCAAATGCGAGAAAAAAAGTCAGAATTATGAGATAAAAAGTTGCAATTACCTTTTAAAAAAACAATTTATTCAGTGGCGGAAATTAAATATATATATATTTTTATTTATTCAGCCATAACATGAAAATAATTAAATAAAAACTGTTGTAAAGATTATTTATTTAGATTTTATTCATTTTATAGCTAAATTACCTGTCTAGTTTCCTGTGCTCTGTAAAATAAATGTAAGGTCCAGGAATCCATTTCTTGCCTCACTATTTTAAGAAAATGAATATAACTCTGCATGACATCAATTCAATTTTTTATTTTGAGTTAGTTTTCTGTGCTACCAGCAAATTATATGGTTATACCTACAGGAACTGGCCACACCGCATGCTTACTCTCTTCCATCACAGAGCGAAACTTATACGTTTGGCTGTCCCTCCGGGGAGAAGCTTGATCAAAAAACCTAGTTATGTGAGTGAAAGTTTCAGCTTGTTTTCACCTGATGCTGTTGACATGACAGTGATACCTGTAAAGGTGAGACATTTAAAGAGTCACAATATTTTTACAGTTACAGGTTAAAAAAATATTCAATTGAATTGAATTAAATTGAAAACAAATATCACTTCAGTGATTTTGCTCAGGTTCAATTTTTGCATGTTTATGCATCTTTGAACAAACACATTTTCAGTGTGATGTGCCTGGGGGTTTTAAGGGTGGGTTTGGAATGTGAAGCAGAATATTTAGCAAAAGACCCTGCGATCTTTAGGCCTCAGACAAATCCCTTCTGATTGCTCTCACGCGCTGTTTAGGTTCCTAGATCGTTAATACATGTATGTGCATGCAATTGAAAAACTTTAAAGTTGTAGAATTAGTCTGACATCTACATGCTTCTATCACATAACTAAAAGCATACGTTGATGAATAAAATTCAATAGTCATTCAAGTTGCTCAAGTAACAGTTGCTCTTTGTTTAAAATAGGTTTATGTGAAAGACAACGACATGATTCACTTTCAAAAAATGTGTTTGCTTCCTTCATGATTGGGACTTTTGGATGCACCTGTTCCACCTTAATATTTCTTGTTTAATGTTGGCCAAATCAGAGCTAAGATATTATAAGAACGTGTAATGGCACACAATTAGGCCATTGTGTTCATTAAGAAGGTGAATCAGAGCCATGATGCACTGATGCCTGAATTCCTGCCTGGTTGACTGTATTCACCCTTGATTTGCACCCACTTTACTTAAGTTATTTTAGGTGGTTCTGTACAGTGGGTGTGTTTGTGTTAGTAAGTGCATGTGTATGTGTTTTAGTGTGTGTTTTCTGTCTACATCTTGTTCTCTGAAAGTATGCAGCAGGTTTCTGGTGACAGTATATTTTTTGAAGAAAATGAATAACCTGTATTTGGATGAGCTGTCTGTCTTAGGAAAGACAGATCGTTTAATGTTGTACATTCTTGTTGTTTTAGCTGACTGACTCGAATGTTGGCGCCACACAGTAAACTCGACTCGAGGCCACTTTTTTGTTTGCTGTCTTTGCTCTTTGTGCATTTATCTGAACTTTAAACCGAATCCTCAATCTCCAGATCTCTAACTGAATGTCATCTTCCACAGAACTGAGTCTGGGACATTGGGAGCTGGCGACAGTGAAACTCAGGATGATGAGAAGTGGACTAAACGCAAGACATCTCTGTTTGGCACTGTCCTCAGGTCAAAGGTCAGAGAGCACCACACTTGTACTTCATAAATTTATCTTGGAATTTTAGAGTTAATTTGTCCAACACTTTCAGTATTGAAAGTGTTGCGATGCAAAAAAAGAGGTGCATATAACACTGATATTTAAACACAGAGCTTGAAAATGAAGGTAATTAGCACAGCCAATAGGGTTCAGTATGTGTGCAAAATAATAATAATATGAAACAGTACATTCTCCTTCTATGACCAAGGAGTCAAGGTTTGACTGGTTAGCTTGGCCCCATTGCCACCTGCTGTTAAATGTCAAAACTACACCATCTTTCTCAATGTATGCTTAACAGAATAATGAATAAAAATGAAAAAGAGAAAATAAAAAATAAATCATGCATGCTTTTAAGTGCACCCTGATCCCAAATTTAAATTATTCTTGTTTCATAATTGTTAATTGCTATAGTCCATCTCATATGTTTATATCCATATTTTACATTTTAAATAAATGAATAAATAAACAAACAGTTATTTATTGATGATGATGTACTGAAGGAATGATTTAATCTCTCTTGTCATGCTTATGTTCAGTAGTCCAGAAATAATATGCATACCTTTTTTTTGCACGAGAGACATGCACAGACGTGATGAAGAACACGGATGATTAAGGCAAATTGTGCTAAATGTCATTTTAGGAGCACTGGGTTGTGTGGAAAACAAGGAGGGGGCCTCTTTTTTTTTGGTGCTGTTATTATTTATTGTTCATGCTTCCGTCCTGTCCTCTTTTTTAAAAACTCATGAATCTGTCTGTAAGCCTTTAAGGCCATATATAAGGCTAGTATACTCCTAAACACTGATCAGACCAAACAATTTTATAAAATATTAATAATTAATACAGTAAGAGTAATATTCTTAATTTTTTCTTTATGTAATCTGTTCAGTACTGGTTTAGTTAATTGTATTTGTTCTTGTTTTGTTTTTTTTAATTATTGTCCTGCATCCTAAGTTTTAAAATATTTGTAACAAAATGGAGCTGTTAATGTATCTTTATTGGTCAGTATTTAAAGTGGGCCATCTGTAATCTGGCTTACTATTTAAGAGTACTTTTTAAAGTAATTTTTATAGAGTACTTGTTAAAAAAGTAAATCATGTTTTCAAGTTGTTGAGTTTTGTAGTCTAGGTTTTTTTTTGGGGGGGGGGGGGGGGGGGGGTTCAGGAACTGAGCACTTTTTGAGTTTTTGTTTGCACAAAATTTATTTTTGGATTTTTTTTTTTATTTAACCAGCAGGTGGAGCTATTTGCATGTGTATGTACATGCATGTGTGAGTGTGTTTATTGTGGCTAAACAATCCACAATGGCTTCACAATAAAGTGTTCACAGTGCTGACAGGTTAAGCTTTTGGCAGTTCTTCAGAAATTTCTATGAAAAGATGCCTGTAAAGTTTCTTCTTCCATGTCAAGTTCCTTTAGGTTGCTTTTGAAATCATATCATAAACATAATGTCATTACTTTTACGTTGTTGTTTCATGCAGTGTCTATTGATTTATGCCATTTTTTATGACACAGATAAGCATAACTCCTCAATAAAAAAGCAGATAGCATTGATTAGCGATGTTGAAAGCTCATTAGTGTAATTCCAGCAGGTTACAAGTTATTAATAAATGGTGACAGTTGTGCTTCATAGGTCATGTATTTGGCTTTACAGGTAATTAAGGCTTGTATTCAGATGTTTTACATTAGATTCAGTATCACAAAAATGTGTCATGTTTATCATCAAAGATACTCAAATGTTCAGTATATATGTCATTTAGAAATGAGACAGAGTTGTGTATTTCATAATACTAGTGAACAGTATCGATTGGTTGAGTTATATGACAGGTTGACTGATGACTAGCAGATATGGTCATTTTGAACTGTACCACCCGCAGTTCAAAGAATACAAGGGCCTCCACCCAGATTGACAGACACTGACACATCTCTCTCTATCTCACTTCATGACATTTCATCCTCTAATGTTATCAGATGGAACACTAAATGCACTTTAGCAGTAGACTTATCATATTTCACTAGATAGCAGAACAACATTTAATTTCCCAAGGAGATATGAATTAGGGTGATAATGCAATGGATGCATAATGCATCTATTAATCTGTCAATTATTTATTTAATTAATTTTATTTTCTTCTTTGCTGTTCTTCTTCTTCTTGCTTGTTACTGCTCATATAAAAATGCCATTATTACATTTTTAAATTTAGTTTAGTTTATGATTAACTTTGATGTTTAACAACAAATACTGTTTTCATTGTGCTTCAATTCTGTTGTGTTCTGTGCTCTCGTTATCATTAGTAAAAGTGGTTGAATCACATTCAGTAAATAAAACCAGTATAGTAGGGTGTTTCATGAATACTTTAATAACAAAAAGCCTACTCTTTCCAATGAATCATTGTCTCATTCCTCTCGTGGCTAACGATGTCATTAAAAAATGCAAATCAGACAGGTTACTATGAGACATAAAATGTTTCTTGAGTTAACTTGCAAGAACTTTACAATTAAGATTGTATGGGATCAGAAATAAATATATTTATTTACATTTGTGACATATTTATATAAATGTCAACAATGCACTGATGCATATGAATGCATCTTTATATTATATTATTTTATTTAATTTTATGTAAATGTTCATTATCATTAATCTTTGTCTTCTTTCTTTCTCTTTTTCATTGTATTCATTTTCCCCTTCACCTCTTTTCTTTTTTTACTTACATTCTATACTTTCTTTTTTGACTTTCTGTTCCTTTTATTTTTTTAGAAAGTGCAACACAGTTACTCAGAGACTGACCTTCGTAAAACCAAGGGCTTTGCTGTATCCCTATCCTGGAAGAAGAAGAAGAAGAAAAGCGATCTAACCCAGGATCTTTCGAGCAATAGTGAAATCCCAGGGGTCAAGGATCATATCAGTGAACAAGAAGAATTTGACAACCAGGTAGACACAGAACAAAACCAGGCTAGTTTTGCACCAGAACCCTCCAGTACTTCTGACCAATCCCAGTCCCAGGATGTCCTGAGTGATATGTCTAGGCCTAATAAGGAGGATGCAGGTTTTATGCCTTCAGATCTGGACAGTACATCGATACCATATATTGACTCTTCACTGTCTGATAGTGATGTTTACCAGACACCCCCAGATAGCCCATCTGCAGATAAATCTGATCAGTACTTCAGCTCTCAGCACTCCAACTCTGAGTCTAACATTACTGACTCATTCAGTCCTGTTCCTGATCTGGAAACTTCAGCAAGTACTGACACATGCACAGTCCATAATTCAAACATAGATCTGAACCCAAGTTTTTTTTCTTTAAGGGATGGTCATACTTTCCCTGATTTTGAAACATCTAAATCAGGAATATCAGCAGATGTTGAGGTCAATACCGTCACCAAAGATGTTACTCCTAACAAAGAGGAAATGGTTTTTCAAAAAGAGTCACACCTGGAATGTAAAGAATCAGACGATGTAACCTCTGCCGTCCTCTCTATCCACCAGAGTTCCACCTCTTCCATCCCTAAGAGTTCCGCCGCTTCCATTCATGAAACTTCCACATCTTGCATTCCACAGACATCCCAAAGTTCCATCTCTTCCACCCCCCAAAGTTTTGGCTCTTCCATCCCCCACAATTCCACCTCTGTCATTCTTGGTGGTTTCACTTCAAACAATACTGTGACCAGCTCAAACTCATATTCTACTGATACCCTTCCAGAACATTCCTCCAGTCTTCCACCTTACAATATATCTACTAAGGCAGAAGATTCTCAAACCAGCGCTGCAAATAACAGAAACATGTCTGCCAGCAACGGTGATGTAGTCTACACTGACCCTTCCAGTGCCGATAATGTTTCATCCATGCCAGATGTGATTGTGTCTAGCACTTTGTCCTCCTCCAAAATCACAGAGAACAGTTTGGATGCTGATACTGATAAAAAGCCCATTTTATCTCTCTCCAATACTGATGTTTCTGAAAGTGATTTAAGCTCAGTACCTCAGATTTTACCCACAACCACTGTACATTCCACTTCTGATTCAAGTTTACTGAAAGAATCTCACCCTCAGATTAATTGTGAGACCATTTCAATGGAATCCTATGAATCCAACAATTATTCTTCGTCGACATATGCCACTGACTCAGAGAAACCTATTCCTGCTGAACCTGTCCTTCTTGAGAATGAGTCAGATGTGACTTTACCTCAGTCAGCTATGTCGAGCACCTACACCATCATTAAGCCAACTGTCACCTTTGACCTTTCAGGTCCCTCAGACCCCATCAGCCCTGACCATTCCCAGAGAGACCACTCTAAATATATATCTTATTCAGATGTGGAAACCCTAACTGAAATATCAGAACAAGACGAAATAAGCCAGGAGAGCGACCAAGCTAAATCGGCAAACTCTTCAGAAACTTCCTCAGATTTTCAGGACAGTGGTACCTCCAGCACTTTGAACTCTGAAGCCATACCTGCCTACATAATTCATCCTCCCCCTCACTTAGATGTGTATCAAACCACAAAGACAGAGATAGACACACAACAGAAAACATTTAAAGAGTATGAAGATCCTGAGGAAGCTGTTCAGGGGGCGTCTACTCAAGAAAGTCATGAGTTGATTGACCAGGTTAAAACCACAGCAGTTCTGACTACTAGAAATGACCTTCAGAACAAATGTGGACCAGAAGTAGAGGAAGGAGGTAGATTAGATGACATTTATAATGAATATCATGACGTTACATTTGTTCAAGGCTATGAATCAGAGCAGATCACAGAAGACCAGGCTGAAACCACAGCAGAGAGTATGAACACTGGAAATTACCTTCACATGTCTGGAAAGGAGAAATATGGCCAAGAAGTAGAGGAACAAAGTCAACTAGGTGATGATAAGTATGTAGTTCTATCGAATCAAGAAAAAGACACAGGATCAGAGCAAATCATGGATGTTTTATCACAACAGCAAATGTTACATAACAAGGTTTCTGAAACATACGAGGTGGTTGAAGAGAAGAGAGATGAATTGCAAATGGTCCAAATCACAAGAGAAGCATCTGCAACGCAAGGTGCAATGGAAGCAGAGGTATGTGGAGGCACTGAAGTGTTCACAGGTCAAGCAGATCAGCGGATTCACCATCTTGCTCCACTGAAACTAGCCCTACCAGTCAATCAAGAATGTGGTCCTGAAGAATGCACTTTGGCCCCTCCCTTCTCTGAGTCTGTGAAGGTATCACTTGCAGATTCAAGAATGGAAACACACAGTCACCTGGAGATTTGTCTCCACCCCTTGGCCCCACAGCAGTCAAGCAGAGAGATAACAATACTGGAGGACACGGCAAGGTGCAAATACCAAACAAGCACTGATAACCACGCTGAGAGGGAGGAATACACCAGCGGTGAAGAAACTGAGGATATAGCCACATTTCTCCCAGGAACACAAGACAGTGAATGTCAAGAACACAACAGTGCACACACCACAGAGGAGACCTTGAGACACACCAAAGACACAAGCCACAAACAGGGAGAGGTGACAGTGACAAAGGTAAAGACAGCCAGAGATAGTATCACTCACAGGAACTGGGTACAAATCAGCGAAAGTACACCAGACAACAGAAGGGAAAACGAAGATTCCACAGAAGTTAACGCTGTTCCTGATCAGCTACTTTCAAAAAGTGTAATACCAGGTGAAAGGTGAGATACAACTTATCTTGTTTTTAATCTATAGGCAATTAGTGTGTGTGTTGGTGTACTGTTTGTACATGTAGTAATAATGTAATAAAAACACATATTTTTATTTATTTTAAACCATGTAAATATGAATGCATATATGTTTTTATTTCGTTTTATGTTTTATACTTAATAATTGTATTTGTGCATTTATTTACAGTATGCATTGTTTATGAAAAATACAAAATGCATGAATCAAATAATTTACAAAATATTTAATTATTTTTAAATGTTATATATTATTTATAATTTATGCATGGTTTAAAAGAAGATACAAAATCAATTCAGCTTACCATATTTGAATTGCACACTTTTCACATGGCAAATGTAAACCCTCAGTTCTGACTGAAATGTACCCCTAAAGTGATTCACATTACATTTAGCCTATATTAATTCACTTAGCTGACGCCACTATCCAAAGTGACTTACAAATGAGGAACAGTGCAAGCAGTTTCTCATTATAACCATCAATATTTGCAGTACACCATGCCAAGTTTTAAGTACGAGTGTGTGCTCAAGCTGGAACAGAAGTGAAATGCAGAAATGTAGAGAATAAGATATTAAAAAAGGGGTTATTATATGAAGAACCTTTATTTATATTTAATGTTTAATTTTTATGTGTAAAGTGATATATGAGATTAAGTCAAATTATGGGAGATGGATATGAGCATAAAGTTGTTTATTTACAGCACCATTCTTATTCCACGTGTTCAGCAACTTTATATTCTGGCTTCTGTTTCTCTCTCTGCCAGTTTAACTGTATACAGTATATACAGCATGATTATTCTGTCTCTTTTAGATTTGTTAAGATGAACTTCAATGCTTTTGTGTCAGTGAGGTTGAAGTTCTTGTGCCAAGAAGGGACAGGTTTATCAAAGCCTCACCCACTCACAACCTCACGTCTCATACGTTCATTGGGATAGGCTGCTGAAGGAATGCAAGGTAGTTCAAAGTATGCTATTGACTCATACTTGAAGATACACATTCTTGAAATAGCCCTCATGAATGAAGGACAATACCAAAACAAATGAAATCCTCTTGAATGCTTCTTTAGGCAAACAAGTATAACCACCAGGAATGTGGCTGATGGGTTTGCATATTGCACTTACTGTATTTGCATATTTAGATTAATGCTTACATTATGCATGTGTGTTAGTTAAATGCGGTGGCTAACATAAACTAGCAATAAATACTTTTACAGGATTTATTAAACTAGGTTGATGTTCATATGTACAAATGCTAGTACATTTTAACATTACATGAATATGTTTTGAACATGATTTAACATAGAACAATATTATATTTATAAATTAACAAAAAATAATTAAATTGTAATTATTTTAATTTATTGTTAGTTCATTATATCTAATGCGGTAGTTAATCTTTATGATTTCAACCTTATTAAGATATACTTCCATGCATCATAGAGGCATCAGCACTTGTTTGATTGTGAGAATTTATGTATTTCATTCAGTTCAGTTTAGTTAAGTTCACTTAACTTCTGTTTTTATTTATCAGCCTCTGTTACTATAAATGTGAATTGCAAGGTTTCATACTGTACATGGCATTGTCAGTCTTGTAATCTTTCAGACACCCTGTCAAATACTCAGATAAAACCTGTCACATTCATCAATTTCAATCATTTTAACATCTTAGGTGTTTTGTGTTACAAAACAAATTACAGGCAGCAACATCAGTGGGAACATATTTCAGTGCAAAAATCAATACACATTCCTGCTGTAGCTCTGAGCAATGCCTAGTATGTGGATGTGTAGAATGATTGCAGTTATGCAAGTGACAGACAGACATTATGAAAGACATCCTCAACCTTGTATGCAAAACGTGGCCCCCCGTTAGCATGTTCTTATTTGCATATTCTAAGATTCAATCTTGTTATCAGTGCTGTCTCATCAGACATGTTATGAACAGAATGTGAAATGTTTTTGCCTGGAAGTGTAAATGTGCTATTTAACTTTGGATTTGACATAAAAAAGGCAATAACACATACTTAGATGAAGGACATCTGTCCATGACTCACCTTGACCTTATTTGAAATTAATTACATGGCTTATAGGTGATTTTAAGGAAATTCCAATGTTGAGCCTTTTTTGGCATGGAAAAGCTGAAATAATCCCTACAATTACTATAGTAAACTGTGAAGAATAAGCGTGATGAAGTATTATCTACAGTTGACTCTTCACTAAGCTCCGCCCCCTTTTGATTACTGACTCAAACAACTCGGACAAGCTTTACACTCCATTCCATGAAGAACATTCCATGTCAATGAATCGGAGATTTCTGAGAACAGTATGATTGTCAGTAAAATGTGCTCATGAAGTTGTAAAAATAGATTGGACATTATTCTTACATGGGCATATTCAGTTTTTAATCTGTTGTTCTTCTTTCAAGGAAATGTAACTGAAAAGACGTCAAGTTAATATAAATTTACGGTGGAGCAAATGTGTTGTGCATGTTCATTTGGGAATGAGTGCTGACACACATTGTTTAATCCTTAGCATGCACTTACCAAGAGTCTTTTATTTACTATAACAATGTAAAAGATTTAAAGAATTGTATTACATTGTTATAGTATTACATTTGAATTAATCTTGTTGATGGAATCACGGATAGATCTAAAATTGAATTACACCCATGGGGGAGGTATTGCATCATCTGGAACACAGACCTTTGACTTGATGATGGTTTTTAACAAACAAACATGCTCTCCAGCAGGATTTGCTGGGAAACGGTCTTTCAGTTGACCAAGCGGTTCTCCCACAGTCTAGAATGGTCATGTAAATGTGTGTGTAAAAGCTCAAAAATGTTTGTTAGGCACCAGTTGGCAATTATACAGTAGATACCATTTCTGTTACAGGAAATGGAGTCTTTAAGCTACACCTTAACTGACAAGGACAATTATAGATATCTCTGGTGTTTCACATAGCATGTGAATTGGCTAAACAAACACACACACAAAAAAAAGTACATTCCTAATGCACCAACCTCTAGACCAAAGGCTGTAAGAGAGTCAATGTAACTTGAACAGACATCTTGAAAGAACACTTATATTTAGGCAATAATGTTTTGTTTTAATTTATTTTATCTATCTAGTGAGGCTTGTGTGGTGAACACACATGAATCACAAAACAGAGCTTGGCCACCACCCAAGATCAGAGCCACAACAATTCTCAGAATGTAGACAAAATGCTCTGGAAATTCACCTGAACTAATATGTGAATAAGTAGGCCCACAATGTTCTACACAAGTGCGTATGGTGGTGCAGTATAGTTAGTGAGTGTGCATTTTTAAGACTTTTATTATTATTATTATTATTAAAATCTGTTGATTATTTCTTAAATTGCAAGGGACCAAAGATGGAATGTAAGGCTCAGTTTTACCACCAGGGGGTGTGATTTACCGTAGCTGATCCAGAGTGACTAGTTCTGCCAACTGATATAACTTGATACCTCTCCCTTTAAATGTATCAGGGCTAAATGCAGTGAAAAATAAACTACGTGACATATAGCACCTTTTTTCTCTGTTCTCAGAGTTAGATGATATGAAGTGACACTTCCTCTTTATCTTGTCTCTGTGTCTTGACATTAATCAAATTATAAGTAATTGTTTCTTTAATATCAATAAAACAGCTAATTGTGATAAAGTGAAAGTAAACTTAAACTGCTAATGTTATTATGTTCAAATGTGTGTACCTGTATGGTTTGATATTTATATTAATGCTAGTATGTAACGTGAGCATTCAATTGATATTTTTTCTGTTTTCAGTGTGATTGCGTGTGGAATGAGTGTTAATCTAAAGCCAAGGGTCTTCCTGTTTAGATAATATTTAACTAACCAAATAAGTGTATATTCTGTAAAAATAAATTGGTATTAGTTCTTTCTTATATGTCTAAGTTATAACCAGACAAATATATACACTATACAGTATATCTCTTGTTTTTAATAGTGGCATCATAATGCCAAATCAGTTGATAATATTTGCTGTGACAGGTAAAAATGCATTACAACAAAGATGAAAAGACATCGCATTTAAGGGCAGTGATAAATTACATTGCAATTATTTTATTTTATTGCAATTAAGTGTTATGAACTGTATCTTTATACATAATGTTGAAAAAGACAACACCACAGATGCCACTTGCTCCCAGAAGGCAATGCCCTGATAACAGAAGCAATTGACCTTTTACATATTTATTGATTATATTTATTGTTATTGTTACATGCTTCATGTTGTAAAATCATTACATAACTATAGTCTGTTCCACTAGTACATTTTCATGTGGAATAGATTCTGAAGTTCCACTCACCTTTTTACTAGTATTGTATGGTGTGGGATTAAAGCTTTTAAGGCTGTGATTCATTTTGAAGTACCCTTTAACACGTTGTTTCTCCAGAAACTCACCTACGCACATTGCAATACACTCCCATACTAGAAAGGGACAATTATTCCTTGCATGATCTTCTACTTTGCATGTGCATTTGTATTTAGTGCTTTTTTTGCTTCTACTTTAAATATGAATGTATTTATTCAGGGATTCATAAACCAAACAAGCTTCAAATTACTTATCACATGAACAGAATTTGTTCTTAAAACTACAGATGTCAAGGTTCTCTCCATATTTAATGCTCATAGACCTCAAGTGTATTATAGTCACATACTATAAAAGCTTTAAAATGTGTGCTGAGTATCGTTCTAAAAGGTAATTAATGTTTTTTCTATTTGACTTTTATCCTTTTGTTCTAGGTTCTTTCATGCATCCACTGTTCTCCGTACAGTGATTGAAGAGTCAGAAACAGAGAATCAAGTGGAAACTAAGCCTGGATCTGATACAGACATGAACTCTGGTATCGCAGTGCTAAGTACGAAGCTCAGTCGACCATCATCTTCTCGAGAGGGCAGAGTGAATACCATGGTGGTCCGCAAAGTGTCCCTGGTCAGCACTGACAAAGAGGGAAGCTTTGGGAACTATGAAAGTCCATTGGACAGCATTAGGCTTAGAGATCAGTCAGAACCAAGCAGAGCCAGTCCTGAGCTTGAGAGGAGGTGGAAAAGTGTCCATTCTAACTCTGAAGAACAGCAGTCCAGCTTCACAGAGCGTTCAGACTACACGTTTACAGATAGCACATACCTGCGTTCCTCTCAACTGTCCCCCAGCTATGAAAGAGGAGTCTACACGTCTCATTTTCGCTCTCCCGAGACCCAGCCTACTGCTTTCTTCTCAGAGACTGACGGTAGCCTAGACAACAGTAACTGGAAAGTTGGGGAGAGCGAAGTTCATCAGAGTAGTGAGAGTTATACTAGTAGGAGGAGCAGGGTGGAGCTTAGTTTACCTGTACCGAGAGAGGGAGAGGGAGAGCAGGAGATAAGAAAAACAGTCTTTGACTCACAGGCACATTTCGATTCCCGCTTGATGATCGTGGAGGCAGATGACTACACCTCTGATGTTTTCCAAGCTACGCGGGTAGAGCTGATTCCCTCACCTACTGGCCCTGAGCCTGAGCCTCTTTCTTCCTCATCCTTCTCAGAAATAGATAACCTGGTAGACACTCTGAAGAGCATGGAGCGACCGGTCCGGCAAAGGGTTCAACGGACCCCATCCAACACTCCCTTCTCTTCACTGCCACCTATTGAAGAGGATGCACCAATCTCATCCCCTACTTCACTCTCTCCTCGTATTCCAATCTCACCTATTACTGAGCCAAAGTTGTTGAATGTAGTTTCTAGTTTGCCTTTAGACATTGGTCTTAACTGGAGTTCCCCCAAAGACATGCGCTCTCCATTGACTATGATGAAGGAACAGCAACTCGGAGAGACCCAAAATCGGGGGCTCTCTCTGCCTCTGCGAGCTTCGGCCCTCAACAGCATCGTCATGCGCAGGGGCTCCCTCAACGATCTGAGTCCTGACGAAAGTTCTACTAAAAGACTCGTGAATGGAGGCTCATCTCGTCTGGAAAACAGCTTCTTCTTCCAGCCAACTGAGAATGGCAAGGCCTCAAACCGCTCCATCTTCCGTGCTGCCTCTCTCCCTGAGATCGGCCCCAGTCACGAGCGGATAAGCTCAGCCACCAAGGGATCTGACGTCTTGCTTGGTTCCCGTTTTGATCGCTTCTCATACCTCACATCTCCATCAAATTCCCTCAGTGGGATTGCTGAAACTTCTCGAATAAGCGTGCCTCCATCTGTCCAACACAACTCGCAAGATACCTCCAGTTTCGACCACAAGTCCACTATGGAACTTTACCGCTCTCTGCCCTCCGAAACGCTCCTCAACAACTCTCAACCTTTGGGTCTTCAGCGCAGCAGTAGTCTTGATGGAGGTCTTCTAATCAATGACACCAAGAGCTTCCAAGTGAATAAAAATCCAGAACCAGAGCGGAACGTACTCCTCAAATACAGAGCCTTCCCTGATGCATATGTGAGTATTGCTTTGTCAAAATGCATATGTTGGCATCATCAAACACATAGGCACTATAAGAGTAAAATCTCTTTGAAACAGAGAGTGCCATGTTGAAGTTTACCACTCTGAGAATGAGGGCATGGAATCAACGAGAGTGTTGTTTTCGTATTATGTCACTGCTCTGTTTCTCCAAGTCCTAGTCAGCCTCTTAGTGTAACCTGATATGAAACCACTTACACCGAGCATTGTGTAACATAGTATGTGGATTGTTTTAGACCTCAAACGTATGATGGGCTTTGTTTTTAGACCTGGTCAGGTGTAGGATGCCCTAAACCTAGTCTACTCAGCCCTGTTCCTGGATATCTTGCAGAGCTTCATTCCAACCCTCCTACATTGTTTCTACAGACCCGGCTAGAATTTTGGCTGCGTCATTAGAGTTGCAACTAAATCCTGCAAAAAACTCTGCAAGACTCTCCAGGAGTTGGAACGAGTACCTCAGCCTTAAACCTCAGTGAATGAAAGGCTAGAAGGGGTGTTATGTCACCTCACCAAGAAGGGTTTACAATAGAGATTGATGGGAGTATACATTACCTCAGTCCTCATGCAATATTCACGTTTCCTCTTGTCCTCCAAAACTGACACTGAGCAGCTCTGTAGAGTCTTTTTTATTACTGCTTCTCTCTACTGTACAGAGCCTGAGTTTGCAAGTCAAATTTTGATTTTAACCAAAAGCAGCTTCACCAAAACTGTAGTTTGGTTAGGGTTTATGGATACTATCAAAAAAAAAAACCTTTTTGGAAAGCATGAGGCTTCAGTGGCTTTGCATACAAGGCTTTAAATACTGTCTCACACGTTTGATTTCTCTGGGACATGACTAGTAATGTTACTAAGGGAAAGAATTCTATGATTTAGATATATTGAGAGGTTTGTCACTAGGGAGTAACTTCAAATTATCACATTATCACACACTGTAAAACACAGCTTGACCTCTGTCATTCACGTCATTTACATGATCTTGCTCTATGTTGACATAGAGTGATGATGTTGAGTTATCTGACAACCCACATCCAACTTTATATTAAAATTCAATATACAAAAAAAAAATAAATAATAGTTTAGGTTTCAGTGACAAAGCAAACTATTTGGTTTCCTGTAATTATACATATGTTCTTCTTGAAATTATATCTTGTCATAATACCAAAATGAAAATTGACTGAAACTGTATATAATTAGGCTGGTTTCCTATTAAATGCATTTCTCAGAGTATGATTATGTTAGACAAAACAGCCAGTTTTTCCCATAGGAAAAAACACTGGGAATAATCAAGCTGAATTGGCACTTTCTGAGGACAGGTCAGAAATGCATGAGTAGAACATGTCGTCCCTGGATCTTTTGTCAATATAGGCAGGGAAAGAATGAGAGGCTGATGGAATGTGAAGCTATTTATTATCTTACTGTGTTCGCTTTGTCTCCTCTAATTAGCTTTGATAATTTTCCTAAACAGGCTATGTCGAGTCCCACTCAGACACACCTTTCTTTGGGTTGGCAATAGCTTACTGTATATTAGCCAGTTAGAACAGACATAGAGAAAACAATTATGTCACCTTCATGCTTCACACATATCAGTTTGTGGAGACCCTCTATATAGGCTTCAGAATATAGACTCATTTTCAGTTTCCTACTGGATGCTAGGAGTATACAGGACTTCATATGAATGATGTAGCTGATGTAGCCACCAATAAAAGGCTCTCTAAAAGGTCAATTTTTAAAGGTTTAGGTTTATATCCAGAAGTTAAAATTAAGACCCACCCCAAACAAAAGTAGGCACATTTTAAGCAGCATATGTAATTTGGCTAGATATCTATAAGATGTCACATTCACTGTTCCATTGAGTGGATAGATCAACCGTAGAGATGCCAACTGCATCTCACACCCATTTTCACTATGCATATTTGAAATATTCTGACGTTCTGGAAAACATATTTTCATGATGTCTGACAGTGAGACTGACATATGGGTGGTTTATAGATGTATAGCATCTGCATTATGTAACTCATGTATTTGACTTTTCATTAAGGGCATCCCCATATGCAAATAGAGAAATTTGACTTGGGCTCTTGTGTAATGTTGTCTCTCTTCTAACCTTGCCATGCCTCATTGCAAGTACAAAGGCACGTCGCTCGACAAAGTCTGGGAAGGGCTTTTCATCACCTCCTACATACATAAATATGCGGCATTTGCAAACAAACAATGAGATCTTGACATGGAATGTAGAAACGTTACATTCATCAAAAGCCATTAATCCACAGAAGAACCTCTTGACCCTTTCACCTGATAAGCTGACTTCTTGATTTCCATTTCAAATAGCCAACGGATCATAGATGCTAACAGCAGATCTACAGTGTTGATGTCGTTCTGGTCTAAGTACAATAAACATTTCAAACAGCTTGTCTTACACACCATTCAGTAAATGTTTGCTGCATTCCAGTGCTTTTTTAAGATTCTGGTGACAATAAGGCCGTGAGCCTCTCGTGTTTGAGAGGTAGAAACATCAAGTTTTGTGTAAAGTACTTGTTCTTCTATTGTCAAAGGTTAGGTGTAAGAGTGTAGTGTTTTCTTGAGATGTCAAAGGTGATTATCTGGATTTCAGTAAAATTAGCTGCATCTGAATATGGTTTATTCATTTAATTATCCTAAATTCATGTAAGGTTTTGAACTGAACACTGTGTAAAGGAATGTCTGATAATATTGTCTCTGTGGTTTCTGACTGATCTTATCATTATAGCATAATATTTTACTTATCCACTAGTGCAAACATACTCTGAAAATTTTAATTGTAATGCTTTCTTAAAATAGAAGTTCCTCACTGTTGTGTTTATATCTGTTTGTTTGTTTGAATGAGGCTTCATCTCATTTAAATATTTATTTTCTTTTTTTAGCTCACAAAAGAAAAGGAGCATGGCAAGCTCAATCCTCGACCTGGGAAGGTGAGATATTTCACACAAATGTCCTTTCTTTTCTCACTGATATTAAATTAATGGCCTAACTGATCAGCCTAAAGCCCTGCATATATTCTCTCTCTCTCTCTCTCTCTCTCTCTCTCTCTCTCTCTCTCTCTCTCTCTCTCTCTCTCTCTGTGTGTGTGTGTGTGTGTGTGTGTGTGTGTTGTGTGTGTGTGTGTGTGTGTGTGTGTGTGTGTGTGTGTGTGTGTGTGTGTGTGTGTGTGTGTGTGTGTGTGTGTGTGTGTGTGTGTGTGTGTGTGTGTGTGTGTGTGTGTGCACACATATATGTGCTTATGATATTAAAGAAAAAGTGACAGAATGTGCTTGGTTTCCACTTGTGTGGAAAGCCTGAGGCTGGTATTTATGAACAGGTGAGAGAGATTGGTGGGTGTGTAACAGGCCCGCAGTGCTCTGCAGATGGTGATAATTGCACATTTAGACCCATATATCTGCCAAGCACGTTTGGACAGTCAAGGATTATAAAAAGAGAACAACAAATGACATGACTGACAGCAAGTGACATGATGCTCTTTTTCAAATTATTTTTAAAAGAAAAGATAGACTATGAATTGTTAGTACTGACACACCAACTTTGTGTGTTTTCTACTTGGAGGTTAGAAAATAAGGTGATTTATTAATTTATTCATTCATTCTCTACGGCAGAAACATGCTTCCAGAACATGCATGTAAGATTTTGTAGAAATTCTATAATGTCAAATGAACGTCAAGTGAAGGACTGGGGAAAGTAACCCCCACCCCCGCAGTAGATTTACTGATAAAATGTATATATAATAACATTTATTTGTATGATATTGTATAATAGAATTATTCATATTATCTCAAAAGTCAATGTTTATTATTTCTATTAGCATTTTTAGCATTCATTCATTCAGGTTTGCTGTCTGCTGGGAACCACAATAACACTTTTCCAGAATGCATGATTCAACTTGCCACGGTGACATTTACTAAACATTGACATTTACTATAGTTTTTACTATGCATACATCTCTACTGAATTAGTTTTGGTTGACATTCTTGTGTTCTTCATCAGATGCAATGTAAAAGATTTAGAAAAGGTCACCGAAACTGGCTTGTCAAGCTTATTCTTGCATATTCCTGTCCTTCTCTGACATTGTCGTCAGTGTAATATTGCAGCCTTAAGGTTTTGAGACAATAAAAGTGCCTTTCAAAAGTAGGACAGTGCGAATGGACGTTTCACTCTCAGTGTAGGACAAAGGAATATTGTCCCTTGTCCAATATTAGCATATCGGCTGCCCCTAGTGGTTGAGATGGTTCAATATTAAACAATGCAGTCTTTGTAGAAAAGATTGGTGGGACTTTTTTAAGCTGTTTTTTTTTCTGTTAGATGTTAATCTATGACAAGCCTGGAATGACCGGTGAGAGAATTGAAGTGCGTGGTGATGTTATGGACGCCACACCATGGGAGTTTACAGACACTATTTCAATCAGAGTGATCAGAGGAGGGTGAGTGGCAAACAAACATTGTGCACCTCCTTGCTGAATTGATATTGCTGATATTGCGCAAAAACGAGGTATGCAGTATATGCAGTTCATAAGAGCGCCGTACATAAAAGGGGCGCCATTTTGCAGAAATAATTATGTGAAAATCTTTTTTAATAAAACGTTATAAATAATCAAAAGCTTAGTTGCTAAAAATAATATAATGAAACCTTTTAAACAACGGTTTTTAGCATTTTTAATGAGTTCAAAAATCTATTTATTATAAACTTATTAAGACGCGGAACCGCCGTATCTCTTTATGGCCACAACAAATGGGAGACTTTTCAGACGCGCTTCAGCTTGCCCTCAGCACCAGGCGCGAGTCAAACGAGTGCGGAAAAGTTACAGGTGCCAAATGAGATTCAGTAGAACAACAGTCAACTGCGGTCTGATCAGATGTTGTTATGTCAGTAAAACAAACTTTCCTGTCCTGTCCCGTTTTACCGTGCTCACGGCGCACGCTCTTCAACTGTAAGCGAAATAACCTGCACAAGAAACTACATCATCAGTTAAGTCATGAAATTACCAAAATTGCAATTAATGCTGCAAAACTGTGCATACATCCATCTAAACGTCTCTCAAATGCCTGTACTGAAATATTCTGCAATTCGAGATCACAATAGGGCGCTTAATATTTCTGTGGAATAAGTAATTAATTTTTTCAGGAGAACAGTGAAAAGTGACATACTCGGTGTCATAACATACCCATCATGTTGTTTCTAATGATTTTGCTCCATCAGGTGTCAAAACACTTGCATTAATGTGCTTCAAGTAGAAGTTAAGGTAGGGTAATAGCTGATAGGCTATGTATTTCAAAAAAGGGTCATAAATTGGGGTTAAGATTTTGTAAATATTTTTAAAAGAAGTCTCTTATTCTAATATACAAAATATATTTATTTTAATATATTTTACAATGTATTTAATTTCTGTGATGGCAAAGCTGAATTTTTACTACAGTCTTTGGTGTCACATGATCCTTCAGAAATCATTTTAATATGCTGACTTAGTGCTCAAGAAATATTCATTATTATAATCAATGTTCAAAACAGTCACACTTCAGTCGCACTTTATTTTAAGGTCAAATTCTCGCCATTAACAAACCCTTAACTACGACTTTTGCCTCAATAAACTCCTAATTTGTAGCTTATTAATAGTTAGTAAGGTAGTTGTTAAGTGTAGGTATTGGGTAGAATTAGGCATGTAGAATATGGTCATGCAGAATATGTACTAATAAACAGCCAGTATGTTGATAATAGGAATGCTAATAAGCAACTAGTTAATAGTGTGAATTGGTTCATATACTAAAGTGTTAGCATTAGGGATGTGCGGGTCTAGTCGACTAAACGGTACAGCTCCTACTAGTCGACACTGAAAACAATAGTCGACTACACGAGAGAGAGAAAACACGATGATGTTATCATTCAAATTACCATCATTTTAACGTTACATTTAAAACATTTTAAAGAACAGTTAAAATAAAACTTTTGAAAAAGAATACATATCAAAATATTTAAATATATAAATATTTTTAAAAGCGTATCTGGGCGGGAACTACATTTTTACCTCACATGCGTTTTCTTCATGTCAGTTGCGGCGAGCTCCACGCGAAAGACCAGCAAGATGTGGGATTATTTTGAATTAGAAGGAAATGGAAAGGTTTTTTGTAAACTGTGTAATGTCAAAATTGGCTTACAATAACTTTACTGGAGCTATGCGTAATCATATTCAATACAGGCATGTATGCGTTAGCTTGGAGTCTAGCCAAAGCCAAATGTCAATCATGTCATACACTACAACCTGCCGCTGCGGTCCACGATCCTATCCGCGCTGTCTATTCCTCTAAACCAGTGGTTCTCAACCTTTTTTTCCACCGGGCCGCACTATGGTCCAAGTGCAAGTCTCACGGGCCGCACGCATGTCATTTACATATTACGTCAACAATTCAAACCAACCAGATTTATAATATTATTTATAGCCTAAATATTATGATATCTAAATAATACTATGAAATAAATAAATAAATAATTCTACTCACCATTAATAAAACACCTGACGCTGTCGGGAGCTGACCAATTTTGTGAAATTCTGCTCGAAAGGAGTAACAGCACAATGAAGTTGTGATTGTAAGTTGCAGAAGACGCGCACGGACGCGTGACTTGACGCGCGACACTGCAGAAAGTGTGCGTTCACAAATGTAGCCTATGTTGATCCAAATATGGAAAGCATTTTCGAATTTAATAATCTGAGGTTCTCTCCAGAGATGTTTTGCCACATTTCTGTAATTAAGGATGATTGCTGCGTAGTAGTATGTGTGTTTCTTTTTACCTGAACATCTTCAAGTGAGTGGAGGGGCAAACCGAGAGTCCAGCACTCTCTTCACTGCGGATGCTGAGACGATCTTGTTTGAATGTTCCTTCGCTGGCATTTTCCACATTTCGTTTTCTCCCTTAACAAATTTGTTCATTCTGATGCTCAGTTTTACAGAACTAATGGCTGCTGATGACTATTTGAATTGAATTCTGCCAAAGTGCGTGCTTTACGTGAGTACATAGATCTGCTCATGTCTGAAAATAATATATGAAAAACAAAATTATTTTACATAAAAACATTATAGCTTATATTTGTTTAGTACATTTTTTAATTAATGTAAAACCTAAAATGAATTGTAAAACTGAAAGTTATTTTTTAAATTGTGTTCAAACTGTAACATTCAGCATGGTGGGCCGCATTTGGATTCGTGACGGGCCGCGGGTTGAGAACCACTGCTCTAAACAAAGACCCACTTCGGTGGTGGTGCGGGATTTCCAGGCTCTTTTCGAAACTGTCTGCTTGCTTGTAGTTATTTCTCTGTGTGCCTGTGACTTTAGTTCCTGCCGAGCGCTTTTTTTGCAGAATCGCCTCTAGTCCCGTCTTTCTCCAGACCTTGTTAACATGTTAAATTCTCTGAACAAATGCGCACGGTCTGAGTAAGTAAAACGAGCTTTGTTTTGTTTTTAGACAATATAGCCAACATGAAGTACATTTTTAAAAGCCATTTTAATGCTATTCCTTGATAAACTTTCCTACTGTTTTTTACTTTTGTTTTAATATGTGTTTTAATATGTTGGCTAACGTTATATGAAAGTGAAGAATTCTGTCAGTCTATTGATTGATTTTCCATTTCTGCATTGCTCCAGCTGATCTGAATAAATAAGCTATGCACTGGTTTATGAAGAGTGTATGCTCTTCCTTTTTTTCTGTTTAACGACCGCCTAAAATTAATTGATGATAACGCGAGGCAAGCATACGGCATAATCGTGACCTATTTTTAGCAGAATTCATTGAGGGATTTGACAGTGTGATTCAAAGATTAAGTATTTCAACTGTATGCTGTTATATAGACACACGCAGGTTATTTTTCTTCCATTTTTGGGGGGTTTCTAGCTTTTAGACTAGTCGACTAGTCGGATACAAAACTTCCGTTTAAACGACAGTCAAATTAGTCGTAGCGCACATCCCTAGTTAGCATATGTTCTTTTCCTCATATTATGTCTTCTGTTTTGTCTTCCTAAGTTGGGTGTTGTATGAGAAGCCAGAATTCAAAGGGGAAAAGTTCGCTCTGGACGAGGGGGACATCGAGCTGACAAATCCATTTGGACCGCCGGATGAAGAAGTGGTTGATCAGCAGAATGGAACAACACAGGATCATGAGGAAGAGGACCATGAGTCCAAGCCTCGGCTAAAGAGGAAGTTCGTCATCGGATCTATACGGCGAGCAGTGAGAGTATGTCAGACTTGTGTTTCCTTTTTTTTGTTAGTTGAAATTCAAGTTCATAAACATTCTGCCATAGACAGACCATAAGAGGCGACGTTGTTTTAGCTTGTAAGTGTGTCTGGGATGGATGGGATTATGTTTTGTTTTGGGTTGTCAGTGTCACGTCATAGACATATTATGAAAGGTTCAAGTGCGCCACCTTGTGTCCTCAAGCAGAATTGTGCCAGTATTTTGGCAGGACTTTTACAGACTTTTTTAGGAACTCACACTTGCATGAGTAATGTTTTTGTAAGGATTTTTGTTGTTGTTGTTTTGCCTTTCCAGGATTACAGTGTTCCTGAAATCAGCCTTTTCCCAGAAGAAAATGCAGAAGGCAAGAAGGTCACATTCAGAGACACGTCAGAAGACTCCAGAATTTTTGGCTTCCCAGTCAGAGCAAACTCCATCATCATCAATGCTGGACTGTGAGTGATCAGTGCAGCTTATTCCAAATTCCATTCTATTTGGGCTTGGTCGCAGTATTTATTTGTTAACATCATGTGTTTGATCTCCTCCAGATGGTTAGTGTTTGCAGAGCCCTTCTTTCAGGGTGTCCCGCGAGTGCTTGAAGTCGGGGGATTCCCCACCCCAGCCTCCTGGGGCGTCACACATCCGTATGTGGGCTCCCTACACCCGCTTAAAATAGTGAGCATCTCAGTCTCCTTTTCATTTTTGCCAATGATTCCATAGCATGTCAGTATTAAATGAGGTATATTAATACAAATGTTTTTTGTAGGGGGAACCTAGAGTGGAGAACCTCTATGAGCCAAAAGTAAGTGTTACATCAACAGCCATCTAATAAAGTAGTAATGTATTTGATGTTCTTTAAGATATCAAGGATCATTCATGTTTGATATAATTTGTTTTCAATAGATTGTGCTATATGAAAAGCCATATTTCACTGGCAAAAGCAGAGAAATCTACACCAGCATGAGAGATTTCCTGTCAAGAGTTGACAAGCAGCAATCATTGTTTATGTTCAGTGCAGGATCCCTTAAAGTTATTGGAGGCTGGTGAGTATTGAAAGTATGTGTTTGAATTATACTATTGAGAATAAAGTGAGGAAGAGAGCAAGAACTGCACTTCAATATATCCTCTAGCTACTGATTGAAAGTATGCGAGAATAAATAGTATGCAGGACATTATCTGACTTATTTTTGTTGTATTGTTCTCTATTCTGTTCTGTTCTAACTTACTCAATCCGTCTTATAGCTGGGTCGGCTATGAGAAGGAGGGTTTCCGAGGTCACCAGTATCTTCTGGAGGAGGGAGAGTACCATGACTGGCGGGTGTGGGGAGGAGTGAACTCAGAGCTGCGCTCGGTCCGAGTCATCCAAGCTGTAAGACAAACACGAAATAAATTTGACTATTTTATATAATTTGTATGATAAAATCTCACCAAGATTCATACTACAGTATTTCGTTTCATTGAAATGTTTGTTCTCTTAATAATGGAAATGTTCTGACGTTCATAGATAGAATAGAACGATAGAATATATTAATATATTTTATTATATTGATATACTACTACTAACTAATAATAATAAAAAATAACAATAATACAGTACATGTTTTTAAAATATATTTTAAATAGAATTTCTGTTACTATAAAGGTATGTAAATATCTATAATAAAAATATTTTTTTAAAATGTATATATTTCATTGTATTAATATACTACTACTACAAATAATAACATATAATACATGTTTTAAAATATTTTAAGTAGAATTTCTGTGACTAGCTATACATACATGCATGTAAATTGGTTTAATTCAAATAGTAATGTATTTTATTAAATAAATATTTATTTAAGCTTACACAATATTTTGGTGTTTAGTGCACTTCATCATTAAAACTTATTGTAAACTAAATGAATAGTTTAGATTGAATTTTAAGTGTTAATTTTTGAACTGTAATATCTGCTTGTTGTAGGATCTGTCCGAGCCCCTGCTGGTGTTATATGGGGTGCCTGAAGAGGAGAAAGGGGAGAATGAAGAGCCTACGTTTGAGGTGACAGAAGCTGTCGCAGATGTGGAGCTGTTTGGGTTTGGCATCAACACCCGCTCCATCCACGTGCTGAGTGGAGCGTATGTTCTGATCTCTCTGTCTCTGAATGTAGCAATTTCTTATTGCAGTCTGGCAGATCGAGCCATGTTTTAATAAGTATGTGAATTGATTTTTCTTTCTTTCCTCAGATGGGTGGCATACTCTCATGTGGATTTCTCAGGTAACCAGTACGTCTTGGAGAAAGGCTTCTATAACAACTGTGGAGACTGGGGCTCTGGAGACAACCGCATCTGCTGCATACAGCCCATCCTCACAGTAAGTCAGAGGCATTTCATTATTCATTAATCTAATCCAAACAGTTTGTGCAAGGACTATTGACTCAAATTGTGTGTGGTTGAAAATGTTTTGCATAAAGAGTAAATATTAGAGAATACTGAGAGGCAAATTCACTAAACAGTTATTCAGCTTTTCATCTGGTAATTCATCATCAATTCATGTGTATAATCTGATAACCTCCTGCTATCCAACTCAACTAGATGTTAAATGTGCTGAAATAGTATTAATATATTTAATTGACATGCATTATTTCATTGCCATGAATTCCCACATGTATCTCCATTTTTAATAGTTTGTCCTTGATTTCATTAATGAGGTTGTTCTTATGTATTTCAGGCACCTAGTGAAGGACCCAGCTTCAGAAATGAGGTGAGCTGAGTCCCTTATGCTTACTAAGGTTGCATTTTTTTTGATCAAAAATACAGTAAAAACAGTAATATTGTGAAATATCATTACAATTTAAAATAGCCTCTTTCTATCTTAATATATTTTAAAAATAAATGTATTATTTTGGTAGAAAAGCTGATTTTCAGCATCACTCCTCCAGTCTTCAGTGTCACATGATGCTTCAGACATGATTCTAATATGCTGATCTGGTGCTCAAGAGACATTATTATTAATAATGTTGAACAGTTGCCCTGCTTAATCATTTTTCTGGAAACAGTGATACAAAAGAACTGCATTTACTTGAAATAGAAATCATATTTAAGTGTTAAAATTGTCACTTTTGACCAATTTAGTGCATCCTTGCTGATAAAGGTGTTCATTTCTTTAAATAAAATCTTACTGACCCTAAGCTTTTGAACAGTATATATAAAGGCAAACTTCATCATTAATGCAGTGCATTTAATGAAACATTTATGCTCTCTTTCCCTTTGCTACAGGTGCTGCTCTACTCCGAGTCGGATTTCCAGGGCACATGTAGGGTTTGTCATCAGAGCCAGGGCTGTTTGCCTGAAAGTCTCTCTATCAAGTCCTGCAGGGTGGTGGGAGGAAGGTTAGTGAGAAAATTTAGGGTAGGATAAATGCTTAGATGTATGCATGGATGAGCTATCAAAGTATACAGCGAACCCCAATATGCATGTAGACACATACAAATGTAAACATTAGATTTACCATGCATTCAAATTCACTATATTTCTTTCAGATTGTGACACTCTGAATTTGTATACCTCTGTTCTTTTCAGTTGGGTGCTTTATGGAGGAGAGAAGTTCACAGGAAACATGTATGTTCTGTCTGAAGGAGATTATCCCAACCTGACCAGCATGGGCATCCCAACTGACTCAGGCATTCACTCTGTCAAAGCAGTTCCAATGGTGAGAAGAAACTGCTTTCTTACTAAATATATTTCTGGAAAAGAGGTGGACAAATGATCCAATGAGAAACCTGTAGACAAGAGATTTTACTACACATATATATATGTTCTCTCTTTCAGACCTTTTCGGTGCCGTCAATCTCACTCTTTGGACAGGAGTGCTTTGAGGGTCGGGAGGTCACCATTGATACACAGATTTCCAACATGTGGGAGGAAGGATTTAACTCACATTTCCTCTCTGTCAGGGTCAACAGTGGATGGTGAGTTTGCGGTGTTTCATATTATTGGTTCATATTAGTACATTTGTGGTATCATGACTATTTTGTATGAAATTTTCTCATATACTGTATCAAAACCATGTCAATCTCTTTGCAGCTGGGTGTTATGTGAACATAGTAACTACAGGGGGCGCCAGTTCCTTTTGGAGCCCATTGAAATCACAAACTGGCATAAATTCAGTTCTCTTTCCTGTATCGGCTCCTTGTATCCAGTCAGACAAGTTAGTATCACCTTCACATGACCAATTATTTGCACAAGATAACTTGAAAACAGTATTTCTTATATGTTGTTAATTGTGTGTTTATATCCATATAGAAACAAAGACTGTTCCGCATCAAAAATAAAGAGACAGGCCACTACATATCAGTGCAGGGTGGCATTGAGGACATGAAGACGGGCCGCGTGGTCGTCACAGAGCAGGTGGAGGGAATGAGTGATATTTGGCTTTACCAGGACGGGCTCATCAAAAACAAGGTACTTTGCACACCATGAAGTGGATGAGTAATGTATGTATAGTTATTTATTGTTTCTAACTTTTTAAAGTCACCCCCTCTCAGATTGTTGAACATGTGCTCTCTTTGTGTCAGTTGGCTCAAACCTTGAGTCTGCAGGTGATGGGTAATGTGGAGTCAGGTGCTAAGGTGGTTTTGTGGACTGAAACGCGTGTTCCAGTGCAGACGTGGAGCGCTCAGGTCAGCGGCACAATCTCCAGCATCACCTTCCCTGGAATGGTGCTGGATATCAAGGGTAAGATTTAGTTTGGTGTTTTATGTACCAAGCACAAGCTTTACTACTGTCTATTGTGTCTCTTAAAGGGGTCATCGGATGCAAAATTCACTTTACAAGTTGTTTGAACATAAATGTGTTGGAAGTGTGTGTACACATCCATCCTATAATGATAGAAATCCACCCAGTGTTTTTTTTTTTAAATCCCTGTTTTAAAATCCCCTCTCTCAAATCAGGCTGTTCTGAGATTCCTGTCAGAATGATGTAGTTCTGTGCAGACCACTCCCACGATAGTTGATTGACAAGACCGTCTTACCTTAGACCCGCCCTGAGTGAGCGGAGAGCTGTCCGCCTCCGGTGCAAGGGAAGACAAGATGTCTCTGATTAAGCGATTGAAGTGTTTAGTTGGAATCTACACATATCTATGGTCTGCTGGTCACTCCACGGAAAAGAGGAGTGGAGTCAGCAGAGCTCACTAGCATTTAAAGAAACATGGACTAAAAAACGGCTTGTTGAAAACAGAGCTGATTTTGACAGGGTTAAGAAGGTGTTTTTTACACTACCATTGAAAAATTTTAACCAAAGTATGTTATAGACTTTTCATTAAGAACTCTAAAGCAGTGGTCGGCAACAGGCGGCCCGCGGGCCAAAACTACAATAATATCGCCCGCAGCCAGATTATTTTAATAGTGGCTGGTTCTGAAATAGATCTGTCACAGCAACAGTTACGCACAATCAGAGTACGTGAGCAGAGCGGAGCGCGGAGTGAAGCGGTGTGATTTTGACTGGAGCGAGGAGCGGATTTTTAAAAAGTCGGAGCATCGTGGTTTTCACTCGCTCCACCACCGCTCCATCCCGAGTATAATTCATGCCAACGACCCGTAATATAATTGCATATTTAGCAAGAATTCACGTTAAACATATTTAGCTAGCTTGATAGAGGAGGATCATTCAAATCAGAAAGAATGTGAAGGCTATGATAGTTCTCAATAATGCAGTCAAACTGTAATCTTACAGTGCTATTTCATCTGTATCCAATTTCGAATGAGCAGAAATCTATAAGAAATGCAGCAATCCATAGGTAAAATAACTGACGAAAACTTACTGTTATTTTCATCACAAACAAAATTTGAACTGCAAAAAGCAGCAATTAGGCTATACCTTTTAATGCTGACAACCATGTTATTAGCTCATGTGGTAGGAAAAAAAGTTTGTACACTAGTGTTCCAACAAACTCTCCTGTCATTTTATTTATTAATATACGTTATGAACAGAACTGTGATATTTCAAACCTACTGAAATACTTTTCATGAGATAGCGAAGGCGGAGCGGTGTTTCTGGTATCAGCGAGTGAGGAGGGGAGCGGGAGCGGGAAATGGTGAACCCGGAGCGGAGCTGGAGCAGAGTTATTATTAAATGCTCAGAGCGTGGAGGGGAAATTGTTGACGCTCCACTCCGCTCACATAGGTTACTCTGCCGGACACCGCCACACAAATGTGGCTTTTTGATAATGACTGCCTACTATAGGATTTAACACAGAGTAACATCTCACTACCAGTTACAAAAGACACTGTAACAGTCTGTCAGGCAATTGTAGTTGTATTTTTTATCAATTAACTTCTTAAATTATCCTTTGACTATGTTCTGGCCCGCCATCTAGTGGCAAAGGTTTTTTTTGGCCCGATGCCAAACTTACTTGCCGACCCTTGCCCTAAAGAATAATATCAACTTGTGTATAATGGGCATCCGATGACCCCTTTAATTTATTTTATTATTTATAATATTGCTATTTATTTACTATTTATTATAAAAATATTTTTATTACCATTCCTATTAATACATTAAAAATATCATTTTTGCTTAGAATGCGAAAATGTAAGAGTAGCTGATATCAATACAGGAGTTTCCAGCAGTGTGTCATGCCATACTTCATCTAAATCTATCATACAGTGTTTTTATGATTTTTATATACTTTTATATTTTTATATTTACTATACATGCAGTTTTTTGATAATTATGTTAGCTATCACTAAAGACAATTTGAGAAATACTCAAAACTTTGGGGTCAGTACTTTTTTGTGAAAGAAATTAATACTTTTATCCAGGAAGGCTATATTAAATTCATCAAAATTGTCAGTAGAGATGTTAACTTTGTTACAAAAACATAATTTCAAATTATTATTTTTTTCTTACTGTCTATTCATCACAATTTCCACAGAAATATTAAGCAGCACAACTGTTTTCAACTTTGAAAATAAGAAAAGTTTCTTAAGCAGAAAATCAGCATATCAAAATGTTTTCTGAAGGATCATGTGACAATGAAGACTTGAGTAATGCCTGTTGAAAATTCAGCTTTGACATCACAGCAATGAATGACATTTTAAAATATATGAAAATAGAAAACAGTTATTTTAAATTGTTTTTACTTTAATTTTAATCAAATAAATGCAGCCTTGGTGAGCATAAGAAACTTCTTAAATTATTTAAAAAAATCTTACCTACCCCAAACTTTTGAACAGTAGTGTACACTTTCTCTTATAAATATAAAATATCTAAATTCTTTTATAAATTTGTGGATTTAGACCTAAAATCATGATTTTGGCAACAAATGTCCATGTACATGTTTTTTGACAACTACTAAAGAAACAGAAAACGTTCTTCAGCAATCTAATTTCTCTTTTTTTTACAGGGGGTAAGCAATATGACAAACAACATTTAGTGATTCGAGAAGAGAACGAGGAACACGCCAGCCAACAGTGGGAGCTGGAATATTTTTGATCCCGCCCTCTCTCTCCTTCATCTGACCTCCTTCTCCTTCTGACTCCACCCACTTGTCCTGCCCCAACAATACAAACACTGTCTGTGATCTGATATAGGACACTATGAGGGCACCTGTGAGTCATCCTTACATACAATCAGAAGATGTTGGGCAGGAAAAGTTTCTCCTGTCATTAGAGACTGTATACTAGATAAAATGGATCAATGTATTGTCATTTAAAAATGAGAGAGAAGCAGAGGTCAAATATCATTCAACATGCTAGTGTTCTTGAAACGTAAATCTCTCACCTGTGATGTGTCTTATTTGCACTTAATTTGAATAAAACATATTACCTACAGGTCATTTACACGATAATGATGGTGCTGGTGGTTAATTCACTTAGAAACCTTTTTTTTTCTGTTTTCCTATGCATCACATGATAATTTCATCATCATATATGAATCTGGCAATTTTCAAAGCATTCTTTCATTTCTGCTAATTTTATTTGTTGTCAATCTAATGTTATTTTTATATGTATATTTGACATATTGGGTGTATTCTGGTATGTAAACTTTGATATCAATGTCTGCAATTAGTTTAGTCATTGCAAAAAGGTACTGGAGTCAGTGGACCCTGGCAGATGTCGGTCCGTTGTTTTTATTACCAAAAAGTGTGCTGTCTGTCAATAAAAAGTCGCCATGTTTTTGGACAACCAGGAAACTTTATGTATAAATGTTATTTTCAAAGCACAATGTGAAATATGCAACAGGGAGTGGCTTTAATTTTGTAATAAAACTGTAAAAAATCATGTCGGAATTCACACATTTTTGACTTCAATGTGGGCTATTGCTGTTTTATTATCCGTGTTAATTATTTACAACAGTTCATCAAAAACAACTTGTATACGTGTAGTAGTGCTTGTTTGTTCATTTGAATGAGTGTCATGCTTGGAGCGGCGAGGTCAAGAGTTGCATGTTTGCTGCGTGTAAGATGTCTGATAACGGCTGCTGATGAATGACAAGTATGCAGATGCTTGTACTGATGCCATTTTGTTTGTTCAGGTCTACAAATCAAACGCCATGCCTGATGATGTTGCTCTTTCAGGTGGAGGTAAATTCTCGTGATATTTTCAACATTTGACTTGAGTACACAGTCACATGCACTAACGCCTTTGTTGACATTAACAACACGTTCACACATTTCTCAAATTACAACCTGTTTTATGCAGCGTTTAGCAACTAACCTCGAACTCTGTTTAAATGTACATCTAAACGAGTTCGAGAATTATCTTTCGAAGAATCTTTGTGATTCAGAAATGGTTGTTTTGATGAGGAATCTAGTCATTTGAGTCTTCCAGTTATGCAGGTTTGTAAAGTTCTTGTGTGTAGTGTCAAAGTTGCACCCATGGGTTATCTGATCTGATCTGATCTGATCTAAGGTATTGAGAGCTTGTTTGGTTTGAGACATCTTGTGCTTTTTGCAGCAGACGAGCCTGAGAAATACGGCGTATGGACGCTATTTATTTCTCAACAACGATTTAAAACCTTGAGTTTTGCACTATTTAATTTGAGAGGGCAGGAGTCACCATATAAAATAAACAACCTGAAACTCGATCTCACCTGAGACTGAAATTTCATTACAGACCCTTCAATTCTGAGTCTTCAGCAGGTAAACCACTTTAACTAATCATCACCACTATCCGAGTAGTCTTTTTAAGTAGGTAAACATTTTTTAAACTAAATTTAATTTCTTCTGAACTTATTTGCTTTCCTCTTTTTGTCAGAAGGATCATAACTGATTTCAATTAAATTTGAACTGATTTTAAGTGAGAATGAAGTTAATTTCATTGTTTATTAATTTCGCTATTTTTGCTAAAAGAAATAAAGGTATTTACTTACTTATTTTTGAAGAACAGTATTCTTTATAAGGTGTTGTGTTTTTCCATTATTTTTGTATTTATTGTTTTTTCCATATACACTGTAAAAATGATCAAACTTGTAATTAAAACAAAGATTATTTATTGGAGTACATTTTACAAGAAAATACTTTTTCAGTCTGTAAAATGTCATGTATAATTCATTGTGCTACTTTAAGAAATTGTGAAAATTTACTAGTGAAAATTGTTTCTACACCATTTTTTTCAGTGCAGCTTGTGCATAACTTCCTTTTGCATTGACAAGTGCTGTCATGGAGACAGAAACTAAGTCACAGGAAACATCTCCACTTATGGTGAATGTTTGCATCTGTACATTTTTCTCTGCATCACTTTTTGTGTTTGTCACTAAATCACCGAAAAATCTCAGTACCATTGCTCTTCTAAATCAGAACTCTTTTCTTCGACATTCTCCATCCTCCCCTACATTGCCTATTTTTTTTTTTATCATCCCACAGTCTGAAGGCATGTGGTGGGGCACCCTGGGGTCTGTGCGGCCCTTCCCAAATTTTCATCCCGAGAGAGATGTTACAGTCCTTCACACTGCACTGGAGAAGAAAGGTACATCTATATAAATGCTCATGAGGCATAATTGTGGTAGTAAAAGTCAATCTGCTAGTATTCTTTCATAATTAATTGTTGTTATTTCAAACTACCATATCTTTCTGTTAAAGATGTGAGCACAATTGTGAGAACACTAACCAATCGCAGTAATGCTCAGAGACAATCTCTTGCCCAGGCGTACAAGAATTTCTCACAAAAGGTAAATCAGAAACAAATTCATCTCCTAATCATCACAAGCTAGTCATTCTGTTTGCGGGGTTGTGTTTTTTAGGCCAAATACTATAAGAAGTGACCAAATGTCCCCACAAGGATAGTAAAAATTAATATCACAAATAGTTCCCATCAGGAAAATGGCCTAATAAATATACTAAACACCTTAAATAATGTCTTAATGAACATCTAAAAATAAAGAAAGGCTTGTGAGGATTTGGTTTAGGTTTAGAGGATATAAAATATCATTAACTCAGTATAAAATCAATAAAAGTCAATGGATCATCCTTATCATGATACAAAAATGTGTGTGTGATGTGTGTGACATAACACTAGATTGTGTGTGTATGCTACAGGAATTGGACACAAGTCTGAAGAAGGTTCTTTCTGGTGATCTGCAGTCTCTGATACTTGGACTGATGATGATACCAGAGCAGTTTGAGGCCCATCGCTTACGCAAAGCCATGGAGGTTTGGCATTAATCACTAGTATAGTCTATAAGTATGCTATGACTGTGTGCGTGTGTGTGTGTGTGTGTGTGTGTGTGTGTGTGTGTGTGTGTGTGTGTGTGTGTGTGTGTGTGTGTGCGCGTGCGCGTGTGTGCGTGCCTGCGTGTGTGCGTGCGTGTGTGAGATTAGCAGCATACATTTAATTATAGTTCAACATCCATTCAGACTATTGATTTTTTTTGTGTGTTCAGGGTGCTGGTACAGATGAAGAAACTCTTTTAGAGATTTTGTGCACAAGGACCCCACAGCAGCTCTCTGACATCAGGGCTGCATACAATCAAGGTGCTTTAGGAATTATTTTCATAATGGAAAAATGTTGAACATTTTAATTTAATTAATGCAATTAAATACCTCAGTTTTTGGAATGCCTCACTTTTAACCCTGCTCATACTGAAAGCATTGCATATTGTCATAGGGTTAAAAAGCTGTATTGTCAAAAAAAAGTTTTGGAATGATGATCACTAAACATGAGCACGAAATATTTACAAAGAATTGTGCTCATATATGTCACTAATTAATTACTTATTGATTATTGGTTATTTTTCACTGTAAAGCAACACAACAATGCTTTGGACAACAAGGCATTAGCATTTTTGTGAAAACTAAAAGTTTTAGAGTTTATAATTAAAACAAGGAATATCAGTGCATTCTTATTATTAGGATGAGATATTTATATATAACAATACACTACCTTTCAAAAGTTTGGTGTCAGTAATTATTTTCAATTAAAATGTTTTCAAAGTGTTTTGCTCATCAAAATTGCATTTATTTGATCAAAAAATACAAAGAATTATTTAATTAATAAATGGTCCAAAACAACAGCATTTATTTGAAATAGATTTTTTTTTGTAACAATGTAAAAGTCTTTCCTGTCACTTTCAAATGCATCTTTTTTTAATAAAAGTGTTCATTTGTTTAAAAAATAAACCTTACTGATGCCAAACTTTTAAACATTAGTGCATATATTATCACTATAATATTTAATTCAGTAAGAATTAGTGATAACTGCATACATTTTCTATCAGTCTGTGTTTGAATGTTTCAACATGGTCATTTTAACAGAGTATAAGCGGGATTTAGAGAAAGACGTGATAAGTGAAACCAGTGGAGATTTTTCAAAGCTCATTGTGGCATTGTTGAAGGTAAGAAGTGTATGCCTCCTGTTCATCTCACAGTTAAATATTTATCACCAAAACCAATTTTACTGTGTTGATACATCATCAGTATGTCAATATCTCGTGCTATGCGAGTAATCATGCTCATTCTCTCGGTTTCTTTCTCTCTCTCTTTTATCAGAAAGAGAATGGGCCAGGAATTATTGACCAGGATATAGCAGTGAGTCCATATACATTCATTACAGATTTGTCCTTTTAGGATGAATTGTTCCTTTAAAAGATTTCAAGTGTTCTCAAGTCACCCTGCACTCCTGGGACTGCTTTCATGTCATATTAAGAGATTTAGTTAATAAAGGTTTAACTATAAAACCTATGATGTTGACTTTGCTTTGTTTGATCTGCAACTGCAACTGCCCCTACTGAGACCTCTAGCTGACCCCGGAAGCAGGATACGTTTGTAGGAATTTCAGCTCAGTTAGATCACAGTGACAGATATACAAACTTTTCTTAGAATTCAACTCCGATAAGATGCATATTTCATATACCTGATTGAATTGTGTGATTGAATTCAGTATATTTTGATTTTGTTTTACAGTCTTTATCTGAGGAGCTGAAAAACAAGAAACCTGCAGCTGATATTTGGATCAAAATACTCACCACAAGAAACCCAGACCATCTCAGAATTGGTGCGTTGCAAGTGTTTGTATGTGTGTTTCTGATCTAGCTATAATTTCAGGGACAAAATTGTTGGAAAATGTCTTCAGAAGATATTGAAAACTGTTCCTCATCACATTTAATCAACAGGAAAAAAAATCATATAGACACTAAATAAAAATTTTGGTCTACTCTACAAATCTAAATCTAGAATTAATTTGTTTAGGGTATTTCAGAATTTGGCAGCTCATACTTCTGATGAAATTACTGTGCATGAGATGCATCAGAAAGTTTCATTATTACTGTTTATTATCTATTGTTGGAAGTCCTAGTGTTATGAAAGGTTGTTGTTTTCTGTATCCTTGGTAGAGGTAATTACTTATGTAAAGTTATTGACACATTTGTAACATGCAAATCCTTGGAACATATCCATCTGTACTATTTAAGCCTTCTTGTATGGTATTTGTAAGGTTGACAACGACAAATATTTCAAATGTGTGTGAACAGTAATGTTATTTCTACTTCAGTGCTGGAAAAACTGGAGTTTGAGAAAGTCCAGACAATGGAGGACACTTTAGAAGGACATTTTAAAGGAGTCCTCTCTGGAGACCTAAAAAAGGGCTTAAAGACTCTAGGTAAAACTGGTTTATGTGTGTTTGAGGATGTATTAATGTGTGTGTGCTCAATGTGTAATGATCAATTAATGTAAATCCACAAAGCATTTGCAATTTATCTCTTTTCTTTTTCTCATCAGTACAATGTATACAGAACCAGTATTTATTCTTGGCACAACGGATCCAAACTAAGAAAGTAATATTTTTTTTGTTGTTGTTTTAGAAATATCTTAATTAATGTCATTTAAAAAAAGCCAAGTATTAATTGATGCTGCTACTAAATTATCTACTTTAAAACTTCTGTGTGTATGATCAGGTTATGCCAGCATTTTGGGCACCAAATGTCCCAACTAAGAGTAAAGTAGAAAATCTATATGTTGGGCCTAAAATACAAAACGGTTTATTTGAGGGTTTGATATAAGGTTAGTGGATAGAAAATATCATTAGCTCAATATAAAAACAACAGAAGTCTCAGTTATCATAAAAATGTTGTGTAAGTGTGCACAGTTATAGTACTAGTATAAACTTACTAGTACAAACATTGTTTTGCATGGCAGATATGTATCAATGAACAATTATTTTACGTTATTTCCTGAAATACAATATGCTAAATCCATGCAAAGCACTTGCAAATGCAAAACAAGTAGTTCTTGTAAACAACTTTACATGGATGTTGAGATCACTGCTTGTTGATAGACTGTATTATGCTCAGTTGCTCAGAGTCTTTGTTTTTATTCTATAGATATGTGTTGACAGATACTCTGTCCTGTACTCTGTAGGCACCGGTGATCCAGGGTGTGATGGTGGCTCACAGTGAGGAGGATCTACTGAGAGTTAGAGTGGCATACCTTCAGTCAACGGGAACTTCACTGTACACAGCCTTACAGGTCTCCACACACACACACACACACACACACACAGATCTTTATAATCAGTCTTCACCGTCATTTTCTAATTCCTGATATATATTTTTTTCTCAACAGAAGCAGTTTAAAGGTGAAATCCAGCAGGGTTTGTTGGATATATGTCGTGCAGAAGATTAGAAGAAATGCTGTATATATATATATATATATGGCACAAATGATAAACATTTATGTGTACACAGTGAAAGCATTCCATTCATTTGAGTTGCTGTTAAACAAAAGCTTTGTGTCTGAAAATAAATAAATAAAATAAATGTAACTGAGAATTGCAGCTCTGACCTTTATGAATCCCCGTGGAAGGCAATTTAGTTTTAATAATACAATTTTCAACTTCTTAAATACAATTTTCGTCTTTTTGTGTTAGTTGTGAATTTTTCATTTCAGAATTTTGACTTTGACATGTTGTGTCATAATTATGATTTACCAAAGCATTACTTTTTTCATGTATATATATATATATATATATATATACTGTATGTGTGTGAATAAGAAAAATACATATGCGCCTCCTCTTCAGTGTCAGACTACTAAACTTTTTGACCCAGAAACATTAAAGGAACACTACGCTTTTTTGGAAATAGGCTCATTTTACACCTCCCCTAGAGTTAAACAGTTGAGTTTTACCGTTTTTGAATCCATTCAGCCGATCTCTGGGTCTGGCGGTAGCACTTTTAGCTTAGCTTAGTATAGTTCATTGAATCTGATTAGACCATTAGCATCGTGCTCACGATGTAACTACAGAAGAGTCGAGCTTTAAATAGGAAAATTATCGAAACTCTTTGGTCATTTTTGATGACCAAATGCTAATGGTCTAATCAGATTCAATGATCTATGCTAAGCTAAAAGTGCTACCGCCAGACCCGGAGATCGGCTGAATGGATTCAAAAACGGTAAAACTCAACTGTTTAACTCTAGGGGAGTTGTAAAATGAGCCTATTTCCAAAAAAAGTGGAGTGTTCCTTTAAGTCAACTGTATTATTTGACATTTGTAGATTGTAGCTTGACTCATTTGTTTGATTCCTGGCCAAAGGTTTCCCAGCATGTTATGAGATCATAAACGGAGTAAAAGGAAATGATTGACTTTGCTTAACCTATTTTAGTCCAGAAAAAGCTCACTTACTAAACAAGAAATACATTAACCGTCACATTACAATGAAAATCAGCACTAGTCTTAACTATGAAAAACACACATAAAAATCAACAGATACAATTTTTTTCTTTATTTCAGCCATTATTTTTAGGAAGTCCACATCTGTGATGCATCAAGCACTTTTTAAATCTAATGAAGCCACTATATGTACATTATTTCATGAACACTCATTGAAAAAAAATTGAAAAAAACAAATTACATAAATTCATGCATAGAGAGAGTTTATATTTGTCAACAAAGCTAATTTCAAGCATTTAAGCATGAGCCGTTAGGTTTGTGTAATTAAACTGTTATCTGTTGTTCAGTTTTGGCTTGTGCTACTGTAAATGTAATAGTCATTTATATACTCATTAGTCATTTATATATAAAGTATATACATATAGTCTATACTTTACCTTCATATATTACTTATATACTACAGTTCTTTGTAAAATAGTCAGGCTTGCTTTAGTCCAGGGCTGAATCAGGTAATGCTCAATTCAACATCATGTACAGCAGAACAGATAGAGTATAGCTGATGACGGTAACTGTCAGCGAGTCGCTGGACGATGTAGTCATCCAAATTGAGGTCTGTCCTGCTGTTATCACAGTGGTATTCACTGCCATCGAGGTATCTGTCATTGTGGTCATATCAGTCATGTCGCTTGAAAATTCAGTCGTTTGAATCATGGTGGGATCTGAAGATGGAGACATTGTGGTTGGCTGATCTGATGAAGTTGTCACACTTTCCTGCAAAGTTGTCACAGTGGGTTGAGTTGTATCTGAAGTATTTATTCTGGTTATTGTGGGTGAAGTAGTAGTAAGTGTTGGAACAGTGGGTTGAGCTGTAGTTGTAGTTGTAGAATCTACAGTGGTTGGATCTGTGCTTGTAACTGAAGTTGCATCAATTGTTGACAGAAACATTGAAGCTGTATTTGAAGTAGCATCAGTTGTTGGCACACCGGTTGTCACAGTCATTGTCACATTAGTCTAGGGAACAATTTAAAAGCTTATCAACCAATGCCAATTTTAGATGTTAAAAATAAAACACAATACAGTGTTTGTTCCTCAGATTGTATTGCTGTGAAACTTCCCCTTCCTTATTACTGTTCTCAATATTGTAGTATAATTGTTGTAAATATAAAGTGAGAAGTAATTTCCTTAATATTATTACAGTCATCCAGTAAAAATATTTGAATATCTTTAACACATGATACATTTTTTTTACTCCATTAACTCAATCCATTGTTTAAAGCATAAAGCATTGTTTGTTTGTTTGTTTGTTTTTTGCTTAAAACAAATAAAAAATAATACAAGATAGATTTTCTGATAACAATTCTTATTTAAAAAAATTAGCTTGTCATTAACATAGCTAGTATTGTTGTTGTATTTTTGTAAGATGTGTAGACATTTTTTTACTGGGAAAAACAGAAAAAATACAGATTTATTTCTCTTAGTCCACTGACAAGTCCTTGCTTGTCTTTTTTTTTTTCTTTTTTTTTTTTTTAAGAGGTTTGGACATTTTTTTTTAAATGGGAAGCCACACAAAAATACATTTTTCTGTATATATTATATTATATTATGTTATATTATATTATAATTTCCCAAAAAGTTTTCATTCTCATATAGCTTTGATAAATGCTTATCAGAATCGCACCTCATCTTATTTTATTCAAGACCATCTGTCCACACATATTTTATTAACACTTGATAATATTGTAAGATGACAACATTATGGAGTGTAAATATAAAATACACAAGTCGTATGTGTATTTACCTGTGCTTGAAGGACCAGCAGAGCCAACATCAAGAATCGTGTGATCAGGCACTTCATGTTGGAGAGAAAATGGTAAAAGATGCCACAGAGAATGAGATTTGCTTCGAATACGATGTCAAACTGCGACCAATCCAACAGGTGCTCACAATGTGGCCAGTGGCCCTCCTCCACTCTTATATAGGGCTCATCTATGAGCTGTAATTATGTCATGTTCTCATGGTCGGACACAGGTGTGGATTAGTGAAAACTCTCAGGCTGAACAGCCACTCCCTGGTCCAGGATGAAGGTGGCATTTGTTCTGGGTTGTGTGCCCGGCTTCTATTGAATTTATGATGTTACTGTTTTATGGATTTTTACTAGTTAACCTTTTTCCTGTAAATAGAACCCAAACGATTGTCCTCTTTGCCTCTCACATTGTGTGGTAATATATATCATTTTTTTATTTAGATTCACTGTGTTAAAAGATCATTGAAATGTGTATGTCTTGATGTTTTGACAGTATAGTTTCCCAATTTTCTCACTATTTAACCTATATTTGATGGTGGCGGGGGGGGGGGTTCTCCCTATTTTCCAGTTATACTGTAACAAACTGTTATGAGCAGCTGCTGAACTTTAAGGGTCTAGTCATATTTCTTGGAAATATCCTTTTGCTTCCTTGTTCCTCTGAATCATGTGACCATAAGGAAAAACATGTAAAAAACTATTCCTATAATGCTCTCAATAAAAACATACACTTGTGATATCATTTAAACTCACAACTCAAATGGAACTTATATTTTATAGCGTTACATGCTGTTCATTGGTTTTAGATTAGCTTCTGTTTTCTTCTTCCTGATTTTTTTTCTCATCAAAACTGTTTGTTTCCTCTATTGCCAATGTAGATCACACTGATTTGAAGAGTGACTTATTTAATAATATTAATAAAGGATAATGTGTATGGATGGTCCTCAACAGGCTTCTGTATTCTTGGCACACTTGGTGGTTTTGAAGAGCTGTTGAATTCAGGGTGCAGAAATGTATATGTTTGATTTATAATGTTATAATGTTTTGTTTTATTTTATCAAACTGAATAAATCGCCATATTAGGTTTTTGTCAGTAAGTGTTTAAACATGGTATTCAGACCTCATGCTTGGAAATAATTATGAATTTCACATGTAAGCCTGAAGTCTGAATACATACACACACACACATATATACACTGACCAAAATTATAAACGCAACACTTTTGTTTTTGCCCCCATTTTTCATGAGCTGAACTCAAAGATCTAAGATTTTTTCTATGTACACAAAAGGCTTATTTCTCTCAAATATTGTTCACAAATCTGTCTAAATCTGTGTTAATGAGCACTTCTCCTTTGCCGAGATAATCCATCCACCTCACAGGTGTGGCATATCAAGATGCTGATTAGACAGCATGATTATTGCACAGGTGTGCCTTAGGCTGGCCACAATAAAAGGCCACTCTAAAATGTGCAGTTATACTGTATTGGGGGGGGGGGTCTGAAAACCAGTCAGTATCTGGTGTGACTACCATTTGCCTCATGCAGTGCAACACATCTCCTTCGCATAGAGTTGATCAAGTTGTTGATTGTGGCCTGTGGAATGTTGGTCCACTCCTCTTCAATGGCTGTGCGAAGTTGCTGGATATTGGCAGGAACTGGAACACGCTGTGGTATACGCCGATCCAGAGCATCCCAAACATGCTCAATGGGTGACATGTCCGGTGAGTATGCTGGCCATGCAAGAACTGGGATGTTTTCAGCTTCCAGGAATTGTGTACAGATCCTTGCAACATGGGGCCATGCATTATCATGCTGCAACACGATGTGATGGTCGTGGATGAATGGCACAACAATGGGCCTCAGGATCTCGTCACGGTATCTCTGTGCATTCAAAATGCCACCAATAAAATGCACCTGTGTTCGTTGTCCATAACATATGCCTGCCCATACCATAACCTCACCACCACCATGGGCCACTCGATCCACAACGTTGACATCAGCAAACCGCTCACCCACACAACGCCATACACGCTGTCTGCCATCTGCACTGTACAGTGAAAACCGGGATTCATCCTTGAAGAGAACACCTCTCCAAAGTGCCAGACGCCATCGAATGTGAGCATTTGCCCACTCAAGTCGGTTACGACGACGAATTGCAGTCAGGTCGAGACCCCGATGAGGACGACGAGCATGCAGATGAGCTTCCCTGAGACGGTTTCTGACAGTTTGTGCAGAAATTCTTTGGTTATGCAAACCGATTGTTGCAGCAGCTGTCCGGGTGGCTGGTCTCAGACGATCTTGGAGGTGAAGATGCTGGATGTGGAGGTCCTGGGCTGGTGTGGTTACACGTGGTCTGCGGTTGTGAGGCCGGTTGGATGTACTGCCAAATTCTCTGAAACGCCTTTGGAGACGGCTTATGGTAGAGAAAGGAACATTCAATTCACGGGCAACAGCTCTGGTGGACATTCCTGCAGTCAGCATGCCAATTGCACACTCCCTCCCAAAACTTGCGACATTTGTGGCATTGTGCTGTGTGATAAAACTGCACCTTTTATTGTGGCCAGCCTAAGGCACACCTGTGTAATAATCATGCTGTCTAATCAGCATCTTGATATGCCACACCTGTGAGGTGGATGGATTATCTCGGCAAAGGAGAAGTGCTCACTAACACAGATTTAGACAGATTTGTGAACTATATTTGAGAGAAATAGGCCTTTTGTGTACATAGAAAAAGTCTTAGATCTTTGTGTTCAGCAAAAATGGTGTTGTGTTTATAATTTTGGTCAGTGTACATACAGTATATATATATTGTATATGTACAATATATATATATGTGTACATACAGTTTACATACAGGCTATACTGTAGAACAGGGTTTTACAAAACAACCAAGGCACTTCAACAAAAACCCTTTATTTTGTGGAAAACACAGTGATCCAATTTAGAGAACAGCAATGATTGTAGAACAGAGAAATTTTACAACAAAAATTTCTGAAGGTTACAGTAGTTAAAAATTAGCAGGAGGTGTTCAGGACTTTGCTTTGAATGACTTCAGCATCTGTGGCCGCAGGATATCACTAGTATCTCACACTGCTCTGGTGTGATCTTGGTTCACTCTTCTTCCAGTCTCTTCCACAGTTCGGTGACTACAGTGGGTTTCTTAGCCATAACTTTGGATTTTCCAGGGATTTCCAATTAGGAACTCTGGCCCATCCATTTCATTATTTCATTGTTTTTAGCTTCAAGGAACTGCTTTAGCTGTTTTGCTGTGTGACAGGGGGCAGTGTCCTGCCTGAAAATTGCTGGCTAATTGGGCAATGAACGCAGAGAAAAAAAACACATATCGCTACATGAGGTTCTGATAAATATTTGCATTCACTCTGCCATGTTGCTGTATAAGAGGCCCAACTCCTGCTGCAGAAAAAAATCACCCAAACAATGACATTTCCTCCTCCAACCTCTTCTTTACACACTATTGGTTCAGTCATTCCCCGGTTTGACGACATACATAATGTTTCCCATTGGATTCAATAAATTAAACTTGCTTTCATCACTAAAGTGAACTTTGGACCAGTTCTCCTCTCTCCACACAACATGCTCCTTAGCAAAGGTTAGTGTAGCCTTTTGATTCTTTCTGCTGATGGGACGCTTGGTCACTGCAGGGTGGACTTTCAGACTTCGAGACACTGTATGCCCTGTTCAGTGCTGAACTTGTGAGCAATTCCAACTGTAGTGTTGTACATATATTTTACAAGTTGCCAATTCGTATGAATTTGTACGAATGACCTACACCTAACCCCGCCCCTAAACCTACCCGTCACTGTTTAGACAAATCGTACTAAATCGTACGAGTGAGGTCGTATGTATTCGTATGAATTAGCCACCTTGTAAAATATGTACGAATTGCCGTGAGATAGCATTGGTTGAACCGCTTGCCCATTGAGATTCTCCGCATTATCCTGTCCTTTCGTGCATTTTTCTTTTGTGGACGACCAGTCTTTTTGTTGGTCTTGAACAAGTTAGTGACATTGTAAAGATGCAATATTCTAGAAATCACAGATTTGTAACAACCGACTTCTCTTGCTATGGCTGCTGTTGGCCTTCATCTGGACAACCTGCTGTCAGAGGGTTTCAGTCACAAGTTAGGCTGCTAGTTAAATA
Organism: Schizothorax lantsangensis; assembly: GCA_027422415.1. Taxonomy (NCBI): domain Eukaryota; kingdom Metazoa; phylum Chordata; class Actinopteri; order Cypriniformes; family Cyprinidae; genus Schizothorax; species Schizothorax lantsangensis. Next base: position 14,862,312 of record CM049844.1, on the reverse strand, counting down.
GGGTTTATCAGATAATTAGGGAAATTAGCACCAAGTGACAGATTAACACCATAACTGGGAGGTATCTGAAAGTGTTGATCAGTGTTCTTTTTCAAATATCTAATTTAAGTTTTTTTTAGACTGTGCTTCAGAATATATTTAACTAATGAAATATGCTTAAAAACTGTGCTTTTACTCCTATTAGGATAACTTCAAATAAGACGACCTCACCATTTTGGAAATTGTAGGTCAAACATCAACATTTGTTTATATTTACAAAATACATTTAAACTGGTAGGTGAAAAAATGGAAATCTTTTCTTTGTACTTTTGTCAATAAATAAATGTTAAAGGGAATTAACAACTTGATTCTTGATTTCACTGCATTTTACAAAATGTCCCAACTTTTTTGGAATTAGGATTGTACACAAGTATAATATTAATAATTTTATTAAGTTCCTTAAATACTTTTTATAAAACATTACAATTCTGCTGTAAATCTGTCCATTTTAGGTTTAGAGACCATCTGTCCATTATATTATATTATGTTATATTATATTATATTATATTATGTTATGTTATGTTATATGTATTTTTTTGTGTTTGTTTTTAGTCTTTGCACAACATTTCCCAAAAAGTTCCAAATTTGCATTCTCAACCTCTTCAAAACTGACTTCCTAATTCACATAAAACAAACACAATGAACACAAATACAAGACACTAATTTTATTAATAAATTCCTTAACAAATGTTTTTTCATAAAACTTTACAATTCTGCTGTAAATCTGTCAGTTTTGGAGTGAGTATAGCTACAGCACATAATAATAATAATAATAATGTTTTTCTTTTGAAACATGTTGTGTAATTCTACCTTTGCCATGCAATCTATACTGTGACAGTGCTGACCTTCACCACAAGGAAGTTGAACTATATGTATACAATTCTGCTTTCATGAAAATGTCTGGGTGCGGAAGCTTACAGTTTTGATCAATTTGTGAGGTAAATAGATTCATGTTACTTGAGTCATTAGCATGTGTTTTTAACTCCAGTCAGCTGAACATTTGAGAATGAAGCCAGCATCATTTAGAGTAAAATCAGAATAAGAATATGTGTAAGTGAAAATAGTTTACATACAGTCATGTTTATTTATTTATTGAAATTAGCTTATGTCCTTATAAAATGAATAACATTATTCATGAATTTCAAGTACTCTTTATTATTTTTTTCTCACAATTATTATATTGATTATGTGAAAGTATAAATAAAAAGAAAAGGAAGAAAAGACAATGTTCTTATACAGAATTTAAATGAACAAGCTACATTTTTCCTGAATGTAGTGGCTCTTGATTTCAAATGGTTACTCATCATTTCTACAGACAGGCTCATTGCCACCACAGGTACACGGACACTGGCAGGAACAGTAGACCGAATGAAGCGCTGAGGTAGGGAGTTCTGTTTGTAGGACTGTTTTTTGTTGTAGTTATCAGTGTTGTTGCTGCTGCTGCTGCTGCTACTGTTGTTGTTGTTGTTGTTGTTGTTGTTGTTGTTGTTGTTGTTGTTGTTGTTGTTGTTGTTGTTGTTGTTGTTGTTGTTGTTGTTGTTGCTGCTGCTGCTGTTGTTGCTGGTGTGGTGGTTGTTGTTGTTGTTGTTGTTGCTGCTCCTGCTGGTGGTGTTGTTGATGATGATTCTGCTGTTGTTGTTGCTGGTCTTGTCATTGTTGTTCTTGCTGGTGGTGTTGTTGTTGTTGCTGGTCTTGCCGTTGTTGTTGTTGCTGGTGTTGTTGTTGTTGTTGTTGTTGCTGGTGTGTTGTTGTTGTTGTTGTTGTTGCTGGTGTTATTGTTATTGTTGTTGTTGTTGTTGTTGTTGTTGTTGTTGCTATTGCTGCCGTTGCTGGTGCTGTTGTTGTTGTTGTTGTTGTTGCTGCTCCTGCTGGTGGTGTTGTTGTTGTTGTTGTTGATGATGATTCTGCTGTTGTTGTTGCTGGTCTTGTCATTGTTGTTGTTGCTGGTGGTGTTGTTGTTGTTGCTGGTCTTGCTGGTGTTGTTGTTGCTGGTGTTGCTGTTACTGGTGTTGTTGTTGTTGTTGCTGGTGTTGTTGTTGTTGCTGGTGTTATTGTTGTTGTTGTTGTTGTTGTTATTGCTGCCGTTGCTGGTGGTGTTGTTGCTGGTGTTGTTGTTGTTGTTGTTGTTGCTGCTCCTGCTGCTGCTGCTGGTGGTGTTGTTGTTGTTGATGATGATTCTGCTGTTGTTGTTGTTGCTGGTGGTGGTGTTGTTGTTGTTGCTGGTCTTGCCGTTGTTGTTGTTGCTGGTGTTGTTGTTGTTGCTGGTGTTATTGTTGCTGCCGTTGCTGCCGTTGCTGGTGTTGTTGTTACTGTTGTTGTTGTTGTTGTTGTTGTTGTTGTTGTTGTTGTTGCTGGTGTTATTGTTGCTGCAGTTGCTGGTGTTGTTGTTGCTGGTGTTATTGTTACTGGTGTTGTTGTTGTTGTTGTTGCTGCCGTTGCTGGTGTTGTTGTTACTGGTGTTGTTGTTGTTGTTGTTGTTGCTGCTGGTGTTGTTGTTGTTGCTGGTGTTATTGTTGCTGCCGTTGCTGGTGTTGTTGTTACTGGTGTTGTTGTTGTTGCTGGTGTTATTGTTGTTGTTGTTATTGCTGCCGTTGCTGGTGTTGTTGTTGTTGCTGCTGTTGCTGGTGGTGTTGTTGTTGTTGCTGCTGCTGTTGTTGTTGTTGCTGGTGGTGTTGTTGTTGTTGTTGCTGCTGGTGTTATTGTTGTTGTTATTGCTGCCGTTGCTGGTGTTGTTGTTGTTGTTGTTGTTGCTGCTGTGGCTGGTGGTGTTGTTGCTGCTGCTGTTGTTGCTGCTGTTGTTGTTGCTGGTGTTGTTGGTGTTGTTGTTGTTGGTGTTGTTGTTGTTGTTGTTGTTGTTGTTGTTGCTGGTGTTGTTGTTGCTGTCGCTGTTGTTGCTACTGTGGTTGCAGTGGTCATGCTGTGTATGATTGTAGATGGACTTTGTGTGGTGTTCTGAAATGTGAAATAGTGAGATGTTTACCATGATAAATCTATTTGCTTATATAACCACATTACAAGATGTAATTAAGCACAGACACACCCATGTGTGACATAACCCCTCATCCCCCCACCGTAGGTTATTTTGAATATGAAATATTCAAATAATACATTTTGAATATCACATCAGGCTCTTTTGTTTCACTCTGATGCTTGAAAATACTTTAGAAAAACATTTACATTAATGTGATGCTGTCTAATTTTGTGTTTGATAAACTATTATCAGTGAAACATCTGAAAAGCCACATAACAAGAACAAAATTACCATCATTTAAAATAAAATCAAAAATGCACATGCCTGATAAAGAGCTGATGGTCGAAACGTTGTATGAGTTTTAATAATGTTTTTTTTGGAACAGTTATATCAGTGTGCAGACATTCCGGTTGTTTTTTGCATAATTTAAAATAACCTATTATTAATTTCAAAATAACTGTTTGACATACATTTGCTTTAATAGTAAATTGTTCAAAACAAGTAAATTTAAAAGTAAATTTCAAAACAAGTCACACTCATTATTTATGTGGGTCTTACTTCAATTTCCTTAATATAAATGTACTTTTTAATTAACTCAAATAGAAAAAAAATGAAATTACCTGTGCAGATGTAAATAACAGCTGAGCTGCCATGGGCAATGCAAAAACCAAAATCTTGAACATGATGTTCAAGACAAGGGAGGTCCTGGTCCAGGTGCTAATGTGTGGGTGGTTAGACCTTGTTTGCGATAAACAAGCTTTTATAGGCTATTCCCCTCTGCCATAAACAGAAACAACTAGCATTATGTCGAACAGCCAATCAGCTGGCATCTCACTCATTGCACTCAAAATGATATTTGTACAGTCTTTCTTAACATTTCTTTAAAAAGTTGTCTTATTTTCCAGTGCAAATATAAAAACATCCTTTTATCTTAATACAGCAAAATAAATAAAGATACGTTCTTGTCATTGAATATAGTTTATTTTTTTCTTTTCCCATTGTAAAATTCTTATTTTAAGCATAAATCTAACAAAGTTTAAAGAAAAAAAACTCTAAGAACAAGTCTTACTTTAATCAATAAATCACAATTTTGTTTCTCAAGTAGATGTATCTTGTTTAAATGATGTTGAGATATTTATACTACAACAAAGCAAAAATACAGATTAAGAAAATTATTTGCATTTGTGAAAATATGTGACCATCATGCTTTCCACACGTTTAAACAATATATGTATTACTAATAATGCTAGATCAAGATTTTTCTTTCTTAAGCCCAAATCAGTGAAAGTGGTACTGTATGAAAGTAGGACACATTCAATGGCAATGGCATGACTGGAATGCTCAAACATTATTATCACTCTGTTTTAGACCTAGAAGAACATTAAACTGAGCTGTGTTAAGAATATTTCTCATAAGATCAAGAATCAGTTTGTGTGACTTTGGAAAGAAGATGAAATTAAACTAATTAAACTTTATACTCTGATATTCAAATGCAGTTTTACTGGTGTTCGTGACAAAGATATTGAAATGTGACCAATGAATTTAAAATGAAAATGTCCTCTTCTGCTTGCAGGAAATGTCCTGAGAGGTCTGGTTCCTGCACACCTGCCTTATCAGTTAAAAAGTTCATTTGCAAAGTCGAAGTATTTGCATTTGGTTTGTTAAGCAAGAAAAGTTATACTGGACGAGACATGAAATCGCACAACTGTACTGCACATGTTGTTGCAGTATTTGAGATAGCTTTGACTGATCACATATGGTGCATTAAGCAAAATCATACACATTTCATTTTCAACATCTGCGATTTAGTGTGATTGTCTCACTTCAGACCATCAAATGGGACTCCATTACAAAACAATCCAGCTAAAACAATTTCCAATGTCCCATATTTCCCTAGTTCACCCAATTGTACAAATACATATGTTTATGTCTTATATATTAGATTTTATTTTTTATTTTTTTTACAAATTTGGCATTTGACAAAAAACTGTTTGTACAGCTATTGACTGACAAGATCAGCATTGCATCACACAATATTTGTGTTATCTATATAGTAAAATAAATATTAAAGTGCCACAGAAAAACATTTCCTGACTATTAACTATAAAAATAACTGAAGAATGATTAATAGTTCTTGAAGTTAATGAGAGTTAATGCAGGTAAAGCATTATTTGGCACTCTTTGTGACTGCATTAAAGTTCCACTACGACACGAAACATCAGAGAGATCAGCAGAAATCCAAAGTGGACATAATGGGCTGAAGCACTGCCGTGAGGTTGGTTGGAGGAGCCAGGGCTTGGCTTGGGGGTCAGCGGTGGTTTTGCCATGGTGCTGGTTGTGACCACAGGTCTGGTAAACAGAGGTTGGGTTATGGTGGGACGTGATGAAGGGGTCCAGGAGCTCTGGGATTGAAGATTTGGAGAAGGGCTGGTAATATGAGTAGGTGAAATGGTAGTGATGTTTGAGTCGGTCATAATTTGGGAGAAATTGTATGAGGATGCAGTCACAGGACTGATTGTTGTGTTATGATTGGTCTCTTCACATGTGCTCTGTTAGAAGGAGCAGATTAAGGCATTTTATTGATAAAATTGTCATTTGAAATACTTAACAGACTGACAGAAATTTCTGACATGTTTTCTCCTTTTTCCATTTTAATTGAAACATGAAAAGAAAAGAATAGCCGTGTTAAGCAACGGTATGACTGAATCACCCTGAATCACTCTGTGTTAGAATTAGAAGAACATTAAACTGAGGTGTGATAAAAAATATTTCTGATAACATGAAGAATCAATTCATGCATCTGGAAAGAAAATTGAAGTGAACTGCCAAATCTTATATTGCTGAGTTTAGATTTGTGCTTATAATATATTTTATACTCTGATGTTTATATGCAGTTTTACTGGTGTTTGTGACACAGACATTATTGACACATGACTAATACATTCCAAAATGAAAATGTCCCCTTATGCTTGCAGGAAATGTCCTGAGTGGACAGAGTGGTAATAATCTCAGCCCTGCTGTATGTTTATCAGATGGACTGTGGGTGTACAGGTTGGTCCTGAATCAGAACAGAACAGGCAGATGGTACCAGCACATGATTAGACCACCCACACTCGCTGCAGGGAGAATAAAAGTTCATGTCGGGTACATGACTCTTGTCTCACTATTTAAAGCCCAGACTGCTCTTTTGCATATCCTGGACCTTTAGGCTTTTTCTGTCAGTTCCCTTTCATCTCCTCTTTATCATCCCAGTTAGTATCTGAATTTTTCCACTCATAAATGAATGAGGCCTAGCAACAACAAGAGCAAATATTTTCTTACAACTAGAAGCACTTTTTTAAGCACCACCTTTACTTTTCAGGGAGATGGATCAGTAATTTACTCTATGAATAGTGTTGACTCCAGTAACAAATTGTTCTGCATTTGTAAGTCGATTTGGATAAAGGCACCTGGAAAATGAATAAATGTAAATGTGGATGTAAATGAATGTTAAAACGAAAGTTAATATTTTTAAGCAGCTCATGTAGGTTTCTTTAACTTAAAAGTGATTTTCTTAGTAGGAATCAGAATAAAAGAATGAATAAAAGGATCATTAAGAATAACTCAGACTAAATAAATTGTAGTGTAATTTGACAATTTAAAATAACAGTTTTACTCAGTTAAATCATTACTCCAGTCTTCAGTGTCACATGATACTTCAGAAATAATTGTAATATGCTGATTGGCAGCTCAAGAAATTTTACTTATTATTGTTGAAAACTTTTTACCTGCTTTATATTTTTGTGGAAACTTTGATGCATTTCCCCCAGAGTTATTTCATAAAAAAAATGTAAGCATTTATTTTAAGTAGATTTATATATATAAAATAAATATATAAATATATAAATAAACATTAAAAGGCTTTTTGGTCAATTTTGATTGATTTAATGCATCCTTGCTAAATAAACCATTTGAAGAATGGTATATGCATATAGATACAAATATTATTTATATATAAATAATTAGAGATATAATAAATGTCCAATGATGTTTCAGAGGTTGTCTGATGATCACTCACCTGAACAATGAAGAGAAGCAGGCACATATAGAGAACAGCAAAGTGTCTCATTGTCCCAGTTGTTTGGATCTAAGTTGAGGTGCTTTGTCTGTGGCAGTGCCCACCTCCATCCACCTTTTTAAATACTGCTGATAAGGACCACTGAAATATGCAAAATCACTCTTATGTATGTGGCACAACTCTGATTTCAATTATCATGGAACATTTCACACCGGAACACTTCATCATCATCATCATCATCAAAGCCCCTGACATTTAGTCAGCATGACTGAAAAAGACTTCAGACTTCATAAGGTTGCTCTTCAGAAGCTTTTATTGGACCCGTATCTTGCTTCATCAGTTCTTGTTCGTGGGAGACAATGTAACGTTGTTGTATTTTTTCTCCAGCATTCATTTTATGTTGTTTACTGAGTGTCTTATGTGGTTAGTCACTGTGTTCATGGATATTTGCCTGTTTTTACTGTCAAGGTGATTACATTTTCTCAGGTTTTACAACACATGCCTGAATCCAAGGTTTGTTTGTTTTTTGTTGTTTTTGTTTTTGTACTGACCTGTTAACTAACAAAGAAATTGTTCACAAATCATCCTCACAAATGAAGCTGTCACTCCTGGAATACAGTTTTGTTTTGTGATTATAGTTTGGGGAAAATAATCCCCAATTTGAGGAAATGTTTTGCTACAAGGAAAAAAGTTATTAAGTTCAGATTTGCATAAACAAACACAATTGCAAATGATCTTAATGTACTAAAAGGCATCACACTGCCGTGGGGTGTGTTGTAGAAGCACATTCTGTTTGGATCTGAACAAATAAAACTATGACCGTATATGAAATATAGTTTGACATGTTGTGAACTGTATTTTCACCCACGTTATGTTGTGATGATGACATGGAATTGGATGACATTGATTGCTAGTGAGACTCCAAACCTTTCTGGCAATTTTACAAAGGTTTGTGTATATGTGGATGGTCATGTGTAACATGTATTAATTTCTGATGACAAGTTAAAATTGCAGAAGCTGTTTTTACAGCTTCACTTCAATGAATTATCTTTTTAGACTAGGGTTCAGGAAGGGTTCAGGTAACAATACAACAAGTAAGGAGTAATTATATTGTTATACTCTCTCTCTATCACTAAAGCATTTGGTGTGGAGTCAATAAAGGGGAGGGCACTTCTGGTACTGGGTTAATTATGTTTTGTTTAGCAGGGAACCAGGTCACGTAACTGGTCTTGTTAGATCACAATGATTCCATTTCGGCAAAATAATATACTTTTTTAGTGTTGTTGTTAAACTTAAAATATTCTGGCAAGTACAGCAATAAACAAAGAATTGTTTCCCCTTGAATCACATTACATTATGATTTTATTAAGAATTTCATCCATACAACTTTATCTAACTCATATGCATCATGAGACCAGTTCAGTCTTTCCATAGCAGTAAGTGTATTTACTGGCAAGTCCCTAAATGAAATAGGGAACTTATAATCACGAGACTCTTCTTTCATTATCATGAACAAAACCAAGAGAAAGGTAATATAAAGAATATTAAATGAACAACATTTTATAAATCTTATCTTGTTAAATCATGATTCAATAAATAAACAAGGAGTATAATAAAAAGGAGATAAAATGTGCTGTTTCACTTATGTAGCCTATTTTAATAATAATGCATAGGCTAATTACATACTCTATATAGCATATCTAACACTTTACAATAAGGTTCATTAGTTAACTACATTAGTTAACATGAACTAAGATTGAACAATTCTACAGCATTTATTAATCTTAGTTAATGTTAATGTCAGCATTTACTAATGCATTATAAAAATCACAAGTTGTGTTTGTTAACATTAGTTAATGCACTGTGAACTAACAATGAACGACTGTATTTTTATTAACTAACAGTAACAAAGATTAATAAATACTGTAATAAATGTGTTGATCATTGTTCGTTCATGTTAGTTAATACATTAACTAATGTTAACAAATGACACCTTATTGTAAAGTGTTACCGCATATTTTTGCATATACTTCTATATAGCCTAGCTAATTTATTATTTTTAAGAAGTAAGCTTTTTTTTGGAACAGAAAGTTTTATGCAGAACAAGAACATTTACATAAACATAAAATGTATTTATTATATGTAGCTATGTTATAATCATATAGCATCAAAGGAAATAAACTGGGGAAAAAATAAAAAAATATCCAGGGGTCAACTTAAAATAAATTATCAAATTAATTTGTTCAAGTATTCTATACATTCGTTTTGCCCTTTTATTTCGTCTATTTATTTGTTTGCTTGTATGTTTGTTTGTTCGTTCACTCATTCATTCGCTTGTTTATTTTATTTTATTCTTTCAGAGTATCAGTATATTTCATTAGTTCAGCTTCAATAGTAGGCTTCGGTTTATTGTTTGCCCATTTTTGTTTGTAGATATATGGTATTTTCCATACATAATTAGGAAATTAATCACCAATTTTCTTTCTAAACTCTTAGTTCCCATTAATCGAATTTAGAATTGTGTGTGTTAAAATGTTACATTTGAAGAAGAAGGCCGCCTGCAGACGATGCAGGATGACGTCTGATCTACTCGCGGAAGTGACGTACCTCTACGTTTGTTCCTCCAATCAGAGCTCGCAGCGCACGATTTCGAACATCAACGTCCCCGACGGGAAATACGCCAGAGAAGCAACTCACAAAATACACAACTTACGCACTATCCGGTCTAAAGTAGCTGTTTATTCATCTTATGATAGTGGCAAATAAGTGGGTAAGACGTACGCCGTGTTTTGGTGAAGCTCGGCGTAATATGGAGATAAACGTTAGCCCTTGATCAGCTGATAGACTTTACACTGGACTAGTTCGTGGGTGTGTGACTGATCCTGCGCAGCTCAGCCATGGTTCGGGAGCGAGTGGTGCAGAAGAAGTCCTTCCAGCAGAGTCTGGACGACATCAAGGACAAAATGAAGGAAAAGAGAAACAAGCGTCTCGCCAGCGCATTAACGTTAGCTGCAAGCCGCGGCCTGTCAAAACTGAAGAACAAAAACACAGGTGCGATTACATGAGAATGTGGCTTTGTGTTGCATCCAGTGGCCAGTGTATTGGTATATTTGTGCCTTTAGTTGTACCTTTTGATGTGTTTTTGTGTTTATAACTTCTAGTTTGTCTTTAATGGAACCGTTAGTACCAGTACCAGGTCTATGGAAACAGACCTCTCAGTTATTAAAGGGATAGTTCACATAAAACTATAAATTGTTTCATTTACGCACCCTCACGTTGTTCCAAACCAATATAACTGATTTTCTTGTGTGGAAAACAAATTGAAACGTTAAGGACTGACAGCCTCAGTCCCCATTCACTTCCATTGCATTGTTTTCCATTAACCCTAACATCTCCATTTGTATTGCACAGAAGGTCATTCAGGCTTGGAAGAAAATTAAGGGACTGCAAATCACATCAGTTTCATTTTCCAATATATTTTGCCCTCCACAGCTACAGTGAAGCCATTTGTCCTGAAGAGCGTCCAGGTGAATAACAAAGCTCTTGCAGTAGCCCTGCAGACAGAGAGGGAGAAGGTACGGCAAGCGCAGGGGGTCATCCTGCAGCTCAAAAAAGAAAGGCAAGCGCTCATCTTTCACCTGCTGCTGCTGAAGAGGACGCTTAAAGATCGAAGACCTGCTGAAAGTGCCCAGGTGAGAGGTGTACACAAGTTGTCACGTAGATGCTGAGTACTTATTTAGTGTGGTGCTTGTATGTAAAGTTTTCATGGATGGAGACATGGGTTGAAATGCAGTGCAGGATTTTGCATCCATGTACAGATTTTTTTTTTTGTATGGGCATATGAAATGATGTGTTTTAAGTGTGTGTAGTTATTACACTTATTCAAAGCTCTGCTAGATAAATTTTCCTGATTGTTTTTGTAGGTTTCTCCTGTTGAGACGAGTCTGACATGTCCACCTCAGCCCATCAGTCCTAAGTAAGCAAAAGCAAGCTCTGTGGCTCTAAAGCTTTAAATAAAAAATATAACACATGGGGTCAGTAAGATTTTTTCATGTTTTTGAAAGAAGTCTGTTATGCTCACCAAGGCTTTATTTACTGATTTGTAAGCTGTATTTTCAAAAGCCTTTACTCCAGTCTTCAGTGTCTCATGATTCTTCAGAAATCATTCTAATATGCTGATATGCTGTTCAAGAAACATTTCTTATATCGTCAATTTTGAAAATAGTTTTGCTGTTTAATATTTTTGTGGAAACCTTCATTTTTTAGGATTTGTTGATCGAAAGGACAGCATTTACTTGAAATAATTATTTTCTAACATTATACAATTCTTTAATGTCACTTTGATCAATTTAAGTAATCCTTGCTGAATAATAATTTTTAATTCTTGAGAGCCCATTTTGACTAAAACACAGCTTTTTTTCACGATTCGTTCAAGGGATAGTTCACCCAAAAATGAAAATTCTGTCATCATTTACTCACCCTCAAGTAGTTCCAAACCTGTATGAATTTCTTTGTTCTGCCGAACACAAAGGAAGATATTTTGAAGAAAGTTTGTAACCAGGCTGTTTTGGGGCACCATTGACTTCCATAGTAGGAAAAAAAAATACTATGGAAGTCAATGGTGCCCCAGAACTGCTCTGTTTCCCACATTCTTCAGAATATCTTCCTTTGTGTTCAGCAGAACAAAGACATTCATACAGGTTTGGAACTAGTTGAGGGTGAGCAAATGATGACAGAATTTTCATTTTTGGGTGAACTATCCCTTTCAACTTATTGATGATCATATTGTTACTCTCATTGTGGTGCAGATCAGTACATGTGGTTGAGATGGATATCCCTGATCATCACTCAGCAGAACCACCTTTTACTGCAGGTACTGGACTGTATCCTTATCACCTTAATTGCCTAATACAATAAACAGTCTGTATGTTTGTAGTTTTAATCTTTACTGGTTTATGTTTGCAGTGGCTGTTCCAGGTTGTCGTAGTGACAGACAGGTTTCATTGCCCCCCACAGTAGGAACAAGGCGAAAGAGACGCTCTGAGGTTGTGAGGAGGCGGAGCTCACGTTTTGACTCTGGCACGGTCGAGAAATGTGACACATTGGATGTGAAAAGAGAAGAGACTATTGATAACAGACAAGAGGTGGGGCCAAACACACCATTGGAAGAGGTATGTCATAAACAGGAAGAGCTTAATGAGGAACAAGCTGAACAAAAAACAGGGCCGAACTGTGAGTTCAACCTTGAGATTTCTGAGCTCCCAGCCGTTCAGCACTCGACGCCTGAGCCCCCCAAGCGGCCCACCAGACAGCCCAAGAAGAAACCTACCCAAGCCGCTTCCCGCCCCAAACCAGAGAGGGGACGCAAACCAGACCGAGCCCCGTTGAAGAAACCATGGGAAAACTCCAAACCCCGTGCTCGCTCCAAGAGCCGGGACCGATCTCAGAGTCGTGCTAGAGCGGCACTTCCACCTGCTGATCGCCTTAACTCCTCGTTGGGTGGCAATGACACTTTTGACTTCGACTGTGAAGAGGCCATCCATCTAACGCCTTTCAGAGCAGGAACCAAAGCTGTGGAGAAACCATCACCTGATGCTCCGGATAAAGAGGTTGAGGTCCTGCCCAGTCCTGTTGCCATGGAGACCAACAACAGCCTCTCAGAAGATGAACAGGATGCAGATGATTCTCCTTACGTACCGAAGAGGAGATCCAGAAGAGCTCGGAGTCCACCGCCCAGGCGGGCTCGCTCTAAAAGACAGTCTGCTCAAGAGGCCAGACAAAACAGAGGAAAAGAAAATACTAGCCAAAAGCAGGACCATGTTGAAATACAGCACACAGGTAAGCATTCAAAGATTTTATTTTGTATATGAAACTCTTACGTTTTCTGTTGTTTGATTTCATTGTTTTAAATTAATGTTCTACAGAAAAAAGTGGGCCTGAAATTGCCCTGCATCTCCAAGATGGTCTTGACCCAGGCCTTCTGCTCCCACATTCACCAGTTTTTGTTCCTCCTGAGAATCCCAGCCAATCAGAACCAAGCCAAGAGATCTGCCAAGGTAACTTTGTATGTGGGAACACTAAACTGAAGCATTGAAGCATTTTTCAGAATTTCTGCAGCTTTCAAAAAGGTTTTTCTTGTTAACTCTCCCTTCCACAAATTAAGGCCTCAAAAGATCTTAAATCAGAACAGAAATTCTTAAATTTAGTCATGCATTTAGCATTAAATGTTACATGCAGTACAAAAAATATACAGTATATATATATCTTCCTCAGTATTTTCCAATGCAAACCTCTATGCAAATTGAAGATATGAAGTCTTGTTTTCTGAGAAACAAAACAATAAGTCTATGCCCTTAACTGTCACCGTCCCACCTGTGGGACGCTTGGCGCTCTTTTTTTCGTTGTCTTTTTTTCCCTCAAATATTTTAGTAATCATCATAAATTATATATAATTTGAAAGCTTCAAACCTCTAAATTCATCCTGTGAAAACCATTTTAAAATCGGACATTGCGTTACCATGGAAATGGTACTTTAAAATCTTTTGGCGGTCTCCTTCCCCTTAGTGGGCGGTGTCAAGTGTCATAGTACACAATGCATTACGGTCTTTTAGAATCAAAACTTCATATAATCTTGACAAAATACATATCGTCGGAAAGGTCTGACTCTCAGGATTCCATATGTGGTGGTATTTTTGTGATCGGAGTAATATTGACAGAGATATTTTGACATTTGTGACTGAAAAATGCATCAAACAAATTCAATGGAGTTTGGATGGCACCCGGTGGCTGTTTGTGGTATGACGCTCTAAATAAAATCTCACAGGAACCTCCATTTTTTTCCATATCAACTTCAAATTTGGAACATAACTTATTTAGACATAAGGCTTAAATTTTATATCAATTTTAGAGTAAAACCTGTTATGTAAAATATTTATTTTATATAAAATATAAAAAAAACTACTGTATTTTCTTTACAGTAAATTTAAACTTCTATAACTTTTTTTTACTTTCATATTTTAAAATAATTCCACTTCTGCAGTGATCTGATGATTGTCTTCTTTAAAAAGAGTCCAACCTTATGTCTATATTCCAAAGCATTCATGAATTATAAGAGTTTAAGTTTGGATAGTGCACTTTCACGTATATGTTCAAAAATGGGGGGTGACAGTTAAGTACAAATCATCAGGGTTTGAAAACATGTTTTTCTTTGAATTTCCTTTGATCTTGTTTTAATCATAAACTCACTCTTTTTTATTTTAAGAAAACAAGACTTTTCATCTTGTCTTTTTGCTTCTCAAGTAAATGTATCTTGATTTAAGAATCTGTTGATAATGGCATTGGGAAAACAAGACAAAAATACTGATGAACATTTTTTGCAGTGTGATGATCAGAAGGTACAGTAAAAGTTATTTCTATATTCTAGTGGTTGAGAGTAGAGGTATTCATTGAAGTCCTTTTTTGCAAAATGAATTCAAAAGTAATGGAGATCTGTTGGAAATTGCATTTTCAAACTTTGAAGCATTGCTACTACAAGACATTTACATTTAGAGACCATATGATTGTATTGTGGTCCATTTAATGTATTCCCTAAATTCTCTTTATTTGGTCTTACATTAATCTTTATAAATCCTGTTTTAACAACGGAAATATTTATTTAAATTTTCCTTGAATTTTGTCTTGAATTTTCTTTACTTGGTCTTCTAAAGTCTTACATTTCTTAAAATCTACAAAAACCCAGTTTTAACAATATAAATATTTCCCTTAGCACCACCTGTTGTTTCAGTGGAGTCTCCGATCCCCATTACTCCTGGTGGAGAGGCGGAGCTTATTATGATTGACAGCCCAATATTTGAATTTCCAAAGCACCCTTGCAGCTCATCTGACCAGGAAAATGAAATGCCCTTGGTGAATAGAGTCAGAAGAAAAGGTAAAATCCTTTGCACTTGTTTTTTTATTTTTATTATAGTTATTTGATTCTGTTGCACCTGTTGTTCTGGGTTCTCTTGTATCAATCTCTTGTTTCTCATCACATGTATGTGCATCTATCTATAAATATTCACTCACCAACATCACATTTCTTGGGGTCACTTTTTCCAGACGTGGTAGAAGGAAAATAACTTTGTCACACACATGCACTTGTGTTTCTGCAGGTGGTCTGGTTGTTCGCTCCTTTCTGGGCTTGGGTTTGAGTGATGTGACAAATCTCTGCCCCGCAGCCTATCAGAAGCCCATGTCTGCTCAAAACACCCCTCAAAGCTCCAGTCGTAAGCGCCGCTGTACGAGTACTGTCAACTACAAGGAGCCCTCAATCAACTCGTAAGTTCTTTGAAAATTAAATTGTTCGAACTGCCTGGTATTATTCTTTCTGGTATTGTATTTTTTGGCATGATCTTTTTGTCATCTCCTAACACACTTTTTATTTTTTAGGAAACTTCGACGTGGTGACAAATTTACAGACACCCGTTTCCTGCGTTCCCCCATCTTCAAACAGAAACCCACTTCCCGTCGGAGTTCACTTAAAAAGATGGAATTATATAATGAGTCTTTTGTGGGTTGTCGCTGAATAACTGATGTGACTTAATAGGCCTTTGTAACATGATTCAACTTCATAGAAGTATAGTGCTGCCTGTCTAAACCTTCGCATTATTTTTTCCTTTAGACTTTTAACTGTTACATGATTTTTTTTTTTATCTCACAAATTTAATTGTGAATATTAATAAAGTCTGTTATTTTAATTGTTACTTGTTTCCATTTACAATTAGACAATTACACAAAATAAACTGAAAACCATTTTTATTAGGGGTGGGAGAAAAAAATCGATCCATCGATGCATCGCGATTCTCTCTCCAACGATTCTGGATCAGAATCGATTCTGAGCTTAGTTTTTAACCGGATGTGCGATGACGCTGAGTTTGCTTTAGAAACACCCGTATTCTGCTTGCTTCCAATTCCTCACACATACACCACTCGAACCTTCCGTAAAATAATCTTTCATAAAGTTCGGAAAGGTTGAAGTGAATTACAAGGACATTCGCAGGCTTCATTGCACAGGATGCGCTGTGAGAGACGAGCGCTTTGTTTGATGTTACACTTGAAGTGTGCGGTCTTGCCCGTCGGTATTTTCCTTACAAATGCTCTACGAAAGTAGATCAAGAATCGTTCTGGAATCGGATCGTGACTCCCAGAATCGGGATCGGATCGGGAGGTGACTAAAGATTCCCACCCCTAATTTTTATTAGACTTACAGCTGGAATCATTTCAACAGATTGGTTTCAGAGGATTTTAATTTCTCTAAATTGTGTGTCAAGGCCATTTTGTAAGTTTACAATAGAGTTCCAAGACACTTAAGTCATAAAGTTATAAATATATAGTATGATCATTTTAAAGCCTTTCATTGAAGTTGATGTAGGCCATATAAAATACATCAACTCCTAAACAGCTGAGTGTAGGCATGTCTGTAAGCTGGTACCAATAAAGTAAAACAGCTGAAATTGTTTCTCATGTGTCTAAATGCTTTACATGAAGCTCAAGCTGAAGTTACAATTGTGATTACTAGATGGATAGAATCAGGACCAAATTAATAAAACTTTTGCATTAGGTATATAGCTGACATCCACATTTATAAGGTTGGTCTAATGAAATAAGTACTTAATCATTTTGGCAACGCTTTTCAAGAAATCTTTATGAATTATCTAATGAACAGTTGTACTGCATTTATGGAAAGTGAACATTAACCTAGATTAGAATGCTGTAAAAGTATTGCTAGTTCATGAGGCAACCATAAGATGAAGGCATTAAGGTTTGGTTTGTTGACTGCATTACATTTATCAGACGCTTTTATCCAAAGCGACTTACATTTTATCAGCTCTTGCTTTCCCTGGGAATCGAACCCATGATCTTGGCGTTGCTAGCACCATGCTCTACCATTTGAGCTACAGGAAAGCTCATTACAATCAACAGTGAGTGATAAATCTTATTGTTCATATCACCATTTCATTTTTACATGAAATATATTAACATTACTCGCTGCACTGTGAACTAACATGAGCATTTATTTTATTAGCATCACAATTAAGTCTAAAAATATTTTGTTCATTGTTAGCTAATCCATTAAGTAATGTTAACAAATAAGACCTTATTGTAATATTTCCATTCATGATGCCTAATACATGTATGTCACCAATGTATTCATGTTGCACATAGATCTTAAAATGTATGCCATGTATTTTTCCATTCCTCTTCACAAGATCAAGAACAGTGTGAACTCAAAAATATACAAGTGTACTGTACACAAATTTCAGAAGGAACCTCTTTTTCCCACCAGCACAAAATCAGCTTCAAAATCATCCATAAGACAATGGACACAAAACAACACACATTTACGAGTTTACAAGTCAAACACGTTTATTTAAGATAGTTTATGCTTTCTTTTGCACTGCAGCTTTCTGAAGCTTCTTCATCTCGTGCTTAATGATCTTGTTCCTCTGCGGAGAGAAAAAAAAAACAGGTTAGCTTATAATCATATCTTCTGACAATGCAGCATCATATACAACACAAGATCTTTTTTGTACTACAGTCCAACAAAACATACCATTTTCTTGGCCTTCATCACCTTGAAGCGATCAAAGTCAGACATTGTGGCCCTCTGTTAAAATAAAATTAGCATGGTAAGAAAACAGATGAAGCAGATCATTATCTAGCATGTTGCAAATGTCCCAAGAATCAACCTCGAAATTTCTAGGTCAGGCTAAAAGATGCTGTTCGTTCAACAATCATCATCCAAATAACTGTGCATAAGTGCAAGAGATCTGAACTGGCTCTGCATGTCGTTGTATACCTTCTTTCTGGCCTCAATTTTCTTGGCCCAGCTGCTTTCTTCCCACTTCTTGTTGATCTCTGCCTTTTCCCAGGCGCGCCTCACATACTTCTGACGGGCACTGAAGCAAACCAAAACAGAAAAGGTGATGAGTGAAACAAACAGAAATTAACTAGTGCTCAGGGCGAAAATGCCACCAAATGTGACAAATGCCTAATTTAAAAAAAAAAAAAATTCCAACATTTGATAGTTTACTACATCCCAGTCATCCAGATAGACCCTTTTCACAAGACTGATGACGCGTTTTAATGGTCATCAGCTTTGTAAATCCTCAAACGTTTTTTTATATTTATATATTTTTTAAAATTATGCCCACTTAAAACTATACTATATATCATCACCTTTGCATCAAACTACAAAAAAACTAGTTAACGCTAATGCAAAGGTGTTTCTAATGCAGAGTCTATGGGAGGGGGACGATAAATGAATACTAAAGGCCCCTCGGAAGTGTAAAAAGAAACACCAAATACAGCCCTTTCAAAGCAAGTTTTAAAATAACTTCTGACATTGGTGTAAAATGTTGCAAACACAATTTAGAGAAAACAAGAAATCAATTTGGAGTAAAATTGCGATACACAAGAACCACTGATGATCAAATACTACTACAATGAGACCGGCAAAATACATGGAATGTATCCATAAAATATGGGGGGGGCTAATGGTTAGAAAGTCAGACTCGTAATCCAAAGGATGTGAGTTCAAGTCTCAGGTCCGGACGGAATTGTAGGTGGGGGGAGTGAATAACCAGCGCTCTCTCTCTCCACCTTCAATACCACGACTGAGGTGCCCTTGAGCAAGACACCGAACCCCCAACTGCTCCCCGGGCGCTGCAGCATAAATGGCTGCCCACTGCTCCGGGTGTGTGTTCACTGCTGTGTGTGTGCAATTTAATTGCAGAGCACAAATTCAGAGTATGGGTCACCATACTTGGCCGTATGTCACATCACTTTCACTTTTCAAATATGAAAAACACGCTCCAGACACAAACTCACCTGTGAGGTACTTTGATGACGTAGTCAGTGAGCTGCAAGCACTTGAATGGCATACCTTGTCTCTTCACTCCAGTGCATGGGCCATCTACCAGTGCCTGAGGAGAATTAAAAACAACCTCAGTTATCACTCTACAAATCTGCCATGTGTGATTTAACCATACAATATATTTTCATTAAGCTTTTTAATGTGAAAAGACTGTGCGCTGCATATTATACAGTATAGGAGTATTCAAAACTCACCCTGTTTTGGTCAATGACATCAACTATTGCCACCAGTTTGCCCTCGTGAGGACCGAATGCAATAAAGGCAACGCGGCCGATCTCGACAAAGCGCTTAAACACCTGAAAATGAATATACAGGACACTTGTATTGATGCATTTTCAGTTCAAAGTTATTCCAGTGAGAAAATGGCAGTGATAAAGACTGGCATTGTTTTGTGTGTACACAATTATTTGTTTCCCGGGCATTTATGTGAAGTCTTATCTAATTATAAGATACAAGTACACATATCTAAATATATTTTAAGCAGTCTCTCCCTTTCCAGAAGTCTCTAGCTTTATGTCCACAGCACAACTGTCCCGCGGAGTGATCACGCATGCCTCCATAAGAACTGAACTCAGCACGGCGTTCCCGTTATAAAACGCATTCATTTCAGGGTCTTCGTTACTTCAGCATCACTTGGTGGTAATTAAATGTGAAACAACTTTAGTCTGACGGCTGATATACGTATAGGCTCCGGTAACTCCGGCCTAACCCACTCCACCACGTTGTTTCGAGACATGTCTGAAGCTTATTTTCTCACCGATAGCGCTACAAGCTTCACCTATACTACAATAATACTATATGTGGGGTCATTGTGTTATTAAAATACGTTTCCGATGCTTTCTTGGCCTGTAATATTTCATAAAACACCATATTTATTTGATTTTAGACTCCGCGTAAGTGAGTTCACTCACCATGATGGCAGACCGTGGTAGAAAAAGGACTGAAGGACTTCCGCTCTGGAATGAAGAGCCTTCCGTTTGAGTACTGCGCATGCGCGGCGTCTACAAACGTGTAGGACTGGAAGAGGACTGTGATGTAAAAGCCATTGCAACTGTTTATTTTCATTTTTGAACAGTTTATCATATACAAGTCCAAGAATGTGCTGTGACGGTGTCTTTTATTATTATTATTAAATTATTATTATTATTTATTAAAAGAAAGAATAATTACAGGCAAGTTTAAGCATAAGTAAAGACTGCACATAAAAAAATGAATTAAAAAAAGGACAGTGTTCGTATATCAGGGACCATGTGATGTAATTATGAATGGCCCAAATCGTTTAAGCAGTTTGATACGAGCTGTTCAAAAGAATTAACATATCCGAATTGCATTGTTAATAATATGGTTAAGAACAAATCACAGAGTAAACGTATATTATTTTAGAAAATCTCGTGTACTTGTAAATAATGCAGTATATTGAGCAAAAACATTTTTTTGGTGTTCTGTGCTGGACTGGTCATAGCAAGAAGCAAGTACTCCAGAGTGCAATCTGGACGATTGGGGCGGGGCGACACATTGGGGCGGCTTCCAATGAACGCAGTTTACTGTGTGACCGCTGGGTGGCAGTGACAAACACCCGTCAGAGTCTCAGTTACACGTAAATACACTTTTTACATTAAACGTGGCAGATTTGTGCTGAAAGAAAACTGTCCCAGGATGCTTTATGCATGAGGCTCGTTGGTCTAGGGGTATGATTCTCGCTTAGGGTGCGAGAGGTCCCGGGTTCAAATCCCGGACGAGCCCTTTTTTTATCAGATGCTTCAAATGCTCATCACTGTCACAACAGTGGCAATTAAATGATAATTTATTTAATTTAATAAATAATAAAATAAAATATTATGTTCTCAATAACACTTTACTTCATGAATGATCTTTGTTGGTTTTAAATTTAAAACATTATATAGGCACACACACACATATATATATATATATATAGTATAATCCGTTTATCATAAACCATATCCTTGCTGACTAAGTATTAATTTCTTTTAAAAGAAAATTCTACAAAAGATTTCTATTTTGAAAAACTACTGTTCTTTTTACTCGTTTTACTTTTACTCATCAAATAATCCTAACAAAAGTATATCATAGTTTCCAAAAACTATTTTCAACAATGATAATAAATCAGCATATTAAAGGATTTCTGAAGGATCATGTGACAATGAGGACTGTAAAGGCTGATGAAAATTCAGCTTTGCCATCACTAAGAAATTATATTTTAAAATATATTCAAATGTAAACCATTATTTTAAATTGTAATAAAATTTCACAATATTACTGTTTTTAATGCAGTTTTGATCAAAGAAATGCAGCCTTGATAAGCATAAATTACTTATTTAAAAAGCATAAAAAAATCATACTGATCCCAAACTTTTGAACGGTATAGTGTATATAATTTGGAGAGATCCAAAGGTACTGCATAACACTTGGTTGTATAGAGATGTGTGACCTCTGTCGGCTATAAATGAAAATGAATATGCGCTCTGACCAAGAGTGGGTGAAAGGTGCATGTTTGGCCCTTAGGGATCTTCTTTGACCACTTCCCTATTTGCATTGCCTGCGTTTCAGTCCTCTTTCTCTCAAAAATAATATGTGAGTGATGACAATACATGAGGAACTATGAGAACAGATCAAGAGGAATTTGTACTTACACAAAGGAGGTAAGCTGTGCACGTACATCTCTATACGTGTGTGTTCATGAAATAAAGAGAGAAATGTTAGTTCATGCGAGCAGAACCTTTTTCCTTTACAAACTGGAAAATTTTATTCTGTATTACTTGCTTGTGGTTGGTATAATGTTAAATATATGTACTGTATATACAACTCTTTAATGACAATAGAAAATATAGAAAATGTGAAATAAATACACTATATTGCCAAAAGTATTGGGTCGCCCCCCTTCTAATGAACAGATTTGACTACTCTTAAAGCATATAATGATATTCTAGGGAATTGTGTGCTTCTAATATTATAGCAACAGTTTGGACAGGACCCTTTTCTATTCTAACATGACAATGTATCTGTGTATAAGACAAGGTTCAAAAAGAAAATTATTGATTCAGTCAGTGTGGAAGAACTTGACTGGTCTGCACAAAACCATGTTCTAAATATTAGACAAAAAATTTTCTTACACAAGAGCCAGAAGAATGAGAAAACAGATGGAAATAACAGAAAAATTCTATAGGCATTATTAAATCTTAATGTGTGCATTTTGTATCTGTTCGCTGTATGTCACAGGTCGTGGTGGATCTCTAGTTGGCTGCCGTCCTGGTGTCCCACCTCGCTCTCCCATCTTATACAAGCAGAAAACAAAATCCTGAAACGTAAGTGTATTGTAAGGGTAACTCCTAAAAGGTTTCTGATCCCCATACAAACCATTCAACATCTCTATTGTATTTTCAGCCATCAAAGTGAAGTTTACTCAAGGATATGTTCCCATATCTAATGGCAACTACATATGGACTCTTGGCTTTAATGAAAGAGAAAGCTCACCTGACCTCTCAGCCTCTGGGGTCCGATGCCATCAGGTCCCACTGGTGCTGCTACATGGTTTTGGGGGTGGAGTGGGTCTGTGGGTAAAAAACCTACCTGCCCTTGCATTAGAAGGATGGCCTGTGTTTGCACTGGACATGTTGGGTTTTGGACGCAGCAGTCGACCGACTTTCAGCAGGGATGCCAAGGATGCAGAGGAGCAGTTTGTACAAGCCCTGGAGGACTGGAGAAAAGCAGAAGGGTTGGAATATATGATTCTTCTGGGCCATGATCTTGGAGGATATGTGTCTACTGCATATGCCCTGAAATATCCACACAGGTGAGTTAGGAAATTAAATAACATTTTAGCAATCCTGAATCATTCAAGGATACTTTTAATGTTCTGCTGTAATGATTTTTTTTCTAAATGACTTTGTCACAGATTGAAGCACTTGGTGTTGGTGGAGCCATGGGGATTTGCAGCAAGACCAAATGTTCAGGAACGTTGGGTTCCCATCTGGATTAAAGTATTCGGGACAGCAATGAATCCATTTAACCCTCTCGGTCTGCTTAGGCTGGCAGGCCCACTGGGTATGAAACAGTGTTATTATCATTAACTGAAACTAAAACTAGTCAAAATCACTTTCAGTAAATAAAACAGAGCTGAAATAACGTAAAATATAAATATTAATTTAAAACTAAAACTTAATTAAAAATGAGAAATTTTGCTGTGGCAACTAACTGAAAAAAAGTGTAAGCTATCATATTAAAATTACTAAAACTAAAACTAAAATAAAAAAAAACTAAATAGAAGTATTAAAATCAAAGCACATAACAAAATTACTATTTTTTAAAACTAAAATTACTATTTTTTAAATGAATATGAAAATGAAATAAAAATAATTTAAAATGGAAAAAAAATAATGTTCAAAAAATATTAATAAAGCCTGGAATATATAGGCCTAATACTGAATATGCAAACGGTCTGAACACACTCACATCTGAATTGTGCAAAGCCTATGTTTTTTTTCCTTTAATAAGAAATATGCAATGAATCGCGAGATATAAATTCACAATGTGAGAAATAAGGATGCAGTTATAGGAAAAACAAGTCGCATCGCAATTATGATCCTATAAAGTAGCCTAATATCGCGTAAGGTCATCACGAGAAATAAATAATAACCATTTTTTTATGCCGATTTGGAAATCTTCTATAGTATGGTGACTGATCTATCTTTTTCGAATGTATTTCTCTTTCAGGTCCTTTGTTGCTACAGCTGGTGCGATCAGATTTTAAGCAGAAATATGCGTCTGTGTTTGCTGATGATGACACAGTGGCTGATTACATATACCATGTGAACGCACAAACAGCCAGGTATAACCGTGAACCCGGGTGGAATAACTACTTTCTGACCTAACGGACAGAAATTAAAATTGTTTAGCCTATAATTTGTCTTGTGATTGGGCAGCGGTGAGACGGCGTATAAAAACATGACAATCCCATACGCCTGGCCTCAGCACCCCATGATGGATCGTGTGGAGATGATCAGTCCCTCTCTTCCCATGACCTTCATCTACGGATCACGTTCCAGGATCGATGGCCAATCAGGAGAAGCCATTCAAGAAATGAGACCCAACTCACACACAGACATCATAGTAAGTTTGATTTCAGTGATCACGTTGTTTTCACCTTTAAAACTCCCCACAGTCACATTTTTCTT
Source organism: Schizothorax lantsangensis (assembly GCA_027422415.1). NCBI lineage: Eukaryota > Metazoa > Chordata > Actinopteri > Cypriniformes > Cyprinidae > Schizothorax > Schizothorax lantsangensis. The sequence continues at coordinate 14,838,139 of CM049844.1, read as the reverse complement.
CTTAATTCCTTCAAGGTCATTCAGGGTGCAGGTCACTACGTATTCGCGGACCAATCGGACGACTTCAACCAGGCTGTGCTCAAGATATGCAATAATGTCAAGCACAATGGGAAGATGAATGAGAGAGTGAGAGAGAAATGAACAAAACTTGCATGGTGGAGAGGGTATATGAGCCCAAGTCATGTAAGTGACAGGAGGATTAGATAAAAAAGGAAGAGGGAGGTAAAAAATATAAAGGAAAGAAAGATGAAAAATTGCTCGATCATTTATAGCTTTCTGCAAGCGTGCTTTACAAAATAATACATTGATTAGCCTAGGTAAATAACATCTGACAACAACAACAAAGTAATTTATTGTATTTAGGAAAATCTCCAGTACTTTTGAATATTTCAGTATATTACGCAAGCAAAAATAAGAAGATTGCAAAAATAAACGGCTTTGCTTTTGAATGCTGGTTTGCTTTTATATGCTGACAGAAAACGCGTCCTCTGGATGAACAGTTTAATGTGTGAAGCTGGCAGATGCTCACAGCTTTTATACTGATGCGTCAAAACGTCTAAAATGTCCTACTGGCAAGCTGCTGGCATGGTGTGCGGCACACGGCTGGTGGGGGGGTCATTGGGAATCGGGGGGGGGGGGGGGGCTTAATTTATATCATCTTACACGGGCTCGGGCTTGCGCGGTAAATGAGCGGTCATGTGATGCGTTTCGATTAGCGCGAGAAAGATGCGAAAATGGATGCTGAGGAGGTGAAACGGAGGCTTGCCTCTGGCGATTAGGTTTTGGTCAGTGGTGTAGTGGAGAGTATACGCAGGTATACGGCGTATACCCACTTCTTTATCAGTCAGCATTCCGTATACCCACTTCTAAATCCCCTCTGATGCGTCCTGCACTAGGCAAATCACGACAGTCCAGCATATGAGTAACTAATCCAATCACATGTGAATAAATGCAAACATGCTCTAAAAACATCCAGTAAAGACAGTGATGCGGTCAGGAACGAGACGTAAACACTCATGCAGTGTATGTTTCATTTATAGGCTACTCGCAGCCGGATGGCGCTCTCGCGCAGAAAGTCCGAATCGGCCTCATAGCTACTAATTTACGAGTCATGACGTGCAAGAATCCAGCTATCGCTGTAGCCAAAGCTATCTCTACTGTAGCTAAGCTGAATAAAAAGAAACCTGAAGATAGTAAACATGATCGCGACAATATGATTTATGTGTGTTTTTCAAGTCATCTCCAGGTAATAAAAAAGCATCTGATTCTGAATAATGCAGTGCTAATTGATAGCATTTATTACACTTGGCAATAGATAGACTACAAAATATATATTCTGCTTTATTCTGTGATAAAAATGGGGAAACAATTTAGTATATAGGCTAAACAAATCATACAATTGTCATTAGGAAAAAACAGGAAAAATATTATAAATTATTGGTTATTGTCAAGCAGTGTATTTGATTTCTCAGCCAATTAAAAGCAAGAGGTAATAATTTATAAATAATAATCGTAATAAAATCTGTCAATTAGACAAGAAAAGTTATTATATTTGACATTTCTGTCCCCCTCACTTCTGAAATGATTGAGAATCACAATTTTCAAAAATCAAAAAACAGACAACTAAACAAAATAGCATGTAATTTACTAGAGGTTCTGACAAAATGTCAGTTGCTGCAGTCTATTTATATTTATTTATTTAAATTATTTATTGCAAAATCAGCACCTCTTCTGTGGATATTATTATTTTCATAATGATCCTTACTCAAGCACAGGGCCGTCGCCAGGAAATCTTCAGTGGGGGGGGCATTTCATTTTCATAGGGGGCACACTTTTTTATGATCTCAGAAACAGACATTCACCAAAACAATAACAACCTGTATTATTACTTAAATTGATCAAGTTCTATATTAAAACATATTTTAAAAGATAGCCTGTCGATAATCTGTCGACTTTAGTGTTATTATGTTATATTATGACTTATGTAGGCTATGTGAGAATCACAGTTTAGTTCTGCACGCTCGCGAATCTTCTCTTTATAACACTATGTAAATAGAGATTCACTGCGCAGTGTAGAGAGAGATTCGTTGATTATAACTTAACTTTGTGAGATCGTGATGAACTAGATGGGTGACAGCTTTTTAATTATTATAAAGGGAGCTTTCTATGTCATATATTATCCATTCAGAATTTGAATACAAGTTTTGTTTATCATGCTGCTAAGCATGACAATAGCAATATAAAATTTGATTCATGATCGCATGCGCTGAGCAAAGGGAGATTTTTTTAAGGAATTTAAGGGTTTTAGACTATGTTTTAAAGTTAAGACACTTATATGATTTATCTACATCATGCTACACTATATGCTACGCTAAAACGATTTTTTTTTTTGCTATCTGTAGGCTTATAACAGTGAATTTGTATTTTGAAATGGGAATACAACGAATTTATGACAATGTTTTATACATTTTAATTTTTTTATACAAGTTAATAGAGAAAAGTTCTTTAAAAGCACCTGTAATGCAATAAAGTAGGCCTAATTTGCTAATTTTTTGAGCCATTTTTAAAACATTTGCTGCATGGATAAAAAAAAAAAAAAAAAAAAAAAACTGCTATAGCCTAGATTCATATCAGACAAAATTACATGGAGAGAAAAAACAGAAGTTGTCAACAAATCTTTTAAATGTTATGGTATTCAGAACAAAGCAACATAAAAATCAGAAAATGGAGTCTAAGCAGCTATAAAATTATAGTATAAATTTATATATACAAATCATAAAATAAAACACAAATTATAGCCTAATGGCATTCATTATAAAGAACATATAAAAGTCTTGCCAAAATGAATGTATTTAAAGAGAAACTGAATTCGGCACGTATACAAATGCGCGGTCCCAAAAATAAAACGAAACTCAGTATAGACATGTCCGCAGTTTTTTTTTTTTTTTTTATATATATATGTTAATTATTTAAGTGAAATGCATTTCGTTCAGGACTATGTATTTATTCCTTTTATATAGGCCTATGTTGTTTTATGATGTTTTTCTCCCTACACAGAAGCGCTGCAGGTGCGTGAGGTGACTGTGTGAATCCTTATGTGCTGCTATTTGCCGCCCCGCACTGCGTGCCCGTCCGCTACGCCACTGTGTTATTAGCTTCCTAATAAGTTAAGATTAGTGGCTCTTTGAGCTAAATGCTGCTGAATACATGATTTTTTTTGTAATATTCATAGACTAGATCAGTAAAATAAACGTTTTTCGTTCTCAATATTAAGTTCACTCGTGATCATGCGCAGGGGGGCACGTCGAGTCATTTGGGGGGGCACTGCCCCTTAATGCCCCCCCCCCTTGGCGACGGGCCTGCTCAAGCAGCAGAAGTTAAGTGACAGTGTGCACATATTACAATAGTGAACTAAATATGTTTAGATATGTTTAGACTAGTTTTACATGTCACTGCGTTTATGACACAGGTCCTTCATCCTTTGCCAGGCCGTTTAAAAAAAAAATTGGGGGCATAAATTAAGAGTATACCCACTTCTCCAGGCACCACTACACCACTGGTTTTGGTTGCACCACCAACTAAAGCAAAGTCTGAGCATAAAAGCCCGTCTTTTTACTTAAGTACCAGATATGGGTGTCATACCATAAAATACTCTTAATACGACTGACTTTGTATTTAATGTGAATTTAATAAAAACACTAAGTTAATTAGCCTGTAACACTTTCATTGTAGAAAAAGAGAGCAAAGAACGTTTACATTATCAAAGAACATTTACACTTCAGTTCAGCGAGTTCAAGCACTCTCAAAAACTGCCATAATAATCTCTAAAGCTGTTTACACTGTGAAATTAATATCTTACTAACATTCATACTTCTTCACTTTGTTATTTCTGATGAGAACACTGGAGAATTCAGTCAGCCAGTGCGCGCGGTGACGGAACAGTATGTTTCAGCGATGACTCATCTGAACGCCTCTGATTGATCCTTGCATTCATAAGCTCAACAGAATCGTGTGTGATTGGTTATAATGCGCAGTGCTTTAAAAACGTGTGTGTCTCTGGCTCTGTGCCAGCCAGCGAACGCAGATTTGAATTTAACAGCTGGTGATGTTTTAATTTTTTTAGATATAGTTTACTGGACAAACTGCGCATTTCACCCAAAATTGTTTGCTGTGATATGATTCTAAATTTTAGGGGGGCCAAAGGGGGGGCAAGCTTGTTGACAGGGGGGCACTGACCCCCCCAGAACTGCCCTAGGAGATAGCCTATGATGCAGCATTATCAGATCTAAATATAATTCTGCAATCCACACAAGGTAACCCCCAAAATCATACGCCCGCCCTGGTTGACTTCCAATCCGCAAGTGCAAGATCACATAAAATAAATTACAATATTTATTCAAACAACTCACTCAACAATTCAAACTCAGTCACTCAGTCTCACTTATTTTACACTGAGATTCAGCCTTCATTTGCTTTGTATAGACATGCCAAATCTTGATGTTTTTACTCAGTGTGCATATAAGATCATGCTTACCTAAAATGGACAAGGTTGTAGTTCACTCCTCTGTCAAGGAAATCACAACATTCAAATAATTCAAACTTTATGACACAGTTTTAGCTTGGCATCAGCACTGTAGGGATGACTGTCTGTGAGGGAGACCTGTGACCAAATCTGGCTGCAGCTCAAGGACACTTACATGCCAACTCCAACAGAGGACATCTGGAAACACATGGCGAGGAGGTTCAATGAAAGGTGGAACTTCCCTAATTGTCAAATCAAATCAAATCAAATCACTTTTATTGTCACATCATCACAGCACATGTGCTTTGATGAGTGAAATTCTTGAGAACGTGCTCCATACAGTGCAGAAACAATTAACATATAGACAGTACGTGTAGTCTAGTTTGAATTGTGGAGTTAAAGTGCAGTGCGTGCGATATCGTAAAGTGGGAGTGTGCGGTAGGGTGTATTAGTTCTGACTGTTCATTAGCCTGATAGCCTGAGGGAAAAAGCTATCCCTCAGTCGGCTAGTGCAGGATCGGATGCTGCGGAGACGTCTTCCTGAGGACAGCAGAGAGAACAGTCTGTGGGACGGGTGGCTTGAGTCATTGGTGATGCTCCGGGCTTTCCTTATACACCGCCTGGTGTAGATATCCTGGAGGGAGGGAAGCTCACCTCCAACAATGTGGCGGGCAGTTCGCACAACCCTTTGCAGAGCTTTGCGGTTGCCAGCGGTGCTGTTTCCAAACCAGGCGGTGATGCAGCCGGTCAGGATGCTCTCCACAGTGCAGGTGTAGAATGATCTGAGGATGCTGGGGCTCATTCCAAACTTCCTCAGCCGTCTCAGGAAGAAGAGGCGTTGATGTGACTTCTTCAGCACTGCATCTGTGTGAGCGGACCATGTGAGATCCTCAATGATGTGAACGCCGAGGAACTTAAAGCTGTTTACCCGCTCCACAGGTGTCTTGTCGATGCTGATGGGTGTGTGTTCTCTGCTCTGTCTCCTGAAGTCCACCACCAGCTCCTTGGTCTTGTCGATGTTGAGTGAGAGGTGGTTCTCCTGACACCATTTAGTCAGGGTACTCACCTCCGCTCTGTAGGCTGTCTCATCGTTGTCAGTGATCAGGCCTATCACCGTTGTGATAGTGATCAGTGAATTTGACGATGACATTGGAGCTGTGTGTGGCTGTACAGTCATGTGTGTACAGGGAGTACAGGAGTGGGCTGAGGACACAGCCCTGCGGAGCACCAGTGTTTAGGGTCAGCGGAGATGAAGTGTTGTTGCCCATTCTGACCACCTGACTTCTGCCTGTCAGAAAGTCCAGGATCCAACAGCACAGAGATCTGTTTAGTCCTAGAGTCTGGAGCTTCGCAACCAGTGTGGCAGGCACTATGGTATTGAATGCGGAACTGTAGTCTTTTTCTTTGGTATGGGCACAATGGTGGATTTTTTTGAAGCATAAGGGAACCACAGACAGAGAGAGGGAGAGGTTGAAAATGTCTGTGAAAACCCCGGCTAGCTGGAATGCACATGCTCGGAGCACACGGCCTGGGATGCCATCAGGACCCACAGCCTTGTGGATATTCACCCGTTTGAAGGATCGTTTTACATCTGCGACAGAAATGGAGATTGCACTCACCTCCTCTGCAACAGCCGCGGGAGTGCTCTCTGTGTGGGCGGGGTTATGAGCCTCAAAACGAGCATAAAAAAGATTAAGCTCGTCCGGCAGAGAGGCGGCAATGTTCACTGTAGCTGGTTTATTCCCTTTACAATCCGTGATGTTATTGATGCCCTGCCACATGCTTCTTGCGTTGTTGGTGCTGAATTGTTCTTCAACTTTGTTTTTATATTGTCGTTTGGCGGCTTTGATGGATTTCCTGAGATCGTAACTGGCTTGTTTTCGATCGTCAAATTTCCCGGATTTAAAGGCAGATGTCCGCGCTGACAAGGCTGCTCGAACATCGCTGTTAATCCACGGTTTTTGGTTGGGGTAGACACGGATTGTTTTGATCGGAACCACGTCCTCTACGCACTTCCTGATGAAACACGTTACAGAATCTGAGTACGCCTCTATGTCATCATCAGACGCTGCCCAGAACATGTCCCAGTCCACGTGATCAAAACAGTCCTGTAGTATAGCGTCCGATTGGTCCGACCAGCATTGAATTGTCCTGAGGGCGGGTGCTTCTCGTTTCAGTTTCTGCCTATAAGCAGGCAGGAGCAGAACGGAAGAATGATCTGATTTGCCGAAAGGTGGGCGGGGGAGCGATTTGTAGGCGTCCCGGAAAGGAGAGTAGCAGTGGTCCAGTACACGATCACCACGCGTGTTGATGGTGATGTGTTGAAAGTATTTTGGAGCTATTGCTCTGAAGTTGGCTTTGTTAAAGTCCCCCGTAACAATAAACGCTGCCTCTGGGTACGCGGTTTCCTGCTCGCTTATATTCCCATACAGTTCCCTGAGTTCCTGGTCTGTGTTGGCTTGAGGGTAAATGTATACAGCTGTGATTATGATCGCTGTAAATTCCCTCAGTAGCCAGAATGGTCGACACAGAAGCATATGAAATTCCAGATCAGGGGAGCAGAAGAATTTAATAGAGTGCAGATTCCTTTCATCACACCACGAGTTGTTGATAAAGAAACAAACGCCCCCACCTCTGCTTTTCCCTGTGAGCTCTTTCGTTCTGTCCGAGCGGTGCACGGAGAACCCCGTAAGCTCGATGGCTGAGTCTGGAACCACTGCAGACATCCATGTTTCTGTGAGGCAAATAATGCAGCAGTCCCTTGTTTCTCGTTGGTATGAGATGCGCGCTGCAAATCGCAGAGTTTGTTGTCCAGTGACTGAACGTTAGCCAGCAAAATGGTTGGGAGTGGAGGTCGGAGGGGACGGCGTCTGAGTCTGACAAGGACTCTGGCTCTTTTTCCCCTTTTCCGGCGGCGTTTCCTCGGTCGTGACCGTGCGACCCAGATAAAGGGCTCTGATGCGGTGTCTGTAAACAAAGCGCCGGCGTTCAAGAACTCAAAGTCCGGTTTGCGTTGCGCGACGAATGAACCAATGTTCAAAAGCGTGTCTCTATCGTAGACAGTTATACTAACAACATCCAACACGTAAAACAACAAAATAACAAATAAAACATACGAAAAACTGCAGAGTTTTCTCGGAGCTCGCAACACGGCTGCCATGCTCGGCGCCATCTTGGATCATTCCAAGGTTGTATTGGGGCTCTCGGGAAGCATGTCAAGATTGAGGCCCCTGCAAACACAGGTTCCCTTTTTTTTATTATGAAGGCACCTTTTCCATTGTCCTCCTTGCATTAGTAGATGCCGATTACCGTTTCCTGGCCATTGATGTGGGGAGCTATGGCGGGAACAGCGACTGAGACATATTTGCAGATTCTGTACTGGACGGGCCCTCCAGCGTGGGACCCTGAATGTTCCACCCCCACTGGAGCTCCCATCTGCACCTGAATTGGGGAAGGTCATCCAAGTTATCGTGGCAGATGAGGCCTTTCCCATGAAGCCATATCTGCTCCGACCCTAAGGTGGAAAGCGCCTAGAAGAAGACAAGCGCATCTTCAACCTCCGCCTGTCTCAGAAAATGTGTTTGCCATTCTGACCCAAAGATTCAGGGTTTACAAAAGGCCAATGGACGTGAACCCTGACCTGGCAGACAGCATCGTCAAGGCAACCTGCATCTTATGCAACTTCCTGCGCCATAAAATAGCGGGACAAGTCAGCCAGGGTGACAGCTTTGACTTTGACGATGCTGGCAATGCATGTATACAGGAATTCCAGAGGCCAAGGGGCAACCATGCATCTGAAGAAGCTCTCCACATTAGAGACACATTTAGAAAATATTTTGTCTCACCTGCTGGTGAGGTACCATGGCAGTACGACCGTGCGGCATGGACTCAAGATTGTAGACACACAGTAGAGGTCTTCACGGAGGACTCGAGACCCGAGGACCCGGGACCCGACCCAATCTATTACTTCGGGTCCCAGGTCTTTTTAACTTTGTGTGTAATACCCGAGTCGATCGGAGAACACCGCACCCGCCAGAGATCAGCGTCAGTCAGCATGCGTGTGTGTAACTTGCAGTTTGTAAAATTAGAATGAGAAAAGTGCGAGCGGGAAATAAGGTGCAAGAAAAAAAAACACGCATTACCTCAGCCGCCAGAAGCAGAGCGCGGGCGGAGTTAATGTTAGTACTGCAAACGGACGGTGATCATGGATTTCTTCATGAGTGATGTGGAAAAAAAAGCTGAAACAAAACTGAAGAGACGCACCTGTTATTGAACACGCACGCAGTAAAGTGTAACGAACTTATAATTATGTGCGTTTTTTTCGAAAAAAATTTAATAAATTGTTCAGAGTCTTTATGTTCCTGTGCAGGGCCATGCAGAGACCTTTGGAGGGGCAGGTGCTCAAAGTATAAAAGGGGCACATGGAACACGGCTTTTAATAGGGCTGTGCTCATTGCTGATATGTGTATCGAAATAAATGCTTCTGTATTGATACAGCAGCAAATGCCATGACGCAGGTTTGAAAAACAAACAGAACAGAAAAGACCATTTTAAGTTTAAATGTTAAAGACATTTTTTGCACCTCTTAATTAATCTGGAATGATATTATTATTATTATTATTGTTGTTATTGTGTTTACAGGGTATGGTGGTTTTGCAGTTGTACCTCAGAAAACCTTTTTTCATTTTTTTACCATGAAAAAAAAAAAACTGCAAAGTTGCATTAGTCATCCGTCTCCGTGACAGCAAGTAGACTTTTAAAGCTGGAATAATGAGTGCATTAAGAAGGCTCTTTCAGACGGCAAGAGAGAGGAACAGCCTAACATGGATGGAAATTTATTGGCAAAGAGGATTGTATGCATCGCAGTCAGGGGGAGGGCTACTAACAGTAGGTTATTTAAGGCAAAAAGGTTTTATTTTTCCCGCAACTTTATTGACTTAGCATTTGCTGTGCAATATGTGCCGATCGGGACGGGTGCAGTTGGGTCTGTGTCTTCCCAGCCGGGTTCGGGTCCAACTTTGGAATAATGGTCGGGTCTGTGTCGGGTCCGGGTAGTACATTTAAGGCATTTCTCGGGTCTGCACGGGTTCGGGTCCCACTTTCAAATAAAATACGGGTCCGGGTCGGTTCCGTGCAGCATATTTACGGGTCTCTACGAATTTTTGGACCCGTAAAGACCTCTAACACACAGTCAGTCACACTGTATAGACGTCAGTTGTGCGTAATGGCTGAGGTGCATTCGTGTATTGTGTACACTATTAGTGTGTGTGTGTGTGTGTCTCAAAGTGTAAGCACTGCAAGTGTGAACTAGACATTACACATGACTGAGGTGTCCAGCACGGCCTTTAACATGCAACAATTTGGAATGGCAATTAAAGTCTGTCTTCATACCTTACTGCCTTAACCATACTGCCAGACCTGTTCAGGATCAATTTGACTGTGGAAATTGGTGGTCTTCAGATTTAAGAGGCAAACATGTCAACATATATATATATATATATATATATACACATATACACACACACACACACACACACACACACAAACAAACAAACACATACATACAATTTAGTTATTAGCTGTTATATCTTGTAACCACAAACAAATATACAATCAGTTACCCTTACTAAAACTATTATTATCTTACTATTAAATTCAATACGACACTGAACCACAAATTGTTATACACATTATACTCTGTACAACACAATGTTGTTTATAGTTCATTGTTATATTTTGTAAATACAATATGTATAAATTTTTGTAATATTTTTGTACTATAATTTTTGTAGTATTTTTATACAAAATGTATATGTTATACATAAAACAATGAATGACTTGTTTCTTGTGTATTCTGCATTTAAAAGAGCAGAACCTGAATTCATGTAACCACGGTTAAAAAGTGCTTCTGCAGGGGATCACGTGACCCTTCGACGGCGATGCAGGCTTAGTTTTTCGCTTTGCTCACTTTGCCACATATTGTATGATCCTGTCAGTAAAATTTAAACCACTCTGCATTGGACCCATCATGAGTGCTAAGGCAGACAAAGGGGATCGTAAAAGAGAGATTGAGCAATCGCCAATGAAGAAAAAATTCAGAGATTCCGCCATCTCCAAAGAGGACCTCGAAGATGCTATTGCTAGCGGCATTGAACTAGCACTTAAAGAGCGGCAAAGCACTTTGAATTCGGTTGTGAATTCGGCAGTAAGAGATGCGATGGACTCTGTGCTGATTCCAGCATTGCGCGAACTGCGTGAGGACATACAAGCGACCAACAAGTCTGTCAAAGAGCTAAGAGAGGAATTTGAGGCCATAGCTAACGCGGTGAAGCAGACACGTGACCGCGTTGATTCTGTTCAGGCAGCTGCGCGTGAGGATAGGAGGACAGTCACGGACTTAAGAAATCAGCTGGAGCGACTCACCGAGAAGATGACGGATATTGAGGACAGGTGCAGGAGGAACAACGTGAGGCTGGTGGGGTTACCAGAGGGGGCGGAGGGTCCCGACGCAGCTGGTTTCCTCAGAGTTAATCTTTCCAAGTGGATTCCTTCCTTGAGGGACCGTGACATTGAGATTGACCGGGCGCACCGCGTGTATGACGGAGGGAGGGGCTCCGATCGGCCGCGCACTCTCATCTTCCATGTACTAAGATGGCATGACAGATCGGAAATCCTGAAGGGTGCCCGGCAGGCTTATCCGGTGAAATGCACACAGAACAATGTCACACTGCTATTTTTTCCCGACTTTAGTCCAGCTACAGCGATCAGGAGAAAGGCATTTGGTCCGGTTTTGAAGAAGATGACAGCGCTTGGTCTCCAGCCCTTCCTCATCTATCCGGCGGTAATTAAACTATGGCACAAGGGTGAGCAGAGAAGCTTCGATTCTCCTCAGAAAGCGGAGGATTTTGTCAGCTCCCTGTCTCAGCGGAGAACGTATGCCACGGCTCTGCGGGGGGACGACGCGGGAACAGCGGCCGCTCCTTTTTTCACTCCTTTTTTCTTTTTTGGAGGGGACTATTGGAGAGTAGGTTTAATTAAAAAAAATATATATATATATATATATATATTTTTTTATTTTTATTTTTTTTGGCTGTGTGAGCCTTTCGGGAGACATGTCTTGCATTGGAGTGGATCGGTCATGAACCATCACTATTTTTTGTTGCTCAGTCAGACCTATGTTCTCGGTAATGTGCGGTCTGAGTTGTTCCTTGTTTATGGTTATCGGTTGTTCATGTTTTTATGTTGTTTTTGTTTTTTACAACAGACATTTATACTTCTATTTATTTTACCTTATTTCTAAAGGGATTCTTCATCTAGGAGGTTTGGTATCTAAAATGCACATCAGCGTTTACATGTTATTTACAGAATGGAAGTGCTTCTGCTTTTTTTTTTTTATTGAATACAATCTTGGGATTATGAATATTCAATGCATACTCTAAATATTTTATCACTGAATGTGAATGGTTTAAATTCTGCTGTTAAACGAACCCGTGTGTTAGAATATTTACACCGTAAATCTATTTCCTGTGCCCTAATTCAAGAGACACATTTAAAACAATCTGACGTTGCACGTTTCCAGAATAAGTATTATAAATTAGCAGCTTTTTCCAGCGCTCAAAATAAAACTAAGGGGGTGCTTATCCTTGTTAACCGGAAGTTAAATTTAACGATTGAACACCTTGGTAGTGATGAGAAGGGTAGATTTGTTTTTATCCGATGCAAAATATATAATAATAGGTTAGCATTGGTCTCTATTAGACAGACAGTGCATTCCTTACACAGATTTCCAAAACTCTACTTGAGGAGATTGATTGCCCTCTAGTGGTGGGTAGTGATTTTAATGCTGTCATAAATCCTGCTTTAGATAAATCTCAATCTGATACAACAGCCAATCCATCCTCTAAATTACTGAATAAATTTATCACTGAGCTTAACTTAATCGATCTTTGGAGAATTCAGAATACTAAATCTAAGGACTTCACTTTTTTTTCTAATAGACACAAGACTTTCTCTAGGATAGAATACATATTTCTCAGCCCATCTTTAATTTCGTCTAATTCCTCCATCTCTATATTACCAATTTTATTATCTGATCATTCTGCTGTGTTGTGCAGTGTTCCTCTTTCCGATGTTAAAGCCAAGTCCCCTAGATGGCGCTTTAACATATCATTATTAAGTAATCAGACTTTCATTACTTCTCTAAAAGAATATATTAAGGAATTTCTTGAAATTAATATGCCCTCTGATGTGGATCCTCAAATACTGTGGGAAACGACTGTGTGTGCTATATGAGGTTTCTGTATATCTTTCTCTTCTACTCTTGCCATAGCGAAAACTCACCAGTTTACACAATTAGAAAATAAAATCCAATCATTACAAAACCTACAAAAACAACATTTTACTGAGCAACAGGCTACACAGCTGTCCTCTTTAAAAGAAGAATATGATTTACTTTCACACTCAAAGGCGGAATTAATTTTACATAGGACTAGGCAAAAATATTATTTCGAATCAGAGAGACCTAGTCATTTATTGGCCCTTAGGTTGAAAGAATGCGAGTCTAAGGCATATATTAGTGCAATAAAATCATTGGAAGATCAGGTCACCACGAATCCTGTGGCAATTAATGACATATTTAAAGTTTTTTTACACAAATCTGTATAAAGCCGAAACAGATTTTGATGAACCAATTTGTAAGCAGTATTTAGATAAATTGGAACTGCCTCGGATCTCACAGATAGATAAAGAATCTTTGGAGGCCCCATTAAGTTTGGAGGAACTCCACGTCTCTCTAAAAAGCCTTCAAAAGGGCAAATCGCCGGGTCTAGATGGTCTCCCCCCTGAATTATATTTAGAAATTTGGGATTTGGTAGGGATACTTATGCTTAACTCATTTAATTTTGCAACTGAACATGGGGTATTTCATAGAGATCAAAAAACTTCACTGATTTCATTACTTCTTAAAAAAAGGGAAAGATCCATTAGATTGTTCCAGCTACAGACTGAATTCATTATCCCATGTGATCTAAAAATCTATGCTAAAGTTTTTGCTTCTCGTATGGAGAAGGTAATTCATAGTCTGATCAAGGAGGACCAAACTGGTTTCATCAAGGGGCCCAATGCATCTGACAATATGCGTCGACTCCTTCATATTCTTGACTTTGCGGACTCCCACCCAACCCCTTGTGCGGTCTTTTCACTTGATGCAGAAAAAGCCTTTGACAGGCTAGAGTGGAATTATATGTGGGCAGTTCTGCAATGTTTCGGCTTCGGTGAACACTTCATTTCTATGATTAAGACATTATACCACTCACCTGCAGCATCAGTCATAACTGGTAATATTATTTCCCCCTCATTCCCTTTAAAGCGGGGAACGAGGCAGGGGTGTCCTCTTTCCCCCTTATTGTTTTGTCTATCTCTTGAACCCTTAGCGCAACCCATCAGGAAATCTGAAGTATCGATTAAGATTCATGATCATAATCATAGTATTTCATTATACGCTGATGATATTATTCTATATTTAGACCACTTTGATGTTTCAGTCTCTAGTATAATTAAGGAATTTGATAATTTTAGTAGCCTATCAGGATATAAATTAAATTGGAGCAAATCTGCTTTAATGCCAATCAACACTGTTAAGGTTAATTCTTCTATTCCCTCATTTATCCCTATTAAGGAATCTTTCATCTATTTGGGCATTACCATATATAAAAACATTCATAAGATTGCCAGAGACAATTTTAATAACATTTTAGTTAAGGTCAAAAATGACATTCAAAGATGGAAGAATCTTAAAGTCTCTCTCCAAGGAAGAATCTCCACTGTTAAAATGAATTTGTTACCACGATTTAATTTTTTTCTCTATGCTACCACTTTCTCCCCCTCCAGGTTACTTTAAGGAGATCAACTCCATAATTTCTAAGTTTATCTGGAATTATAAATGTCCCAGAATTAAACTTACCACATTACAACATCCTAATAGCGCAGGAGGACTGGCTGTACCAAATTTTGAATTATATTATTGGTCGTTCCAGCTTAAGGCTCTTCATAATTGGGTTGATCCTCAATCTACAGTTTCATGGAGGGTGATTGAAGCTGACAAGGTTAAACCAAATAGACTTCAAGATATTTTATTTACTGGCACAGGAAAAAAAGGGGATAATTATACATTTGGTCCGGTTGTGGCTAACTCTATTAAAATCTGGAAAACGGTTGAACGTCGGATAGGTGGACCCTTCAAATTTTGTAACAGTACTCCTTTATGGCACAATTTTAATTTTGTATGCAGAAATCGTCCATTTGTCCAACCCTCTTGGTCTTCTTTAGGTGTAAACACGTGCAGTGATATATATGATAACCAGGGCCTCTGTTCATTTCAGACATTAAGAACCAAATTTTGTCTACCAGCATCCGCATATTTTGTCTTTCTTCAATTACGTTCTGCTCTCAAAGCGTATGGCGTTCCGTGGGCATATTCTATTTCCTCTCATCCTATGCGGGACTGGATTGCACCATCTGCTGGTCGGCCATCTGTTTCCTTAATATATAATAAAATTATTGATTGCATTACAAAACCTCTTTCTATTAAAACTATTTGGAATATGGAATTATCTGACCTTAATTTATCTGTCGACTGGGAGAGAGTGTGGTCTAATCTCAGTTTAACATCTAAAAATCTGGCTCATCGTCTTATTCACTTCAAAGTCATTCATAGAGCATACATAACTCCTTACAAAAGATTTAAAATGAAACTACAGTCAAATTTGAACTGCCATATATGTAACACTACATCATCAGGCACTTTTCTGCATGTGTTTTGGGAATGTCCTGTCGTCATCAGTCTATGGACACATGTAAACCTGGTTTTGTCATCATTACTGCGAATTGATTGGTCTGTTAACTCAAGTTTGTGTCTTCTTAATGATGATTCTGGTCTCTGTATTAGTTCAATGCAAAAGAGAATGTTGTTTGCTGGTTTTACAGCTGCGAAGAAGACAATAATACAGAACTGGTTTACACCACACGTGTAGAAAAACATATTGGATCTGTAGCCTCCTGCAAATAGTGACGTGTGAATGTGCAACGGCGCGAGTTGGTGGGGCCAGGCCTTCGACCATTGATGCTTGGCAGTGTTTTTTGTTGGATGTGCATGATTGTATAGAGGAGTGACTTTTGTGTTCTTGTTGTCCTTCCCTCTCTCCCTCCCTTTTGATTGGACCTTGGGATGTTGAGTATGTGTCTGTTGTTTTGTTTTGTTGTATTTTGGATGCTATGTTGTGTTCTGTGTGAAAAAAATACAATGAAAAATTGTTGATAACAAAAAAAAAGTGCTTCTGCATATCAAAAATAATAAAAGTTAATAAAAAGTGAAACTGAAATTTTACATTAACCCCTTAAGCCCTATAGTTAAACTGGAATAATACATTAGTAATAATAATTACATTACAACTGGTGATCTTAAATGGTTGTGAAAAGATTATTCAAACATTGTAACGAACAAAAACTATAATCACAGATAACTGTAGGTTGGATCCTGGGAAAACTGCTGATAATAAACCTCTCCAAAGGCAACATCATGAATCAATTGCTGCATTTTGATTTTTAGATAGGACAGTTTCTCTGGGGTGAGTCTCCTCGTGCAGGGGGCCAAGCTGGAGAGAAAGGTGGACGCCTCATCAGTTTGCAGCTTCTGCCAGGCCTGACGTTGCTGTCGCTCTGCCTCTCTTTCATTCTCTCGCCTTTCATCCCTTGCTTCTCTCCATTGACAGCACCTCGCTAGGTTGTCCTCACTCTCTGCCTGTGCCTTCTTGCGTTTAGCACCACAGCTACCTGAAGGAGTTGTGCTGCCCTCACTCTCTGTCTCCATCTCTACACTGTCACTCTCCTTCTCTGTCTGCGTTCTCTCATCTTCCCGTATTCCAATCTCATCCTCCTCCTCCTCCTCCTCCTCATCCATGTGGATATTACTGACCTGTTGAAAGTAGGCTATCTGAGTAATGAAATGATAGGCTACATTGCACTCTGCAAGCATCCTCTTTCTGTGGTGCATTTCTGGATAGGCTAACATTACCTTCTCCTTGCCCAGGAATTTTGCAAGAAGGACATTGTGTTCATATGGATCCACTTCTTTTTGCTGGCCCCCTGTCCACTTCTGCCCTGCCCCTCTTTCCTGAAGCGGACGTATGTGTCCCGCTGGTTACACCACATTTTCTTCGCTTACTTCACGGCAAATTATCACATGCAAGCAGTCATTTAGGTGACCAGGGTTGCATGCATTCTATTAAAAGTCCAAACATGCATTAAGAGCTGGGGGGCGAAAACTTTTTGAATTTGAAGATCAGGGTAAATTTAACTTATTTTGTCTTCTGGGAAACATATCTAGCATAACTATCTTCTGTAGCCTCTGAAGGGCAGTACTAAATGAAAAAATATGATATTTAGGCAAAATAAGAAAAAATTACAAATCTCCATTTTGTTCAAAAGTTTTCACCCCCCGGCTCCTTTAAAGTTATTTGCTAAATTAAAAAGAGAATTTGTTGAAACAGAAATGGGCATTATTTATCTATTTAGAACAGACCCGAGTACCTTGAAATAGCTTATCTACGGTGGCTGAGAGAGCTCAACGCGCTGCAAATAGAAAAAAAACCCTGCAAATTAAGAAAACAACTTCATCAATTTGACAACACGTGTTACAAATGCTCACAACACAACCAAATAAAGAAATGCACAGCAAATACTCACAACACTACCAAAAAAAGAAACACGCTGCAAATAAAATTCTTTATTTGGTTGTGAGCATTTGCAGCACCTGCTGTCAAACTGATGAAGATGTTTTCTTGATTTGCTGGTGCTTTTTCTATTTGCACATGTTTTCTGAAGTTGCAGTGCGTTGAGCTCTCTCGGCCACCGTACTTATCTGATTTTGCAACACATCCTCTACAAACACTGACACATACATAGAAGAGCACAAAGCAAACCACATAAAGGTCAACGCACTCATCCATGTTGATCTGTTCAAACACATCTACACTGAGGATAGACAGGTAAGGATCATGATCTTCTTTTCCCAACACCATTGGTGGAACACACAAGTGAATATGTGACACTTCAAATCTGGATATCAGTCACTTGAAGCTGTTGAATGACTAATGCGTCACAGCAAAAAGACACTGCTCTGATTTTATGATGTGATTATTAAAAAAATTAGATAAGACAGAAAATAAGCATAGGCTCAGTTAATGTGTTGTATTATGTCTTAGGTGAGGATGGGTGACCTTGTGATATTGTTGCTCACACTTTTTCCTGGCCTGTGCATTGCTGATTTGACAGGTAATTTAGAATAAAACAAGTAAAAATGTCTGACTTCAAGAATCACAGAAGTTTTTAACTATTGATTATGATGAAACTCATTTATTAAAATAATAGACTGAAATAAAATTTGTGGTTATTAAAAACTTCGACCTATCTACATAATCTACATAATACATTAGCGTATTAAAGAATTAAAAAATATATTATTTTATGTTGAACAGGGAATCTCGCTGCTGGAGCTGAAGCTGTCCAGTCTTCTACATACAATCATTTAGGATCTGCTCAAAATGCTGTCGATGGCAATACTGAGTCAGATTACCATCTTGGGTCCTGCACTCACACTGCAGGAGACGATCCCTGGTGGAGAGTTGACTTGAAGGAAGTGCACAAGGTAACCAGGGTTATCATCACTAATCGAGGAGACTGTTGTGAAGAGCGGATAGTTGGTGCTCAGATCCGCATCGGAAACAACCTGGAAAATAATGGCAACAACAATGAGCTGTAAGTATTGATTCGCTCTCTAATACTTACACAAATGTTTAGAAAATGAATCAAATAAGAATAAATAAGATCAAATTTCTTTGAATAAAACCTTTGAATGCAAACTTGCCTTTTTTCACAGTAGTATATTTAATATACATGCCTTTTTGATTGCTTTGTTGCTCTCTATTACTCTTTCTCTGTGTGTATTAACAGTGCTAGAATTGTTGCCCTCATCCCATCTGGAGGCACAAAAACATTTGATTTTAAGCCTGTTAAGGGGAGATATGTCAACATTTTTCTACCTGGGCATGGGAAATACCTCACTCTGTGTGAAGTTCAAGTATTTGCAGGTAAGGTGAAAAAATCTGAGATAAAATGTGTTCATGTACTTTGTTTTATGTTTGTATTTTATGTGCAAAAATTGTTTATGTACAACCCCAAATCAGAAAAAGTTGGGACAGTATGGAAAACGCAAATAAAAAAGAAAGTAGTGATTTCTAAATTTACTTTGACTTGTATTTCATTGCAGACAATATGAACACAAAATATTTCATGTTTTGTCTGGTCAACTTCATGTCATTTGTAAATATACATCCTTTCCTGTCATTCAGACCTGAAACACATTCCAAAAAAAGTTGGGACAGTAAAGCATTTACCACTTTGTAATGTTGCCATTCCTTTTCACAACACTTAAAAGACGTTTAGGGACTGAAGACACCAAGTGATGATGTGTTTCAGGTGTAATTTTGTCCCATTCTTCCTGCAAACAAGTCTTAAGGTGGGCAACAGTACGGGGTCTTCATTGTCAAAATGCGCCACACATTCTCTATTGGAGACAGGTCGGGACTGCAGGCAGGCCAGTCAAGTACCCGTACCCTCTTCCTCTGCAGCCAGGACTTTGTAATGTGTGCAGAATGTGGTTTTGCATTGTCTTGTTGAAATATGCATGGACGTCCCTGGAAAAGATGTCTTCTTGAAGGCAGCATATTGTGCTCCAAAATCTCTATGTACTTTTCAGCATTAATGGTGCCATGACAGAAGTGCAAGTTACCTTTGCCAAGGGCACTGACACAACCCCATACCATGACAGACCCTGGCTTTTGGACTTGTTGCTGGTAACAGTCTGGATGATCCTTTTCTTCTTTGGTCCGGAGCACACAGCGTCCATTCCTCCCAAAAAATACCTGAAATACTGATTCATCTGACCACAGTACACGTTTCCACTGTGTGATGGTCCATCCCAGATGCCTCCGAGCCCAGAGAAGTTGACGGCGCTTCTGGACACTGTTAACATAGGGCTTCCTTTTGGCACAGTACAGTTTTAACTGGCATTTGTGGATGTAACTACGTATTGTGGTACTTGACAAAGGTTTGCCAAAGTAGTCCTGAGCCCATGTGGTGATATCGCTTATAGATGAATGACGATTCTTGATGCAGTGCCGCCTGAGGGATCGGAGATCACGGTTGTTCAGCTTAGGCTTGTGCCCTTGTCCTTTACGCACTGAAATTCCTCCAGAATCCTTGAATCTTTTAATTATGTTATGCACTGTTGAAGGTGAAATATCCAAATCTCTTCCTATCTTTCTTTGAGGAACATTGTTTTTAAACATTTCAATAATTTTCTCACGTATTTGTTGGCAAACTGGCGATCCTCGGCCCATCTTTGCTCCTAAAGGACTAGACCTTTCTTGGATGCTGCTTTTGTACCAAATCATAATTACAATCACCTGTTGACATCACCTGTTTCAAATCACATAATTATTTAACCAATTTACATTTACATTTATGCATTTAGCAGACGCTTTTATCCAAAGCGACTTACAGTGCATTCAGGCTATACATTTGTTTTATCAGTATGTGTGTTCCCTGGGAATTGAACCCACAACCTTTTGCGCTGCTAACGCAATGCTCTACCACTGAGCCACAGGAACATTTACCTCATTACTAGCCCTAAATTGCTCCTGTCCCAACTTTTTTGGAATGTTTTGCAGGTCTGAATGACAGGAAAGGATGTATATTTACAAATGACATGAAGTTGACCAGACAAAACATGAAATATTTTGTGTTCATATTGTCTGCAATGAAATAACAAGTCAAAGTAAATTTAGAAATCACTACTTTCTTTTTTTATTTGCGTTTTCCATACTGTCCCAACTTTTTCTGATTTGGGGTTGTACTAATTAAAAAAAAATTAAAACAGCAAAGGAGACAGAGTGCTCTTGTGTTTCAAGTGAGTGTTCTTCATTGCTTTAAATGCGCTGTCAGTAGCACTTTAATATTTTTGATGCTGTTGATAGAATTTAAACATTTGAAAACTTATGATCAATTATTTCGATTACATGACTTAGCATAATGTCCCATTATGGGATTATATCTTAGCACAAGAAGGTGAAATGTACTTTACTTTATGTTGACCAGATAATCTCGCTGCTGGAGCTGAAGCTGTCCAGTCTTCTACATATGATCATTTAGGAGCTGCTCAAAATGCTGTCGATGGCAATACTGGGTCAAATTACATGCTTGGGTCCTGCACTCACACTGCAGAGGAGAAAGACCCCTGGTGGAGAGTTGACATGAAGGAAGTGCACAAGGTAACCAGAGTTATCATCACTAATCGAGGAGACTGTTGTGAAGAGCGGATAGTTGGTGCTCAGATCCGCATCGGCAACAGCCTGGAAAATAATGGCAACAACAATGAGCTGTAAGTTTCTTTTCTTTCTCTTTAACTTTTGCACAGCTTACTTTGGAAAGTGAACAAAATATGAATTACTAAAATTTGAATATATATATATATATATTTTTTGCTTTGAATAAATAATTTGAATACAAACTTAACTTTGACAAAAGTATACAGTAGTATGTAGTATGCTATTTGCATTTTTGATTGTCATGTCTCACTTTATTTCTCTGTAAGGGCTGCAACTGTTAAAAGGATCCCACTTGGAGGAACAGAAACATTTGAATTTAAGCCTGTTAAGGGGCGATATGTCAACATTTTTCTACTCGGGCACGGGAAATACCTCACTTTATGTGAAGTTCAGATATTTGCAGGTAAGGGAAAGACTCCGGGATAAAATTTGGTCATGTACTTTGTTTTATGTGCAAACATGTCTTTGTGTTCTTATTCATTTTTGCTTAACTATTTTTTAACAGCCAAGGTGACACCAGAGTGCTTTTCTGTTTCAAGTGAGTGCTCTTCATTGCTTTAAATGTGCCGTCAGTATAATATCATTTGAAGCTGTTGATAGAATTTAAACATTTGAAAAACTTTAATTAATCATTTTCATTGTGTGACTTAGTATTATGGGATTGTATCTTACCACAAGAAGGTGAAATGTACTTTACTTTATGTTGAACAGAGAATCTCGCTGCTGGAGCTGAAGCTGTCCAGTCTTCTACATACAATCATTTAGGATCTGCTCAAAATGCTGTCGATGGCAATAGTGAGTCAGATTACCATCTTGGGTCCTGCACTCACACTGCAGGAGACGATCCCTGGTGGAGAGTTGACTTGAAGGAAGTGCACAAGGTAACCAGGGTTATCATCACTAATCGAGGAGACTGCTGTGAAGAGCGGATAGTTGGTGCTCAGATCCGCATCGGCAACAGCCTGGAAAATAATGGAAACAACAATGAGCTGTGAGCGTTGTCTCACTCCCTAATACTTACAGAAATATTTGAAAAATGAATAAAATAAGATCAATTTACTTTGAATAAAAATACAAACTTGCCTTTGACAGAAGTATATTTAATTTGCTACTTGCCTTTTTGATTGCTGCTATGTTGCTCTCTATTTCTCTTTCTCTGTGTATTAACAGTGCTAGAATTGTTGGGTTCATTCCATCTGGAGGCACAAAAACATTTGATTTTAAGCTTGTTAAGGGGAGATATGTCAACATTTTTCTACCTGGGCATGAAAAATACCTCACTCTGTGTGAAGTTCAAGTATTTACAGGTAAGGGAAACACTCAGAGATCAAATTTGTTCATGTATTTTTTTATTACAAAAATTTATGTTCTTATTTTTTTTTACATAACTATTTTTTAACAGCAAAGAAGACATCAGAGTGCTCTTTTGATTTAAGTGAGTGCTCTTCATTGCTTTAAGTGTGCTGTCAGTAGCACTTTAATATCATTTGAAGATGTTGACTGAATTTAAACATTAAAAAAAGTATGATCAATAATTTTGATTACATGATTTAGCAATATGGATTATATCTTAGCACAAGAAGGTGAAATGTACTTTTTTTTTATGTTGAACAGAGAATCTCGCTGCTGGAGCTGAAGCTGTCCAGTCTTCTACATATGATCATTTAGGAGCTGCTCAAAATGCTGTCGATGGCAATACTGGGTCAAATTACATGCTTGGGTCCTGCACTCACACTGCAGGAGACGATCCCTGGTGGAGAGTTGACTTGAAGGAAGTGCACAAGGTAACCAGGGTTATCATCACTAATCGAGGAGACTGTTGTGAAGAGCGGATAGTTGGTGCTCAGATCCGCATCGGAAACAACCTGGAAAATAATGGCAACAACAATGAGCTGTAAGCGTTGTCTCACTCCCTAATACTTACACAAATATTCAGAAAATTAATAATATAAGAATAAATGAGATCAAATTACTTTGAAAAAATCCTGTGAATACAAATTGCACGTGTGCTGCACGTCTTTTTGATTGCTATGTGACTTTCTATTACTCTTTCTCTGTGTGTATTAACAGTGCTATAATTGTTGGCCTCATCCCATCTGGAGGCACAAAAACATTTGATTTTGAGCCTGTTAAGGGGAGATATGTCAACATTTTTCTACCTGGGCATGGGAAATACCTCACTCTGTGTGAAGTCGAGGTGTTTGCAGGTGAGAGATAAAAGGAGAGAGAAGGTGGTTTGTTTGTGCACGTGTACTGTATGTGTCGCTATTAATGATGCCTTGATGTTCTGAATTCATTGGCAGATTAAGTGCAACAAGATGAAGTTACACCTCAGTCTACTCATCCCTGAAGCAAAAAAAAAAAAAACAGGACAAGCACTTCTAAGCTATAATATTGCACTTATTTCAATCTTCTACTTTAATTTTATCCTTAACATGCAAGTTAAAGTAAAGGTTTTAAATGTTTTTTTAAAAAAATGCTTTGATTCTTAACCCCAAGTTGGTCCGTCCTTGAAGAAAATGTGCTGTAAGCGAAAAATGTATATGTATCTATTACATGGGCAGGTTGCATAAACTGCCTAGACTAGTCTAAAAAAGTTGTCATTTAGGCTAATTTGTTTTCTTAAAGACTGGTCATAACTTTTTAAAGTCAATTACAAAATGGTAGATTGGCCTAATTTGAATCATAAAAATGTAAGACTAATTAGCTCTCGGCTAACTGCTAATTGGTCAAAATAGTTCTTAACGGCTATGTTTAGGCAACTGGCCCATGGTTTTAAGGAACTGGTGATTTTGTTAGAATAAGTGTTACCCATTATACGTTTGTGTATTTAGGCTACTTGTTGCAGAATAATACCCTAAAAACATTTCATCTTTACTTATCATTCCTTTCCACATGAATAATAAAGAATGGCTAAGGTGTTGTATGTTGTTTTTCATGTTTATGAGTCAAAATGGCCCATTTGGAAGTTTACAATGAAGATGAGATATAGTGGAGAGGAGAGAGAGATAGAGCCAATCAAGTGGATGGGGATTATTGGGAGGCCATGATTGACAAGGGCCAGTGGAGGGAATTTGGCCAGGACACCGGGGTTACACCCCTACTCTTTACGATGAGTGTCATGGGATTTTTAATGACCACAGAGAGTCAGGACCTCGGTTTAACGTCTCATCCGAAAGACGGGTGGTTGAAGAGAGACCCCCTCATATGATTGTAAAGTGCTTTGGGTGTACAACAATACACAATAAAGCGCTATATAAATGCCACATTCATTCAAATGCCTCATTCATGAGATATAGTGATTTGTATGAAATGTACTCATAGCCTATTTGTGAGGTTGACAGCATTCAAAAAAGCTGGAAGGCAACATTACACGCTCAGGTCCAGCACTCACACCGCCGTCACTGGGGGAGTACCCTATACAAAAGCTATTCTTTGTATTAGCTAATCTTTGGTATTCACTCCTAAATGTTACATATTATTAGTACTTAAAGTTACATATTAGTACTTTAAAAGTACATTTTAGTACCTATAGTTACATATTAGTACATTTTGAAAGGGTAACACCCGCAGCGACAGCTTTGTAGATCATTTTGATAAAATCACTTGTACTCATTTTCAGCATATAGAAATAAAAAGTTCTAAATTATAAATAAATATTACGATTTCTTGTTATATTTATAGTCAGTTTTTTTTTTTAAAACCTAACATGTAGCTAACTTAATGAAAGTGTCAAAGTTAAAATGTTGTACAAAATCAATATCACATCACGTTTTCACATTCAGAAAAAACAGCACTCTTGCTAAACTATATCATATATGATATCAGTCAGTCTGCATCTTGCAGCATATCCATCAAAAACTGAACCCTGGTGCGTTAAATGCGTTATTATTTTTAATGCGCTATTTTGATTGCCCCAAATTAACGTGTTAAATCGACAGCCCTAATTTATTGGCATGTGTCTTATATCAACATGAATAGGTAGAAAGTATTGCTCTAAAGTACTGCTAACTTGTGTTTTGATCTACTCCAGTATTAGGCCAGATGGAACGGCCTCTGAGAATAACCCTATTTAGGTTCAACATTTAGCAATATTTGTGTTTTGGTGAAGCAATACCACTTATATAATACCACAGATAAGGAAAATAAATGTCAGTTGTTTTCTTAAACTGAGACATGTTCAGTTGCAAAATTAAGTAATGTTTGACCTCAATTGATGAAATAGAAGTGGGCGTTATTTGCCAACTTGTTTAGAACAGAAGTGAGTCATTTGAAATCATTCATCTGATTTCGCAACACAACCTCCACATGTACAACACTTATAGACGAGCACCGAGGAAACCATATATTCAATTACACTTTATTGCTGGAATTTCTTCCAAAAATTGTCTTGCATCTCACAGCGTCTACTGTCTCACATCAATTCACTTTCACACCAATTACTAACCAAACAATACATTAAACACACCTTAATACAAAAAACAACAGTATAAATATATAAACACTAGGGATGGCCATTTGTGGCAATTTCTTATTTTGATCATTGATAGGTTTCAAAAACGATTAATCGAATACTCGGGGGGCGGGGCATGGCTGTAATGGAGATAATGAAAATATCTGAAGACTGTTATGAAAATGAATGTTAAAAATAAAAATATGACATGAAAACATGTCTATGAAACATGAACACATGATTAGATGTTAGATTATGATTATGATGCAGCAATGTTATTGAAAAAAGAAGCATCTAAAAAAGAATAGCTGCCTGAGGTGAAGCTGACTTTATGCCAATAAACTAAAACCCGTTCTATGACACTTCCTATGATATTAATCAGATAACTTCGATACATAACATAAACGTAACATTACAACTTGTATCTGCACAAAAGGATGCATATGCCAGTGAACTTTAAGTTACGAGAGAGAGAGAGAGAGAGAGAGCTCCCGCTGTGACAATATATATAACCAGTCAAAAGTTTTTGAACAGTAAGCTTTTTTATGTTTTTTTAAAGAAGTCTCTTCTGTTCACAGAGCCTGCATTTATTTGATCCAAAATACAGCAAATGCAGTAATATTGTGAAATATTTTTACTAAAAACAACTGCTTTCTATTTGAACATATTTTGAAATGTAATTCTAAATGTAAATGTAATTACTCCAGTCTTAAGTGTCACATGATCCTTCAGAAATAATTCTGATTTGCTGCTCAAGAAACCTTTTTTAATTATTATTATTGTCAATATTTAAAACAGTTGAGTACATTTTTTCAGGATTCTTTGATGAATAGAAGGATCCAAAGATCAGCATTTATCTGAAATAAAAAGCTTTTGTAACATTATACACTATACCATTTTTTTTTAAAGAAATGATAGAAATTAATACTTTTATTTAGCAAGGATGCTTTAAATTGATCAAAAGTCATGATAAAGACATTTATAATGTTACAAAAGATTTCTATTTCAGATAAATGCTGTTCTTCTGACCTTTCTATTCATCAAAGTAACCTGAAAAAAATTCTGCTCAGCTGTTTTCAACATCATAATAATAATAAATGTTTGGTTTTTTTTAGCAGCAAATCAGAATATCAGAATGATCAGAGTAATTATGCTAAAAAATTAGCTTTGAAATCACAATAAATTACATTTTAAAATATATTCAAATAGAAAACAGTTATTTTAAATAGTAAAAATATTTCAAAATTGTACTGTTTTGCTGTACTTTGGATCAAATAAATGCAGGCTTGGTGAACAGAAGAGAATTCTTTAAAAAATATTAAAAATGTTACTGTTCAAAAACGTTTGACTGGTAGTGTATAGGCAACTTTATTTTTTCTCTTATTTCGAGCTTTTAATGGCTTAGAAATCAGACAATAACCAATAATAATGATTTGTTTATATACTACAAACACTTTTTTATCACATAATAAGGCAGAATAGTTTATATACTGTAATAAATGCTATGTCAATTAGCACTGCATTGTTCATATACTTTATTTATTACCTGGAGATGACTTGAAAAACACAAATAAACCATATATTGTCGTAATCACATGCTCAATGTCTTCATGTTTCCAAACGTTTCTGTTTTTCTGTGAAAACAACTGTTTTCATACAGGGAAAGCTGAAGCTTTTGTCCATATTAGGGATTTCCTTTTCTGCGCGAGAGCGCCCTCCGGCATGGAGTATGAATGAAACATACACTGCATGTCATGAGTGTTTAGCGCTCCGTGATCTCGCCTTATTCTGGGTCCGAATAAAACATCAGGTCATGCACAGACTATCCTGTCTCTTTGAATTTAAATCTATATTTATTCACACCGGCTCTTGAAAACCTCTATGCGAACACACTTGCCTGAAAAAGTGCGGGGGACGATTTTAAAAGTGGGGGGACACGTCCCCCGCGTGATCTACGCCCCTGCATCTACATTATCAAGTGATTCCTAAAATCACCTGCGTGTTTTCGAAGCCATACGAAGTACGAAAACAAATTTAATTGAAGTAGCATACTGTTGAACAAATATGACGAAGAAAAAAATTCACTGCTGCATTATTATAGGATCAGTATTTTTGAAAAAGAAACATCTAAAAGCAATATGACCATCTCAAATAACTCGGTCAATATCGGGCATTGCATTTGAGCATGAAACTAAACACTGGTAATATGCAGCGCATTCAGCATGTATAGGCCTAAATAAATATTAATATCCCAACGCATCCTATATTAGATTAATCAGATTGGCTATGTATGTAGCTAACCTAGACATCACTATGTGACTTCAAAGCTAAGCTTCTCTCTTTTCTCAGGTCTATACTTTGAACCGCATGTGTTGCAAGCACTGTTGCCAACTCTCGCGAGACAAATAAGCAACCGCAGCTTCAAAAACAAGCCCAATATTTTTTTTTGATGATTTATCATCAATATTATTTATTAACAATTATTTATAACTAATAAATGAGCCTGCAACATATTAAGCTGAAACCACTCTTTTATCTGAAAAGCAAAAACAGAAGCTATTTTACAAAAATCAGCAAACTGCAACAAAAGTGGGAACAAAACTCATCTCCAATCACCTGTGAGCAGAATAGGATTGGAGAGATGGAAAAGGAGAAAAGCACAAGAGCTTCAAAGGGGAGCTGTAACATAGCCACATATTTATAGCCTAAAATATATAGGGGTCATTCTATGGAAATGTCCATTTTTCTGTCCCTAGCCTTTACAGAAATATTACACTTGGTTACAATTTTTTATATTTTACATTTATGCATATTTTTTTTTTTTAGCAGACGCTTTTATCCAAAGCGACTTACATTGCATTCAAGTTACAGTTTTACATTTTATCACCTTCATTTTAAAATGAAACAATGTGTTATTTGAACAATTACACCTTCTTGAGCCATCAATGTGGCAATATTTGTTTTTAATTAATTATAAAGAATTCCAAGCACCACGAAACTGTCCCCACAGCCATGTACAGAGGGAACGTGCTTTATTTTGAGGTCAAAAACAGTTTTTTCTACCATTTAAAATAAAATAATGTATACATAACTATCAAATAAATGACAAAATGCCAAATAAATATTATAGACAAATATATAAAAATATTATATTAAATTATAATATATATTATATTAAAAAAGAAAATATATTATAATATTATTAAAAAATATATTATAAAAAAGATAAAAAATCATTAAACTGTCATTTATGTGTATTCATGAAGTCAAAAGGTAATCTAATAATGTGGTCTAAGTTTAAATGTTAAAAAATAAATACATTTTAAGATATCTTGCCATACCAGGTTATTCAAACCAAATGTATTTACTATTAGTATTAGGACATGGCTACTTGTTTTTTATTACAGCCCGTGAGATACATTACAAAAACATTGTAAAAATTAGGCTAAAAGAAAGTCACCCCTCTCCTCTACGTCTTCTTCTATCATCGCTTGGATTACAGCGTCACGTGTCTTCTTTTTGAATGTGATTTTTCTCCAATGAGGGAGCAGAACATATGACAAATTACGCTACAGCACTTATATTATTGCACTGGTGCTATTAACTGCGAGCAGACAGAGTGTCAATCAATGTATTGGAGAATACGGCGAACATAAATAAAGAAATTAAGTCGCTTGTCAGATTTCCCTAACAAGCAACCATATTTTTTTTAAATAAGGCCAAAAACCCGCAACCCGCGACCAGGGATTTTTCCCCGCAACTTTACAAAAAAAGAAGCCCAAAGTCACGTATAATACGCGGACTTGGCAGCTGTGGTTGCAAGCTAAACAATCAGAGCTCAGGGTGCCGCCCAAAGTGCTGCTATAACCAATCAGATTTTTCCCCCTCTACGATCATCGTTTCATGATCGATCATCGCTGTCACGGCTGAGTAGGCCTACTCGATCGCTGTTGCACATCCCTAATAAACACACGGCTACAGTGCATTAGTATAGTCCTTTCTATTTTCCAGAGCCCATAGGCCAACTTAGACCCCCAATTCTGATTTATTAATTTTATAGACCGATAAACAAAATATTTTCATAATCTGTTCAAATCTAACATGCAACTCTAAGCCTTCTGCTTGATGGCAAAAATGTATATTCCTCATACAAAACATGAGAAGAGTCGGGCATAATCCTTCCTGACAAGGTCGGCCTTTTTTTTTTCCTATACCGATCTTGAAAACACAATTTAACAACAAAAAATTTTAAAACAAATACAGCAATCTAGCCTGCTTATAGCCTGCTCAAGGTCTGCTTATTTGCTCCAAATGACCTTATTCTCTTAAGAAAATAAATACATTGTTGTACCTTACTACAAAGATAGTCTATATATGCACTCCATAATAAAGCAACATCCACATAGACATCCAAATATTTATATTTATAAGACACTTGTTCAATCTGTATGTATATAACACAAGTACATACATATATACAGATCAATGCACTCATCCATGTTGATGTGGTTCAAACACACTAAAAACGTAGGACAGACAGGTGAACACATGACACTTCTGGTCTGGATAGCAAACAACTAGTTGCTAAATATGCAGGTTATGCTATTGTTGTATATTTGACCATCTTTAACACACAATCAGTAGCAAAAAAGACTAAATGAGGATGAGACACAGTTAACCACATTTGAACCACTTTCATACCGAACACAGGGAGATGCTCAACATGCAGTAGATGGAAACAGCTCGGATTACCTGAAGGGCTCATGCACTCACACTAAAACTGAGTTTAATCCATGGTGGAGACTAGTCGACCTCAGAGATGTCTAGTGTCAACAAGGTTATCATCACTAATCTTGGAGAGACTGCTGTGAAGAGAAAATAGTTGGTGGGAACAGCCTGGAAAATAATGACAACAACGAGCTGTAAGTGTTGTCTCACTCTCTCTCTTCTTACAAATTTGCTACCCTTTTTTCAAGCAAATACACCAAGTGAAACTATTTATTAAAGCAACTGTTATGTGTAGTGTATTTTTTGCGACTTTGTGGAGCCCCCTACAGGTAAGTGAAATTCACTGTCGTAAATATATCTGTCACGAATCTGGTCTATGAACTTCCGTTAACTCGCCACCAGAGGTCACTCGCTCACCACATGGACTCTTGCGCTACACTAACTGTTGCGCGTCACCTCAAACTACAATTCCCATAATCCATTGTACTGAGGACACACAGCTGATTACACTGATCACCAGTGTTGGGCACGTTACTTTAAAAAAGTAATTAGTTATAGTTACTAGTTACTTCTCACAAATAGTAACTGAATTAGTAACTGAGTTACATCATTATAAAAGTAACTAATTACCAGGGAAAGTAACTATTGCGTTACTTTTTTAAAAAATGTTCAAATGTCAAATAACTTGGATGCCCCCATTTTTAATATGTTAAATTAATAAAATTGACACTAAATAGAATAAATTATTATTATAAAACATTGTACATTAATCGACACTATTTATCTATTGACACTTAGCATCAGTTAGTCAAGCATTATAATATGATATTATGATAATTTAGCATTATATGATGATATAACTTTAGTAATTAGAATAACCAAGTATGAATTCATATTTGTCATGATGACTGAACTTAGGACTGGTGGTGGTGCTTAAGATATTGTTTGTCATTTAGTGTTTCTATAAAAAAAAGGGGGAAAAAAATTGATAAGATAACAAAACTACTACGAATTATACCACTAATAACAATATAAAACGCACTAAGGATAAAGGAGCTGCTGGGTTCATGAATATTAATCACGTAGTCTGCGTTCGCTCGAACTGATTCGCTGAAATCAAAACAGGGATGATAATAGGTGAGCGCCGGCCAATGAGATTGTCGTTTGTGCATT
The DNA here is from genome assembly GCA_027422415.1 of Schizothorax lantsangensis. Classification (NCBI taxonomy): domain Eukaryota; kingdom Metazoa; phylum Chordata; class Actinopteri; order Cypriniformes; family Cyprinidae; genus Schizothorax; species Schizothorax lantsangensis. Next base: position 14,806,821 of record CM049844.1, on the reverse strand, counting down.
AGCTCCGCCCACTACCGGAGATCCCGGCAGTTCTTAAAAGCTGAAGAATTCCAAAGGAACTCCGTTATTTTGACACGAAAACACAACAAAGAATATAATTTACATGTAGCGTCAATTCTGCATGTTATGAAAGACTCTCTCGCTCTGTATCTTTCTTTGCACGCGCGCGCGTGTGTGTGTGTGTGTGTGTGAGAGACAAAGCTACGGCAAGTCGTGCGCTTCACACTAGAGTTTACGGTACGTCAAATACAGCTACACTGCACATCCATTCAGATGAACTGAAAAATAAATTTCTAATAATATTATAATAAATTATAGTAACGCCGCATTTTATTGTCAGTAACGGTAACGGCGTTGTAACGGGGGAAACAGTAATTAGTTTGATTACTCGTTACTGAAAACAATAACGCCGTTTATTTATAACGCCGTTATTCCCATCACTGCTGATCACACAGCTGATTGCACTGATTACACAGTTTACTTAAACCATGGACTTCCTCATCCTCTCTGCCGAGTATTGTATAGCGTATATCCTAGCGATAGCTACTCTACGGAGCCCAAACAGTTGTTATAGTCTTGCCTTGCTAGTTTTCTCATGTTTGATACCTGCCCGTGTTTCCTGGATTAACCCTTTGCCTTGCCTTTCGGACTTTGTTTGCACCTCGTTTGGATTATTGCTCGCGTACCTGGATTAGATCTCTGCCTTGCCCTGTTGGATATTGTTCGCCGATCGCAGACCTACGCTTGCCCTAGGATTACTCTTTGTCTTGCCTCGTCTATGTCTGTTTGCTGTGTACCGACCAATGCTTGTTTCATGACCACGCCTTCTTATAAAGCCTTGCAAATGGATCCTCACGCCTCACGTCTCGTTGGCTCCGTTACAATATCACTGTCAGATGTATGCTATAAATAATTAAATAAATTGAAAATGCTATCAGTGAAAGCATGCCCTTGTAAGAAATATATAATATGCATTTTTGCATTTTCTTTCTTTGTCTCTGTGTGTATAGGCTATTGCAAAAAAAAATTACAATGTACATTTTGAATTTTCTCTGAACATTCTGACACAAGTAGTAACATTACGAAGGGGTCCTACTGACAAGACCATATCAATAGGAAAACAAAGCCAAAACCTGGGCATTTTAGTTAATTTAATTTCGGCCAGGACATTTCCAGGAAAAAGAGGACGTATGGTCACTATTTAAACATTTTCTGTCTGAATGCAGAGGCAGCTCCACTTTCCCCAGTGAGAGTCCACTAGAAGCTTGAGCAAATTATATTTATAATACTGAATTTAGCAAAGCTTTTTTGTACATGTAGGATGGTAACTATAATTGTTTGTATAATCTTAAACAGGGAATCTTGCACCTGCAGGCAGAGCTGCCCAGCCCTTCACCTTCACTCAGTAAGAATGCAGTAGATGTCAGCAGAGAGCTGTTTTGAGGGCTCCTGCACTCACACTGCAGCTAAAAAGAACAGTGGATCTGACCGAAGTTCACAAAGTAACAATGGTGGCCATTACTAACTGCATGAAAAAAAAATCTAGATATTATAATTAAAATATATTTTAGGGTGTATATTATCAATAATAATAATAATAACATTAATATTGTTAATATTAATATTACCAACATGTACTTATAGTATTGGAATTAGTATTAGTATTTGATATTTTGATAGTTAGTTGCATGTAATTATGCATTATTTACTGTTATTACTAGTACAGGTAACATATAACAAGGAGACAGTAAAAAAAAAAAAGTGTTACCATATTTTTTGGCTGTATTCATTTTTCATTGTGTTGAAATTTCATTTTTTATTTTATTTTATAATATTCAAAAATTGGATAAATTAAAAACAATAAGTGAAATTAATCTGTTTCTCATGAGTCAGACTCACAAAGAAAAGGTATTTCTTTCTTTCTTGTTATATTTTTATATATTATTTTGTGTGAATCAACAGAATCAACTTTTATACTTTTCAAATATACTATTAAAATACAATTATATAAACAATGCCTTCGGGATTCAGTAATGTTTGTCATTATATGCGTTTATTAACAGGCAATATTTGCACAACAGTTTATTTTCAGGGGCATTTTGTCTACTCGTATAAAAACACATAGTATGTCAACCAATCATTTTAAATACTTTAAATGAATCAATCAATGGAAGTATATTTTTACTATTAACAATTGTTACAGCGCATGTGTTAAATACAAACTTATCTGCAAATAATACAAGATGTCTTAACACAAATTTTGCTCTACTGCTCTCTTTTAAAACTTTTATAGCATAGAATTAATTTCTGTTATCAAACATTGTTTAGAAGACAAACCAATTAATTAAACAAAGCAGCACAAAACAATACATTCCTTTGCTAATACTGCAAAGTAATATTAAGGATACAGAACAAACCTGATTACCAATTAAAGCAGGATTCTAAATATAACATGTTTTCAGTTTGCCATTGATATTTTGGCAATATTTTCGTCAATGATTACATTTGAGAACTTATTCTGTGCCATTGTTGTGACAGTGATGAGCATTTGAAGCATCTGAAAAAGAAATCATAGAGAATCATACTCCTAGACCAACGAGCCTCCTGTCAAGATCTCTAGAACTATTTTCTTTCAGCACAAACATGCCACGTTTAATGTAAAAAGTGTATTTATGTGTAACTGTGAGACTCTGCCTTGTGCTTGTTACTGCCACCCAGCGGTCACACAGTACACTGCGTGGAGCTTTTATTTTTTAGTGAATTATTTAGAAGTACTAGAATTGTTCCTGAACAAAATACACAGTGGTGGACAAAGTACACAGATCAAGTACTTGAGTAAAAGTACAGATACGTATAAAAAAATATTACTCCAGTAAAAGTACTGTTTTTTCAATTTTACTCGAGTTAAAGTACAAAAGTACTCAATATTTTATGTACTTAAGTAAAAAAGTACTGATTTAGCAATTTTATATAGACTACTTTACTTAATTTTATATTAGCACATATTTTTATAATCCTACTGCCCAAAATACCTGTGATTTTCCCAAAATAACCACTATATGGAGTCAAGATATATATTTTGTTATTGATATGGATTACGTTGATGAGAGTGATGTAGTAGTTCACTGTGAAGCTTACACTGCGATGTACCGGAGAGAAAACAGATTTGACCATATCATTTTCACCAGTAAGAAAAAAGTGTTTTAAAGCTTGTTGTTTTGCAGAACGTCACAGTTATATATGACATGAGAATTAAGCCTGAAGTTAGGAAGAACATTTTAAGGAAAATATAATTATATTTTCATAATGATTTTTTTCTTCTCAAACCTTGTCTGTGGTGTAAAAACACCCTTGGCCAAATGCCCCCAGAGGGCATCACTTCCCACTTTGATAATTACTATAGTTATGTTCTGAACATCACATCCTTTCTTTTTCCCTCAGATGTAATCTATCTAGGTGGCTGAATAAAAATATTTGGACTTTATATCTAAAAATTTCCTCAACTTAGCATCAGCAAGCTTGTTAGCTAGACAGTTAGCATCAGCTAACAATATTTACTTATTTTCAGTATGGTTATGAATAAACATTCATATCTGTCTACTCGGCTAGTTGATCTAAACACAGGGGTGCAAACTCGTCAGGAGTGAAAAAGGTGACAAACTAAACCCCCCCATATATATGGACAAGCAGGTCCGAAAAAGAAAGAAGGGCATACAGCATTAGAACAACACAAGGGTGAGTAAATGATGACTTAAAGGGTTAGTTCACCCAAAAATGAACTAAGTGAACTATCCCTTTAAGGAAAAGCATTTAATTCACTGTAAATGTATTTTGTAAAAAGAAAGTCAGTCTTACTAGAAAATGGGTCTTTAATGACAGACACAAAGTCACAATTCCAAGTGCATTCTAATCTCTCTGCGTTGAGGTTGGACGACTCCTATCAAAATGAATGCACATAAATGGGACAGCACATAAATAAATGACAGTCCATGCATATCAAAAACTTAGTTGATAATTTTTTTAGAAAGAGAACAGACTCTTTATTATTATTGTTTAAAAAAATAAACATGACAATCAATAATCTTAAAAAATGCAATTGTGGCTTACCCATGTATTGGTGGCTTCATACTCTTCAAGCACATCATCTCCTTTTGATTTTTTCTGTTAAGCCAGCATGAACCATCTGTAACAATATTAAAAAAATACAGTAGTTTACTTAAAATTGTAATTCCAAACCCATACGACTCACTTTTGCTGAATACAAAACACAATTTAATGCTTAAAGATAATAAGATAATAAAGTGTCTAAAGTAGTTCATTGCAACTCATGTGCCATACTCCAAGACTTGTGAGGAAAAATCACTTTGAATAATGAACTATGTAACTCACTCAGTAGAGAGAGTTTGAGTTTACTGAAAATAGTTATTTTCAAATTAATTCAATGAAAACAGCACTCAAATCTAATATAACAACACATCAACATCATCAGGCATGTGATCAGCTAGAGACAAAAAAGAAGGAAAATCTGACCACGCCCCAAGTCACACCCCCAGCACTTATTAAAAATATATATTTTAGCACATTAAAAGATATATCTTATACTGTAAGAATACATACTATTGTCCTGTAAAAAATAAAAAGCACTAATAATCATGATAACAATATAATATATTATAAATAAGTACTATAATATGCATTATAGTATAGTATATAGAATTGTTAATTTTGTAATATTGTAATATGTTACAAAAGTTTGGAAACATTACAATTAATGATTCTGAAATAAATATCTTCTGCTCATCAAGGCTGAATTTATTTGACTGAAAAAAAAAACAGCAATAATGTGAAATATAATTAAATTAAAAAAAGTTTTCAATTTTAATACATTATAAAATGTAATGTTATTCCTGTGATGCAAAGCAGAATTTTCTTCATTACTCCAGTTTTCAGTGTCGCATGATCTTTTAGAAATCATAATTTATTTGACTCAAGAAACATTTCTGATTATTATCAATGTTGAAAACAATTTTGCTGCTTCATATTTTGTGTGGAAATGGTGATACACTTTATTTTTCAGGATTTTTTGATAAATATAAAGTTTAATGAACTGCATTTATTTGCATTTATCAAATATATTAATTAAATTTGTTAATGCATTTATTAAATATAAATCATTTTAAATGTCTTCACTCACTTTTTTATCACTTTCATGCATGAATAAAATTATTAGTTGGGAGTTTTATGATAGCACTAGCAATCTAAAATTCTCACGCCATTCATAAAAAAATCACCGGGTCGAGTAACACATTTCAGCGCTCAATCTACTCGCGTTTGGCACTTTGAGTCATTTTACTGTCCTGCAGATGGCGCCGCGAGCTCGTGCAGCGCTCTCAGGATCATTCCGTCCATGATGTTTGAGAAAACAATCTTTTCGCAGTTTATTTAGGTAATAGCTCAAGGCCATTTGCGCAATTTCAAACATCATGCAGTAACCAACCAGAGACACACAAGAACCAATGACTGATATTTCCATTTAGATATGGGCAGTTTACAGTGGTTTGATTTGACAATATGACGTTGCAAAATACATATTATAAATGAGGTAAAACACTTCTGGCATTTCACTTCAAATTCAAATGTCATGTGTGAGAAACATTTCGGATCGTTTAGGCGAGCACAGCATTTAAATATTGTCATATAGTAGGGTTGCACGATACACCGGTACTACGGTAGTATCGCGATACTAAAGCTTAAAAATACCCGCCATGCCATCGCATTTTTTAAACGGTAGTATCGTCCATAAGGTAGTACCTTAAGATATGTAGTATGCACGGCAGCAACACTGTTTTAAACATTCATTTGAACATGCATGCCAGCAGAAACATTACAAGTTGATTGCCAAATGTCTTTGATGTGCTCTGTGTAGTATAGTCTGTGTATACACTTTATATGGTATTGAGTGTTTCCTGACACTTCAGTTCAGTTTGCAATGAGAAGTTGCACTTGCACGTCGTTGTTCATGCTGCAGTTTATCAGAAGAAAGGGTCTGATTCAGACCGTCTGATGTCATTTTAAAAAACAGCAGATCAAGCATCACTTATTCAACATCATAATATCTTGCAAGAAAGTATTATCGCAGTTTTATTAATTTGACCACTTCTAGAACAGGTGAAATGGTTTGTTTCTGGAAGCATCTTTGCGATCACGAACGCAGTTCCATTCATCAACATAGCGGCTTTGCACTTGGTTCTTATCAATCATTATATATATTTTTATTCATTTATAATGTTATGTTTTAATGTACATGCTGCTAACTTCGAAATTTCAAGATATGCGAGCAAAAAATGCTCCTGACAGTTCGGCAATATGACACGAGCAAGAGTGCTGTTTTTGTTTCGTTTCTGTGTTCGAATCCGAATCCGCGTTGTCTCTGAATCACTGATTCACTGAACCATTCATAAAAACAGTCATTTGATTCGCTTCTGAAGGATTCAGCCGTTTTGAAAGAATCGTTTGAATGACTCAGTGATTCAATAACGAACTTCTGCCACCTGCTGGCCGTTTTAAGTTTCCCATCTAAAAGTAGGCATATTACATTATTTTCCAACATATTTCTATATTCAGAATTTAGTATTTAAAACATTAATCTCATAACTTTATTTATGCAATTATAAATACAGTCTAAATGTATAAATGCACATCTAAATGTCACTTCATGCAGCTTCTGTGCAGTGCTAAGATTTGTTTAGATCATTTCATGGATAACAATAGCCAGTCATTCATTCACATTAATTAAGTATTCAGAGAAAAATATTGTCTGTTTTCATTTACATCTATTTATTTATGAAATTTTGATTCATTTTGTAGAATTGAATTTTAAATTAACACAATACTGCATGGTATCGTGATACTACTTGGTATCGTGATACTTCAGCTGGTATAGTATCGTAAGACATTTTTATGGTATCGTGACAACCCTATCATATAGTAATATTATTTTACAAAATACATATCTTAAATGAAGTAAAACACTTACTTTTGGCGTTTTCCTTGATAAAACCAACTTCCCCGTCTGCTCCGCATCGCGAGTGAAAGAAAATCTCTCTGTGAAAAAGTTTAGGAGTGCAAAGTACATAAATATCACTATAAATCAATATGCTGTTATAAAATACTTATTTTAAATGATGTAAAACGCTTACTTCTGGTGTTTCCCTGTTAAAGGTGACCTCCATGTCTGCACTGCATAGCAATTCAAATCTGTGAGAAACGTTTAACGTTAGGCTCCTTTAGGCACGCAGACCATATATCGTTAAATATCGTCATAAATCCCTTTCACAAATACAGACTTTTCCGGAAAATTACCAGTAAATTGCCGTAAAGAGATCAACAGGACCTTTTCAAAAATACCGGTAAATTCGTTCCGGCAATTTACCGGTATGAGAAGTTGTAACATTACCAGTAAATTGCCGGAACGATGCTGTGTGTGAACGCAGAATGACGATTACCGGTATGAGGACGTACAAGTTCAGAACGCGGTGATGTAAGATGGAAGACGTGTACTCTGGGCCAATCCAGAGCCGTTGAAATTCAAAAATTCAGCGGCTCTGGGCCAATCATAACATTCGGCGCATTTACTCCACGCAGTGTTGCCAGATTGGGCGGGTTCACACACGCACGCTGCAAAGAGACTGGTGCTGATGTTGACGGCAGCACTTTTAGCCAATCACTAGATTTGATCCATGGGAAATGTATCTAGCATTATAATTTATATTTTGTCATCATTATTTCATTATAAGGAGTTAAAATGGCTCTTATCAACCTTGATTTACATTATATCACATTATTTTGACAGTTAAAGTTTTGGGCGGGTTTTGTGAGCTTTTGGGCTGGAAATCGTCCATCCAATCTGGCAACACTGACGCGCTGTGTAGTTTGCTTTGAAGTCGTGTAATGGATGTCTCTGGGGCAAAATCGCTGCGTGAATGTGAAGGTTTGATACAAAAATGAAAACATCAACAAAAACACTGACCAGGTATACCCCTTCACGTTTACAAACACAACACTGGGAGGCACAGCCGTTAAGAGGTCGTTTCTGGTTAATGATGTCACAGAATTTACCGGTAATTTGAAACCTATGTGTGAATGGTGCTTTTCCGGAAAAAAGACGGAACGTTGTTACCTGTGTGAACAGCACATTTTTGAATTTACTGGTAAAGTCGTTCCGGTAATTTTATGGCAATTTACTGGTATTACTGTGTGAAAGGGCTTATAAAGTAATATTATCTTATAAAATACAATGTAAATGAGGTAAAACACTTACTTTCGGTGTTTTCCATGATAAAACCAACTTCCCCGTCTGCTCTGCATCGCGAGTGAAAGAAAATATCTCTCTGAGAAAAAGTTTAGGAATTCACAGCATGTAAATATCGCTATAAATCAATATGTTATTATAAAATAACGTTACATATTTAAATGAGATTAAAAACACTTACTTTCAGATTTTCCCTTTTAGAAAATCAACGTCCTCGTCTGTTCCGCATCACGAGTGAAAGGAAATGCCTTTGAGAAGAGTTTAGGCGCACATAGCACAGAAATATCGTTATAAAACGATATGATATTACAAAACACATTTTGTGAGTAAGATTTAACACTTAATTTCGCAGTTTTCCGTCCTCTTATGCTCCGCATCGCGAGCAAAGAAAATGGCGTCTGTGAAAAAATATTTCAGATGGGTGAGGCGCGCACACGAGAAAATGTCCCGGATGTAACTAACAACACTCAATAGTGTTAATAAGGGTGACTCTCTGTATTTACACCGGTCAGAGGGTGGTGTTTACACTAGCTAGTGTTAATCCCCTAAAATTCAACACCACAACTTTAACACTTTACTCTAAAAGTCCTTAACACCGGGATATCAACACTGGAGATTTTGCTGTGTGCACAGGGGTGGGAATCGCAGGGTACCTCACGATACAATATTATCACGATACAGCGATTCTGCAATAATCGATATATTGCTAGACAATCATATAATGATACATCACGATATCTGTCTAACTATGAAAACAAAATGCCTGTGAAAAGGTTAAGTGCAAGTTTTCTTTCTTTATTCAAGTCCAAACTGTTAGAAAACAGCAAAAAAAAAAAGTTATGTAAATCAATTTGAACATGTTAAGTAAATTAATCATTTTATTCTTGGACTTATTAAAAGCTTATACTTTTATCTGTGTGTAAACCAACACATTTAACTGCTTATCAACTTATCAAGAATGATATTCTAGGAAATTGTGTGCTTCTAATATTATAGCAGCAGTTTGGACAGGACCCTTTTCTATTCTAACATGACAATGCCTCTGTGTATAAGACAAGGTTCAAAAAGAAAATTATTGATTCAGTCAGTGTGGAAGAACTTGACTGGTCTGCATAAAACCAAGTCCTAATCCCAGTTTAACACCTCTGGTGTGACTGTAAATGCAGACCTTGAGCCAAAAACTCATCACCAAACACCAATGACTTGTACATATGGGTACAGTCATTTTAGACACTTCCAAAACTGTTGCAATGGAGATGGAAATACAATTTTTAAATATATAAATGATGTTTCCATCTTTGTTGCCACAGTTTTTTGTTAGTGCCTTTTTCTGTTCTAAAGAAGGGGGTGTCCCAATACTTTTGTCCTTATAGTGTCTAATACAAGTCATTGGTGTTTGGTGATGAGTTTTTGGCTCAAGGTCTGCATTTACAGTCACACCAGAGGTGTTAAACTGGTATTAGGACTTGGTTTTATGCAGATCAGTCAAGGTCAAATAAACCACTGTAAATCTTAATTTCAGCACACTAATTTTTGAAGCAGCTGATGGGCTAAACGCAAGGTGTTTCTCCGTCTTGAAACAGGCTGTTACAGGCTGACACTTAGCGCTGCCTCCACTTCAGCTGAGTGATGCTAATATTACTGTACATTAAACGGTATGCTTTACTTGTAGGTCGAACAGTTCTCAAATCGACTTCATGTCAGAGTAATAGCTTACTGATATGCGAGACAAATGTTAAGGTCAAGACTGAGGAGCATTTTTGCAAAGGGTAGCGAACTAATGTAGAGATAACGTAACTTACCATCTTCATAGATCTCGCAACTGCAGCCCCACGCAAAACAAACAACAACAAAAACAGCAGCCTCACGCGGTAATTACCATTTAAACTGGAACACCATAATTTACAGCAGATACAAATGCATTCCGTCCGAAATATGGACAGTTGCAGCGTCTAAAAGTTAGGCTTCAGGAGTGAGATTGGTTGGATGAGGGAAAGAACATTAACCCTCTGGGGTCTGAGGGTGTTATGGGGGCCTGGAGAAGTTTTGACATGCCCTGACATTTGTGCTTTTTTCAGTTGCTTATAAACATATAAATGGTCAAAGTCTAATAACACTGTAAACAGCACAAACTGGGCTACAATGATATGTTAGCAGCATTTATGTACATGATTGTGTTTTTGAGAAAGCAATGTTTATGCGTGATTAGTGAAAAACTAAAATTTTGAAGTCACTGAAATAAGGCCATAAAACACATCCAGAACATTTGTTCACAAGACTTTTGAGAACTGGATCTTGTAGTCTAGTATTTTTGCTTCAGAATAATGTGAAAATCATCTTGTTTACTTACTCACAGAAAACAATATATTGATTTAAATTTTCTATGTCACTTTTTGAGTAAAAAGGGTCTATGCGAAAAGGCGTCAACCTTCACATTCACACCTGAGAAGACAAAGGCCTGCATAATGAGCTTCATAATGAGCCATTCAGTCGGGTATGTGACTGAGAGGGAAGAGTTACAAGAAAGAATGAGGACAAAATACATTTATAACATTTAACTTGAGATTCACTTGCGAGTGCAGTTAAACAGTTTATTAGGAACAATCAAAGCTGTCTTTCAAAGCTGACTTTTTGTGAATAAGTGAATAAGTGAAGTGACATACGACCAAGTATGGTGACCCATACTCGGAATTTGTGCTCTGTATTTAACCCATCCAAAGTGCACACACACAGCAGTGAACACACACACACACACACCGTGAACACACACCCGGAGCAGTGGGCAGCCATTTATGCTACGGCGCCCGGGGAGCAGTTGGGGGTTCGGTGCCTTGCTCAAGGGCACCTCAGTCGTGGTATTGAGGGTGGAGAGAGCGCTGGACATTCACTCCCCCCACCTACAATTCCTGCCGGCCCGAGACTCGAACTCGCAACCTTGCGATTACGAGTCCGACTCTCTAATCATTAGGCCACGACTTCCCCACGACTTTTTAGCATCATTACTCCAGTCACATGATCCTTCAGAAATCATTCTAATATTCTGATTTGCTGCTCAAAAAACATTTATTATTATTATTATTCTGTTGAAAAGAGCTGAGAAGATTTTTTTTTTTGATGAATAGAAAGTTCAGAAGAACAGCATAGTTTGTAACATAATAAATGTCTTTATCATTACTTGTGTGCTAAATACAAGTTTTAATTTCTATATGCTGACTACAAGCTTTTGAATGGTATAGTGTAGGCCTATATTGTTACACTTGAAGTAAGACTGAAGTAATGAAGAAGATAATTCTTTACAAAAACATTACAAAACCTGGCATTTTCATAGTGTATATTGTTTATGTGCTCTGAAGGAAACAAACAAACACACATTTTGAAATTCTGGGTTATTTCTCTCAGCAGATCTTCTTCCAGAAACAGAAAGTAGCCGGGATGAACTTGTTTGTTTACGCGGAGGCGATGTGGGCGTGTTTACATTCGCGCGCCTCACGTGGATGTTTGAATCTGAAAGGCGCGAACGGCGCGTGGGCGGGACCGTATTAGATATAATGAGTTGAGACGGGAAAACTGGACATCGCGTTGGTTTCATGCGGATTACTTTAACATAGAATATTTGTTTTGGACGGAGATTCAGGTTGTTTTATTTACATGTCTGTGAAGAAAGGTGACAGAGACAGAGCCGGCAGAGAACGCACCCCGTTTATTTTATTAATTTTAGAAAAGCACATTATTTCGTTGTTATTATGACTATACAGAAATAAAAGTAGACCCTTTGCAGTTTCAAATGATACCTTATTCTTATGTACGATCAAAACTGACAGAGTATTTTTAATTCTTTTCGCGGTCATAAAGAAAATACGAGACAGCCCGCATGTTCCTGTGACTCCAGCTGGAATGAGCTCAATGATGGCAGTCCTGTTAAAAAACACAGGGACAGAGAAATACAGAGAGACACAGCAATCAAAAATGCAAATAGCATACTACATACCAAATACTTTTATCAAAGCGTGTGAAGATCAACAGTGTGTGTTGCATATCTTTTAAATAGCCTATGCAGTTTACACTATGTTCTTTCGTGAACTTAGGTGTTTCTACAGAAGAATGTGTTACAAAAATCAGATAAACTGTCTGTCTAGACCACTGCTGTTACAACACATGAGAAATAGTAATAGTAAACATAGTACAGTAGTGAAATAATAACAAAATTGAATGTTTTCTTTGCTGAAAAGCAAGCTTTGTGTATTGTTAGGAATGTTTATTGCTAAATTCACACATATAATTAAAACTGTACTTTTAAATGTAGTATTTAGTACTACTTTTAAGGAGGTTTGAGCTGTTTTGTGCCACATTGGTGTGTGTTGTTGCCTATGTTTGTTGTAGCATCATAGCCTATTTGTGTGTGAATGTCCAAACTTGACCTTTAATTGAGAATATTTCTTACATAGCACTGATTACAAATATGTTAATTTAGCCACGTGCATGTTTCGTAAATGTAAAAAGGTTGTTTTTATGGTTTGCCCAAACACTAACCACGCGGCGGCAGTATTCATCGAACACTCTAAAATCTATTGCGCATTACGTCGAAATTGGAAGTGGGAGTTTTTTTTTTTTTTAATCTCTTAGTAATAACAAAGAGTATAGAATACCAAGAGGCGAAACTCTGATGCTTTTCGGGTAACAGCCACTAGGTGGCGCTTCGGTAGCGCGGCCGCCATTTTGGGGTGAAAATTCCAACTGGACAACGTTACAGATCTACAGAAATAGACAGAATAACAACGAAAGAGAAGTCAAAGTGGAATAAAAGAACGCAATGTTGGGCAATCCCCTTCAAAAACTATCAGTGTGACAGTGAAAATCTGGACTTTTATCATTTTCCCAAAGACTCTGACAGGTAATTATTCACAAAAGTGTAAAAATATTGTGTGTTTTGAAGTGGGATGTAGCGTTAGCGTCTAGTAGTAAACTTAAATCCTTTTAGGAACTGCAGGTCCTAGCCATAGAAACCATAATAATGATTTATATGGATATAGTTATAATGAGCTTACGCAACTTTACACATTTACTATTACATATTATTATTTACTATTACTCCAGTAGGTCTGAAATATATATTGTACGTTTTAATCCCCTGAACACACTACAAACATGATGATCTAGAACATGATGCATTGCTGTGTCTGTCATAATTAAATAATTAAACAATTTTGGAGAAAGTGGCTGTACTTGTTTTTTTTATATACTGTCTTCCTTTAAGGGACATTAATATAAGACAATACTGCAAAAACAGTTTACTGTCAAGATGTTATTCTTGTTATATATTTATTATCCAACATTTCTATTTCATTAATTTAATTTCATATGTTGGTATTAATTCCGTGTTATTATAATGCTAACACTTGAACTTAAAATATTTGTAACCGAAACTGACATGGTTTCTAGAGAGCAAAAGGTTTTGTAAAAAAAAGGGAAGACTTTAAAATAAAGTCTGTAAAATAAACTGTTAAAAGGATTTGATGATCACTAGTGTAGTGATTGTATATTGTTGTCATCGTTCAGGCTGTAGCTATTTCAGGTTTAATGTACGGTTTTTTAAACAAATCTTTCCATAGCGACAGCAAGAATCTAGTGGAGTGCCGACAGAGTATAGAAGCCCAAACAGGCGAAACTCTGTATATAAGTTACTTTAAATGTGTTATTGTAAGTTGGTCAAGCGCGACTGGCTCCTGTTATTCTACCGTTTTTGTGTAGTTTTCAGTCCAAAATGGCGGCGTCATGGGCGCAACTGTTGCTATGGAGCGTTCTATTGAGTTTCGCCTCTTGGTATTCTATACTCTTTGGTAATAATCGCTCGGTGGCACGGACAGGTATTGAGGAGCTCATGGTTCATTAATACTGTCTTCGAAAAATATATATAGGTTTCTTACATGTGTAATATAGTTTGTCCTGTTACGTTCTACCAGCTTTATCTCGGTTGATGTATGTCACGTTGGATTCCATGTGCGCTGCCTAAGTTACGCGTTAAATGCGTTTGCTCTTGTGAATATTTTAATTAAGTTTTTCTTAAATCAACAATTTGCGATCAGTAAGTTATAAACTGTAATACGCTTATTTTCCAGTGCATTGAGGAGAACTGAGCTCATTTATGCGGGATACAAGTTTAGTTAACACACAAATGCACGTTTTTGTTAACGTTAATCGCGGTTGGCTTCAGCAATGCTTACGTGCAGCGGCGTTTCGAGGATCAAATTGAAGAGGGATTCGTTTAAGCTCGATAACAAATTAGAGCCGAACAAACGCAGATGGACTGGACCTAAAACTGTGTCTGGTTTAAATCCACTTGCCGATCGTGGCATACAGGTACAAGACCAAGACGGTTCTCCAGCTCCGGAGGCAGCAGATGTCGTTTCCCCAGAAAGAAACGCCAAGGAAATCTGCGCCACAGCCGACCGCGAACCACCGTCCCAATTTGACGGGCAAGCGAGCTCCAAACACGACGCTCCTGCGGAACATGACGGCTGCGGAGGGGGTTATAATCAAGGTACTTTCCCATCCACAGTCAGTGGCTTTAGTAACTGTCAAGGGGGAGGAACTAAAGCTCAAAGTACCTGTACTAGGAGTCGGCCACCGTCCAAAAAGATGTCGAAACGGTTGTCTGAATATAGAAAAGAGTTTTTCTACCGTTTGCGTTTAGCTTTATGCTTCAAACGTCGAAATGGCGGGAAGCGTGTGATACAGGGGCCGACAGAAGTGCAGTGCCACGCTCTGTCGTATATAAACAGTAACGTGTCGGTTGAGTCAGATAATATTTGTATTAAATCCACGATCTGTGGGGAATCAGAGGAACAAACTCCACCTGCACAACTAGATCCACAGTACGATCAAAACACTGGCGGCCCAGATTATTTGGTGCAAGAAAAGCCTCGTGTCGGAAGGGGAAGACCGAGGAAACTGTTTATTGATCATTTTGGTGGCCCTGATGGACGGCTGAAAACTACCATCAAGACAGACGCTCGGCGAGCCCATGCAAGTAAAGCCAGGCGCGCTATTACTGGACAAACACCAAGTAAGGGTCAAGACGTTCCTATACATACAAATACTGAGGGTATTTTAGTTGAAAACATGTTTACGTGGTATTTATTTCCAGACCTCATGTTTCACAGGCAGCAAAATGCCAGTTGGGGTAACTACAGGCCCTTCAAGACGTAGAAGAGATAAGCAAGAGTTTATCATAAGGGCATTTGCAAAATTGTATTGATATACTTTCCTAAATTGATACTCCACCCAAATAAATGAAAGTTCTCTTATATTTAACCTTACCCTTATGCCATCCCTGATGTGACTTTCTTCAGATGAACATTTTTAGAAAAACAATCCATGTCTGTGAGTCTAGGCTATATAATGCAAGTGGATTGAATCCCAAAAGTTGATGCTTGGAAAAACCACACACTGTGATTGTAATGGTAATCCATCTGACCCCAATGAATGAATCAATGGGCCAGAAGTGATAGTTCATAGTTAGTTTAAAATTAAGTGTATTCAAACATTTTTCATATGCCTATCATTTCAATTAAAAAAACAATTCAGTTCATCCACTGACATCATATAAACAACATTGTGAACAAGGTTGGTGTTGTTTTTGAAGCGTCAACATTTGGGTCACTATCCACTTGTATTATATTGCCTCAGAGAGATGGATTTTCCTAATAAAAAACTTAATTTGTGTTCATCTGAACAAAGGCATATATCCAGACACATGAGGATGAGTAAATGGAAGAATTAAAATTTTGGGGTGAAGAATCCCTTTAAGATAAGGTCACACTATTTAATGGGATTTAATGGAAATATGTGACCCTGGACCACAAAACCAGTCATAAGGGTCAATTTTGCAAAATTGAGATTTATACATAATCTGAAAGCTGAATAAATAAGCTTTCCATTGATGTATGGTTTGTTAGGATAGGACAATATTTGGCCGATATACAACTATTTGAAAATCTGGAATCTGAGGGTGCAAAAAAAAAATCTAAATATTGAGAAAATCGCCTTTAAAGTTGTTCAAAGGAAGTTCTTAGCAATGCATATTACTAATCAAAAATTAAGTTTTGATATTTACAGTAGGAAATTTACAAAATATCTTCATTGAACATGATCTTTACTTAATATCCTAATGATCTTTGGCATAAAAGAAAAATAAATCATTTTGACCCATACAATGTATTTTTGGCTATTGCTACAAATATACCCCAGCGACTTAAGACTGGTTTTGTGGTCCAGGGTCACATATTAGGGTTTTGGGAGATAGTTATAGTGAGGCTCTTTATATTAGTATTGCATTTTTGCTCTCACCCTTCTCACCTTCTTTGTCTCTGATTGCAGATATCAGTTCAAAACTTGAGCTGAGACGACTACTTAGGTCAGACACAAGGAAAGACCGCAAACGATTGGTGAAAAATTCGTGCTGTGCTTTGTGTGGTGATGTAAAATACACTCCTCCCCCTAGTAAGAATCTGGCCCCTTTACTCAGTCACAGATCTAGAGCTGACCACCCCAGCCAGACTGTGTACCAGAAAGATGCTGGCCATATCACAAAGTCCCCGACCGCGATGAATTTCCGCTTCGAGAAATACCCCATGGTGAATCTGTGCGATGTAGCCAGAGTGTTTGACCTAGCCTCTCGTGATTTTTCATGTGTCTTACCAGCAGTACTAAGAAAAAAGAGGAAGTGCAAAAGAGTGCAGTGCTTAAGGAAAGAATTTGATTTTCTTGTGCATCCTCATCTCCACGGCATCAAGGAGTGTAGAAGTAAGATTGCCAACCAGTCCTGGGAAGTTTCCACACCAACCCATAGCTGTGCTTCTTTTTCATCAGGTGATCCACCATCTGGAGCTACGGGCAGCACGTACGTTTCAGACACAACTGAGACTCCTGATGGATCTGCCAAGGAATGGGATGCTTGTCTTGCAAGGAATCCAGACTGTGAGAGTATGAGACAGACCGACGTCGAAGGAACTGACTCGGTACTCCCAGGGTGTGATGACAATGGTCCTGCTTTGCATTTCTGTGAGAAAGACAAGACCTGTCCAATGACAAACATCTCTGAAAGTCATACCAGCCCAGCGCGTCGTGTACCACCTCTAATACTCAGACGGGTTGCGGTCAATGGTTTTGGTTTCAGAGGTGGTGGTGGTGGTGGTGGTGATGATGGGGAGAACAGTGGTCATTCACTGGATGAAGAGAAAGAGGAGGAAAGTAGTAATGAGGATTCTGACAGTGAAGTGAACTCGCCTGAGAGTTTCTCCTGCCAGCGAGTGCAAGCCTATATAATTTTCCCTCAATCATCATGCGCTCGCACATACAAGACCTGGCCCTTCCCAAGAATGGGCCCTCCTAACGAACTCAGGACCCCGTTGCGCACTGGACCCCGCTGGATTGTGACCACTTCATTTCCTGCCATCGTTCAAACACTCAGTGGAGCACCTGAATGCTTATCAGATAAAGACATTCAAAACGAACTGTCCAAACCCACAAAGCAAAGCAAAAGCAGTGATGAAACAAGATTTGTGCCAGGTGAGACCACATTAGCAGTGTTGGAAAGGACTCAGAAAGGTCGAGCACAAAGTCTGAACCCAAGTTGTACTATGACACAGGATAGTTTTTTTTCGAGACTTGCAGACCACAACAGTTGCAGTTTAGAAAGTAGAGACATACTGGAGAAGCAGCCTTCTGCATCAGGCGAAATGCTGCCCACTTGCACACTTGAAAAGACTCCAAAAGATCGAGCAGAACCACTTAAACCAAGAGGTACATTGATGCAAGATAGTTGTATTTTAAAACTTGCAGACCAAAACAGTTGCAGTTTGGAAACTAGAGACATACTGGGCCAGCAGCCTTCTGCATTTGGTGAAAAACCGCCCACTTGCACACCTGAAAGTACTCCAAGGGGTCTAGTGCACAGTCCAAAAGTCATATTGACTCATGTTTCCAAACCTGCAGAGCCTTTTGAGTCAAACCAAAGTCTAAAGAAGGCTTTGGAGGATGTTCTTGAGTCCTCTGTACCTGTAGTGACTGAACAAGTTAACATCTGCAAATTTAATGGTCTTGGCTATGCAACATCATTAGAGTGTGGTCTTTTAAAAAATCATTGCCTGCTCAAGAAGTCCAATCAGAAAGTGCTCTCAAGTGGGTCCAAAATTCAGGCTGATTTCATAAGGGAAGAAGATCAAAAATTGTCCAAAGATGTTTCGGATCTCAAGATCAGTACCCGTCCTGTTAGCCAAACCTCAAGAGCTCAGTCAGTTGAGGATCAAGAGTGGAATGAAAATAGTGACGGACAAAATCTGTATAACCCTGGGTCGCTTTCGGAAATATGTCTTAAAGTAGAAATGCTAAAAGCACAGCATCCTCCTTTAGTGACGACAACTTCCACAATGGATCAGGATGCTGATAGTGATGCTCCAAATTCTGCCACACTGCATACAGCCGGCAGCAGTCCTGACTGTTCAGGAAAAGAGATGCAAATGCAAGAATTTGGCAGCTGTGCAATCACAGACTCCTCTTCTGAAGATGAAAACGAACATATCACTAGTCTTTCGTCAGATGACTCTGTGGAACATGATGCTGTTGTGAGCTCACAGCCTGATGGTGATGGGACAAGTCCGATGAATGATGAAGAACAAGGCTCCACCCCTCCACAATTTCCAGCGGTTGCCGACAGCTTCCTGGATGTTTCTCGAGCATATGAAGAAGATGTCCTTGTACTGGATGTGATACAAGATGATCCAGAGTTGTTTGGGGCTGTTGTCACTGAAACTGTGAGTGAACAGGAGACATCAGCAGAGGAGAATGGAAAGACACCGCCGAAGACAGAGAAACTACAAATGGGGAACCATTGCAAGATTGTCTGGGACCTAAATGCAGATGGGTAAGTCAATTAATATATAATAATTGTGCATAATGATAGATCTTTTTAAATGCCCAAAGAAGGTCTTATGACTGAAAGATTGCTGTTTGCATGAATTTCTTCTTTTTTTAATGATACATTTGTTCTGTTTCTTAAATTTGCCTTCATGTAATTTTTTTTTTTAAAGCTCCAGTGAATCTTGCCCAACTGCTGCAGACGTCAAGACTGATAGTATGAAAGATGGTGGTTCTCTGACAGGTCTCACTGAAATATTTTAAACCATGATAATTAGATTTTTGTTTCTGTCCTAATGCTGATTTATGAGTTTAATTAGTGTGTGCAAAGGTCCCATTGTCTTTATGGATAAAATTTTGTTGTCCATCAAATATTTGGACTTTTCCTGTCTTATTTTTTAAAAAAGTAACAACTTCTGTTTCTCACCTACAGTTAATGAGACAGACACGTACAGAGCTCAGCCTGTCCAGGAAATGAGTACTTCAAAGTCAGAGGTCAGTTTGTATGTTTGTCTGAAACATTTTGTATTTGTAATAACATTGCTGACAAGTTAACAGCATTGTGAGAATTTAATGCGCTTTTTATTTGGCCATTGTTTTCCCAAAGGGTGTGTCGTTAGAGTAATTGTGTGGTTTCTCCTCAGGCAAAAGGACCAGTAAGATTTTATGGGAAATCTGTTTGTTGCTGCTATTGGCACAGAAATTAAACTGTACTTTTAAAAGTCATTTTGTCATTGTGATGAGCTAAGGGTTGATATGCGATATCATCTTCTTGCAGAATGTCTCAGACTGCAATAACAACCAAGAGATGAGACAAACAAATGGGATTACAGTAATAAACACAAGACTTATGATGGACACATGCAGTAACGGTAGGTCAAAACAAACATCAGCTGGTTCTGTGGCACTTTAAATACAGAAAACCTGAGATTAATCTGCCTGAAATGTTCATAATTTCACTTAAGAATTGTGTATCTGTATACATGTGGTTAAATTAATCTAAGCAAAACTGTCGCATTCTGTTTTATGTCCAAGGGTATGAAGTAACTCCAAAAGAGTCTTCCACTTTGAGAACTTTAAACAGTGATGTGAGTATACTCCATCTGTGACATGGATAGATGAGAGAGCGATTCTGTTCATTCTTCCGTTACTTTACTGTTTTTGAATGCATTATCTACATATTAGCACATTTCCAACCAAACTTCTCTCTGTGTCTTTAGTATTGTTGGTTCTACTTTAGTGAATATAACTCCTGCATGCGAAGTGTCTGTTGGTTCCTGCACGTACCAAGAGATGGAGATGAAAAGGTGTGTGTTATAATTTCATTCTGGTTCAGTGTTTTTTGATACGAGTGCCCCCTTCTGGTAAAATTCAATTACGTTGCGCCTGAGTCTTGTGTTTGTAGGCTATGATTGTCTTGAGGCTTGTTTTTTGTTTCAGTTCTGCATGGATACAGTGAAGAAGTTCTGTCATACTGGGAAACACGCTCTTATTCTACGAGCAGGTAGTGGGACTTTATTAATGCAATTATGCTGATGAATAATCCCAGGTTGACTGAATGGCTTTTCTGTCTGTCTTCCTATGTGAAGTGGAGGTGTTTATGGGATATTACAGCAGTTGTCCTCCCAGCGTGAGTTTCAGCCAGGAGATTGTCAACTCTCTGCTGTCATCTCTCCTTAATTTTTCTTTGCTGGGAGAATTTGAGGCAGTCATTAACTTGCTTCTCAAACACAAGAGGCTGGTAAGTGTGGTTGCTTGGAATCATTTGCTTTTTTGGAATCTAATTTTATATATATATATATATAATACTTTTTTTTTTTTCTTATGTCAGCCTCCACCTGAGATTATATTAGCCGTTTTTAAACTTGTGATGGGAAGAGGGCTGATTAACTCTGTACCTGAGCTCATTCACCTCACCTCAAAGGTAATGCTCACATTCAAAGAAGCAGATCATAGTATTATATATATGGAGTTAAGAGATGGTGTCCTATTGCATCTTATTTCAGATTAGCTTTAATGTCCATTTAATGTGTGTTTGTATGTTTAGATTGTCGAGGCAGGATGTGTATTCAGTGTGGATCAGTGTGAGGTCATGCAGAGTCATCTCCAAATGATGCAGGATCCTAGACAGCAGATGGACATATTCCTTGCTGTTAAATGCAGGTATGCACCCTCCCACAGCAGATCTTTTGTATTATTGGACTTTGTTGTTTTATCATATTACATTATGGCTGGGCGATATGGGCAAAAATTCATATCTCTGTATTTTTGGCCGATTCGTGATATACGGTATATTTTTCGGTATTTTCGTTTTTGTATTTGTATTTTAACTTATTGCCCAATATTGTACAACAAAACAATACATATTAAAGCAGTGGTTCTCAACCTTTTTTCCACCGGGCCGCACTATGGTCCAAGTGCAAGTCTCACGGGCCGCATGCATGTCATTTACATATTACGTCATCAACACAAACCAACCAGATTTATTAATATTATTTATAGCCTAAATATGATATCTAAACGATTACATTTATTGAAATAAATAAAATAATTCTACTCGCCATTAATAAAACACCTGATGCTGTCGGGAGCTGACCAATTTTGTGAAATTCTGCTAAAAGAGTAACAGCACAATGAAGTTGCGATTGTTGCAGTCTGTAACTGCGCACGGAATCGTGACTTGACACGTGACACTGCAGAAAGTGTGCGTTCACAAATGTAGCCTATGTTGATCCAAATATGGAAAGCATTTTCGAATTTAATAATCTGAGGTTCTCTCCAGAGTAGGGATGTTCATTTCGGTTATTTTTCCTAACCGACGCTCGTTAACCGATTATTAACCGTTAACCGACAAGATTATTTTAAATTAGAACTAGGGATGTCAATTTTCAATAATTTCCATAATCGATCGTCGTTTAAATTAACGATCAATTAATCGATTAATCGTTAACCATAACTAATGCAAAATGCGTCTTATTGCAGTGGCATATAGTCACCGGCATGACAGGATGTGCAAATGCCACTCAAAACGCCAGCTTCCTCACCCGAATGAAAAGGGGTTTTAGTCTAAATAAAAGGCTAGTGGCAGGATGGTAAAATGAATGGATGTGATTATGATCATTTGATAAAAGGAAGAGCGCGCGCCGTAGTTACGCACGGGATCATTATACTTTGTGTGCTGTTTCATATCCTGTCACGGAGACCGTTGAGTGCTCCTTTTTAAATGGTTTCATAGTGCTCGTTTTTTTATTTTTAAAACATCATAGCAATGTTTGCAATTGACATTATCGGGATTTAAAATAAAATGATCCCAAATGCAAGTACGGCGCGTGGGGCTGTGACGTGCGGTCAGTGATCCGCTTCCAGAACCACCGGCGTTGCTACAAACACACCGTTACCCATTTGAAACATTTTAATGTGAGTATTATGACACAAGTGAGGTACAAAGCTTGGTTAATAAGATAAATAATTGGTTAGCAGGCAAATGTTACATCGCGACCATGCTTTTTGATTCATGCCGGGCGCATACATTTAAATCAAGTCATATGCAGCTTTGTGTACTGTTTTTCCGGATGGTCACGAATTTAATATTTATTTCTTTTCCCAAATCCTCACTGTCTCACCCTCTAGATTCGCAGGTTTATTTTATTGTTGTTCACTTTTAATCACTGTTTTCGCATCTCTTACTGTGGTAAATGTGTGGGGGGAAATGAAAGATTTCGTGGCCATGAATTAAGAATTCGTTACTATGACTTAAATTGTTCCCGCATTTAAGTTAAATCATGGGTTTTCTAGGGCAGGGGTTTTCAAACTGTGGGTCGCACAAAGCCACTTGGCGGCAGCTAAATGACACACACACACACAACACACACAGTTCCTAGGGCTGGACGATATACAAAGATTAATTACGAATTGCGATATTGCTCAGTGCGATTTTCGAATCGCAAAGTCCGGGATTTAAAACATACGTTGCGTGTTTTGAAGCACGGACGCGCACGAGTTGTAATAACAGTTAGGGTCTCAGAGCGACGGTTCATTATTAAAATGCTCGGTCCACATTATTAATGAGAAGAAACTCTCTCACTTCACTGCGCTGTGTTCTGCATGAGATTGCATACACCGGAAAATTCAAATGTTGCGAAAACTGTATCAGGTAGGCTGTTCATTAATTTCTATCGTCTGTTTGAACTCTGCACTGTATCTTTCCCAGAGATGTAAAGAGTTTGTTGTTTTCGTTCCTTCAGATGCATTTAATCCATAAACTGTCCGTAAAAAGCATTTCACATGTACGGGTTGAGCGGGGCACAAATGCGGGGTTAATTGTAAACTATACAAACATTTCCACATGCTAGCATAACAGAATTTACAAAATGTTATATTATTTCATCACTATATAGAGAAAAAAATGTAAAAAAAATCTTTTGAAGATATAGCTGAACATTTATTTAACCATTGCAAAAGTAAATTTCTGGCTGAAGTAAATTTCAGGGTTCCCACGCTTCTTGAAAGTACTTGAAAGTACTTGAATTTCAGACATATGGATTCAAGGCCTGGAAAGTACTTGAAAACAAACATAGGTCCTTGAAAGTGCTTGAATTAAATTTTGTTTATGGCGCTATTTCAAAAATTGTCCATATGCGCTGTCAAAGACAGAAGGAAATGGCATTAATGATTGAGGGTGGAGATAGCGTGTGTTAGCGTGTGTGTTGATGTGCAGCCTAGAGCCCTGCGCAGGACAGTTTTCTTAAGCACACTCCCGCGGAGTTTCTGACCATTACTGCCCACTCCCGCAACGCGTGTGTCCCGCTCCTGCAAACATTCTAATATTGTATATAATTTTCGCGCTATCAGTATGTGGGGTATTGAAATAACATTTGAATGAGCGCTCACAGTTCACTTTCGATTTCGCAATCACACGCATTCTGTGTAAAGTGAGCACATCTAACAGTGCGTGCATAATTATTAGGCACATTTATATTCTGATCATACTTTTTTTTTTTCAAGCACATTTTACCAATTCCAAACCACATCAATCTTAATGACTACAATTAATTTTGTATTTAAACATTTATAAGTGAGATATAATTGTCCATGAATGCTGGAAGTGAAAAACTCCATATATTCTGGTGTGCAGAATTATTAGGCATGTTTTCTTTTACAGATGAAATGAGCCAAAAAAGAGATTTAACTGAAAAGTCAAAAATTATTAAATCCACATGAGAAATATTCAAAACTAATGCAATACAGAAATTGCAAAGTTAAGGTATGACCATTGGTCAGCAAAATTCTCATTGGGTCATTGGGGTCTGACAGAAACAGGTGGAGAAGAAAAGACCCACCTTAACTGCAAAATAATTAAGAATTAATGTGAAGAATTAGGTGTAAAACCAGCGGGAACTATTTAGTCTCCAGCAACACCATTTTCCAGAGCTGCAACCTACCTGGAGTCTCCAGAATTACAAGGTGTCAGGTTCTCAGAGACTTTGCTTGGGTGAAAAATCCTAAAGAATGACCCTCACTTAATAAGAATAACATGCTGAAGCATTGTGAAATACATGGACAAATTTTTGTATAGGCTTTATAGACAAATAAGTTGAGAGTGACTCATCAAGGACCAGCACCACATCCTCTTGTACCTTCTGTTTGAAGAATTGATCTTCCAGAATGTGGCAGTAAGTTTTAGGAGCTCATTTTTAGTCAATCTCTGCAAGACAGACTTTTCAGGATAGGAGATGGACTAAAAATGAACTCCCAAAACTTACTGCGACATGGAGCTAAGGAGAAAATGTAGAACTTGAAAAATAAGAAAAACAGCTTACGCAACATGATAATTTACAGAAGAATAAAAAAATGAAAAGTGTTTACAGTTTAACCTTGTGAAGCTTTTGAACAAATAAATATACAAAGGCTAAATAGAAAGTCCTATTCTTCATAAATAAAGAAAATAACATATTCAAATTGAGCCTTCTTTAGGCCTACGATTATTTTATTGAATTTCATGTTCACGGAAAAGTGTTTACGACAGTTACAATATGGTTAAATGTATAGGCTATAACCAAATTAGGCTACGTTTATTTTCATATTAAATTCAACACACCAAGATGTATGACATTAAGTGCAACATGTGTAGATTTATTTAGTAAAAACTTGCATTTTTATATTTGTATAATCTATCAATCAGCATGGGTTAATTTTTGCTAGTAAACGTTTGCCTCACTAAGCTTTGGCCTTCACTCT
Organism: Schizothorax lantsangensis; assembly: GCA_027422415.1. Taxonomy (NCBI): domain Eukaryota; kingdom Metazoa; phylum Chordata; class Actinopteri; order Cypriniformes; family Cyprinidae; genus Schizothorax; species Schizothorax lantsangensis. The sequence continues at coordinate 14,781,359 of CM049844.1, read as the reverse complement.
GGAAGTGATCTGTTGATTCTAAAACTGAAACATGTTTATAGCACACTGCATTCCGTAAATTTTCTAGGTCAAAGATGAAAAAATGGGATTTACAATAATACGTGATTTACAAAATAATTTTGACTTGTTTATTTATTAATGAGTAACGTCTCTATTGAGAGAGTGTGCAAATTTTTAATGTTAACAGGTTTTACCATGTTATTACAACATTTAACCACTTTATATTCATTTAAAAATTGTGCAATTCTTTCAAATTTAAATATTGTACAAGAACTACAGCTAAAACCAGTTTGATGCATATTTAATCTATATTTTAAAAATTGTATTTGAATATTACCAGTATTGATTTAAATGGATTTCATTCAATTCCTTTGAACACGACTGCTCAAAACGGTCTTTTTTTAGAAGAAATTTATGAAACTTACACATTCAAAACATTAAGAAAGTTTTAATGTAAATGTTAAGTGTAAGTGAAATGTTTAATACTGTAAGGTCTTTCATGACACTACATATACCGGGGTGTGAATTTGATAGGTGCTTGATATAAAATAAATGGTGCTTAAAAAAGTCCTTGAAAGTCCTTGAATCTGGTGTTCATGAAAGAGTGGGAACCCTGAAATTTGTCTTCTCGGTTTTTAGTGTTTATTTAAAATGAGACGCATATGTTTATTATTTTTACAATTATTTCAAAATTATTTTAATCTCTAAACAGTTTGAGAATTCTTCTTATGCTTTGCTAAAATAAAAAAAAAGTGTTGGGTTGTGAGGGCACTTTTTTTTTATAACACTCGCAGCGCGGATTACAGTTCATAGCTGCACCGGAGTGAGCGCGTTTCCAGGTTTTATGGACATATTTCTAGACTCATTAACGTCTGTAAATTAAGAAATTAAAACGTAAATATTAGTAGTGAATGTTTACAGTGGTACTAGCCTATAAAATAAAATGGTTATTTTTCTTAAATACTTAATTTCTGCCATATTATGCTTTTAATTATGATTAAGCTTATAGTAATGTCAATTGTTTTTTTATCTCAAATATTTTGGTGGGTCTTGAAATAGATTATACTTGTCTAGGTGGGTCGTGGAATGGAAACGTTTGGGAACCCCTGTTGTAGGGAACAAATTAATGAAACATGGACAGCTGCCACAAATTAATGTCATAGGAACGAATTAACAAGTTGTATGAATGAATAGACTGTCCTGCTCGCGTGCGCAGCCCTGTCAAAGCGAAGTGCCCGATATGCAATAATTATCTAGGGAAATTATGATTGAACATGACTTATTACTACATTTCAATACAAAAGAACTTTGTACTGTATCTCTTTTAATGTACTTTTAAAGTTTGTATCATATTAAAATAATTATTTTCTTGTAAGATCCAGCCCCTTCACACAGCCGTTTGCAGTGTTTTGCGCACGAGCCGCACGCACCCCAAAATGAAACTGTTTAATCGACCATCGATAGCTTTTATCGATTACGTCTCTTATCGACAATTAATCGATCGTCGATTAATCGTTGACATCCCTAATTAGAACAGAATTAAATTAGAAAGAATGTGTCTGTGACCCGTTAAAAATACTAACATTTGTTTTCCGGGGATTCATTTTACATGCGCAAAAAGCAGCAAACAACTGAACATGAGGATTCACATTATCATATATCATATCACATCACGCACCTGCAGCGGAGAAAAACATAATAAAGCTAGGCTCTAATGTGTATATTATAAAGAATAAATAGGCCTATACGAGAAATATATTTTCACTTAAATAATAATTTAAGAAAACAAAAGAAAAACTGTGCAACAATAGCCTGCAGAGTTTCGGTTCATTTTTGTGCTGCGCGAAAGGAAAGCAGATGGCAGAAAGCGTCATCCTATTTTTTTTAGGCTTATTTTACCAAAGCGCAAAGATTAGTTTTTATTGTGAATGTACACAAATAAAAGCAAACCTTTTACAATTCCGGTTATCTTTATGACTAAAAGGAGTAGCCTAGTTGCTTCCACTGTTAGAGGGAAAAAAAAAAGTCAAGTGATTGCTCCAGCAACACAGTTAAGATTTGCTACCTTGACAATAATGCAGCCAGGCCCGTCACCAAGGGGGGGCATTAGGGGGCAGTGCCCCCCCAAATGACTCGACGTGCCCCCCTGCGCATGATCACGAGTGAACTTAATATTGAGAACGAAAAACGTTTATTTTACTGATCTAGTCTATGAATATTACAAAAAAAATCATGTATTCAGCAGCATTTAGCTCAAAGAGCCACTAATCTTAACTTATTAGGAAGCTAATAACACAGTGGCGTAGCGGACGGGCACGCAGTGCGGGGCGGCAAATAGCAGCACATAAGGATTCAAATCGTCACCTCACGCACCTGCAGCGCTTCTGTGTAGGGAGAAAAACATCATAAAATAACATAGGCCTATATAAAAGGAATAAATACATAGTCCTGAACGAAATGCATTTCACTTAAATAATTAACATATATAAAAAAAAAAAAAAAAACTGCGGACATGTCTATACTGAGTTTCGTTTTATTTTTGGGACCGCGCATTTGTATACGTGCCGAATTCAGTTTCTCTTTAAATACATTCATTTTGGCAAGACTTTTATATGTTCTTTATAATGAATGCCATTAGGCTATAATTTGTGTTTTATTTTATGATTTGTATATATCAATTTATTCTATAACTTTATAGCTGCTTAGACTCCATTTTCTGATTTTTATGTTGCTTTGTTCTGAATACCGTAACATTTAAAAGATTTGTTGACAACTTCTGTTTTTTCTCTCCATGTAATTTTGTCTGATATGAATCTAGGCTATAGCAGGTTTATTTATTTTTTTATCCATGCAGCAAATGTTTTAAAAATGGCTCAAAAAATTAGCAAATGATGCCTACTTTATTGCATTACAGGTGCTTTTAAAGAACTTTTCTCTATTAACTTGTATAAAAAAATTAAAATGTATAAAACATTGTCATAAATTCGTTGTATTCCCATTTCAAAATACAAATTCACTGTTATAAGCCTACAGATAGCAAAAAAAAAAAAAAATCGTTTTCGCGTAGCATATAGTGTAGCATGATGTAGATAAATCATATAAGTGTCTTAACTTTAAAACATAGTCTAAAACCCTTAAATTCCTTAAAAAAATCTCCCTTTGCTCAGCGCATGCGATCATGAATCAAATTTTATATTGCTATTGTCATGCTTAGCAGCATGATAAACAAAACTTATATTCAAATTCTGAATGGATAATATATGACATAGAAAGCTCCCTTTATAGTAATTAAAAAGCTGTCACCCATCTAGTTCATCACGATCTTTAAGTTATAATCAACGAATCTCTCTCTACACTGCGCAGTGAATCTCTATTTACATAGTGTTATAAAGAGAAGATTCGCGAGCGTGCAGAACTAAACTGTGATTCTCACATAGCCTACATAAGTCATAATATAACATAATAACACTAAAGTCGACAGATTATCGACAGGCTATCTTTTTAAATATGTTTTAATATAGAACTTGATCAATTTAAGTAATAATACAGGTTGTTATTGTTTTGGTGAATGTCTGTTTCTGAGATCATAAAAAAGTGTGCCCCCTATGAAAATGAAATGCCCCCCCCCCCCCCCCCCCCTGAAGATTTTCTGGCGACGGCCCTGAATGCAGCCTGTTCATTATCATTATAAAAAAAAAACAATCAGTCAAACATATGGAAAAAAATATGTTTTAAAAAATATAACGAGAGACCCAACATTGGTTTCAGTTTCATTTTAACCTAAATTAATTTGTTTTGGTTTGTCGTTTATATAGCTATATCTTCTTACATTTTTAATTCTTGTTCTTTTCTAAGTTGCCTACTGTTAATTGAAAGGATTTGATGTGGAGTGAGGGGAACTAAAATAGCCTAGCTATGTTTACAGTGTTTATTATAATGTTTGTAATTCGCGTCGGCCTATTTCTGAATTAAATGATAAAATGCGACTTATAGGTGACTTGTGTTCTTTTCTTTTCTTCTCTCTCTAAAAAAAACTTATTTTTGTTATACGCGTAGCTTATTTTAACCATGCAGCAAACCTTTTAAAATATTTTGATAAATTACTGAAAGAAATAAAAATAAATAAGTGACTTTAAACAGTTTAACTGGTTGTATTAATCAGTCAAACTTCTAATCGGTCGGTTAACGGTTAAACGGTTAAAATGAACATTTTCATCCTACTCCAGAGATGTTTTGCCACATTTCTGTAATTAAGGATGATTGCTGCATAGTAGCCTATGGGTGTTTCTTTTTGCCTGAACATCTTCAAGTGAGTGGTGGGGGGCAAACTGAAAGTTGATGCCGAAAGTCCAGCACTCTCTTCACTGCTGATGCTGAGACTATTCTTGTTTGAATGCGTTCCTTTGCTGGCATTTTCCACATTTTGTTTTCTCCCTAATCAAATTTGTCCATTCTGATGCTCAATTTTACAGAACTAATGGCTGCTGATGACTATTTGAATTGAATTCTGCCAAAGTGCACGCTTGTAAGTGTTCGTTAAATGCGTAACATTAATTACGTGAGTACATAGATCTGCTCATGTCTGAAAATAATACATGAAAAACTAAATTATTTTACATAACAAGAACATCATAGCTTATATTTTAGTAAATTTTTAAAGTAATGTAAAAACTAAAATGAATTGTAAAACTGAAAGTTATTTTTTAATTGTGTTCAGCACATAGACTGTAACATTCAGCATGGTGGGCCGCATTTGGATTCGTGACGGGCTGCATGCGGCCCGTGGGTTGAGAACCACTGTATTAAAGGCTATGAAAACAAATAAAGTGAATGTAACCATGTAAGCCTTTATATTGTGTGAAAAAAAGCAAAAAAACATTGTAACACTGCAATCTAAAAACGAAAATAAGGCTTTTAAAGCGGAAGTTAAATTCACTAAACTAAAAGTGAAAATAAATGAGAACAAAAGCACAGAGTTGTGTTAGGCTATTTTGATTACCCCATTGCAGTCACTTTACAGTTAGTGCTATCATAAAAATAGACTTAGGCTACTTGTAGGTTTAAAATTCTACATGTCACATTTATTGTCCAACTACAAATATTTCAGCGACATGTATATTTTAGTCAGAATTATTGCACTCCTATTTAATTGAGCTCCGTCTGTTTGGCGCGCATTCGCGCTGCGGCGCTCATCCACTGAAGTCTGTGAAGTTTAGCGGAGAATCGCAAAGCAGAAGGCTCATGCACTTCTGACCGCAAAATGGAAATATTTCCATGATTTTCTAACATTTACAGATGGAGAATATACCTGTGAAATGTAAGTTATGCATTAAGGGAAACAGCACATCTCAAACATATTAAACAGCGTGAGTAGCCAAGCGTCTCTGTCAGAGCATCTGACGGACCGAGCCGCTTAAACTATGCGAAACTATAAACTATACTATGTCTTACCAGTTTTTAAAGGCCTTAATATAAAGCTTGTCACATGTTTAGAACAAATTGGATTATGCACTTTCTCCACTGCAGCTCAGTCTGTGTCCTCCGCTATATTTTTCAGATGCGCTCGTATCAAACTACTGTATATCGATATAAAAGGTATTGCCTCATATCGTATCGCTTATAAAGAAAATATCGATATATCGTACAAACTCGATATACCGCCCAGCCCTATATTACATTACAGTGAAATCATCATATAATGTCACACAAACATGTTGTTATATTTGTAGAGCTCTGGTAACTAATCCCCATTCCTCCGAGCTGTCAGATCTGGCCCAGGCTGTTGTTAGAGTTGAGGTAAGATCACTACTTCATTTTCCATAATACTTCTGTAGACATGTATACACTTTTTGCTCCATTTTCATTTCTATATACTGCCATTAACATAAAAATGCCATTATTTTCAGTATAATTCATTTGTGCAGAGGTTTTACGTTGTGTGTGTGTGTGTGGCCAGATGCTGAAGCATCAGGAAGACTGGGCTGGACTGGCTCTAGTATTCTGCAATGTTTGTGTGGGGTCACACAGTCAAATGAAACTTTTCAGGTTTTGCTGCTGCGTAACCATGGCACTGCTGAAGGAGCCCAAAGGCAAACTCACCCTACCGTATGAGCTGTTTGCTGAATCAGGTACACATTGTGAAGTAATTCATATGTACAGTAGCACTCAAAAGTTTGGAGTTAGAAAGATTTTTAAAAACCTTTTTCAAAGGTGTCTGCATTTATTTAAACAAAAAAAACATTAACAACATTTTTGAAATGTTATTGCAATTTAAAATAGCTGCATTTAAAATATACACTATACTCAACATTTGAAGTGGATCAAAACCTTTCATCTCATCAAGTTGTCTTAAAAACCTAAAACCAAAATTGGTTCTTGCCTTAGGACAACTTTGATGAACTTATTTGAAATGTTAACTTTTATAAATGTCTAATACTGTCACTTTTGAACTAATTATTACAGTCCTACTGAATAAAAGTATTAAATTTATAAAAAAAAAAAACGTACTGACCCCAAACTTTTGAATGGTACTGTAGGCTTTAATTTGTCTACCATACTTTTTAAAAGTGTTTTAAAGTATAGGCCTTTACATCAGGGTGTGCCACGGTTATTAATAAATAATAAATAGATAAAAATTATTAAAATAAATAAAATCTAAAGTCGTTTAAATATAGTCAGTTTCTATTACATGAAATGTCCTAGGTTTGCTGTTTTTAAATCATTCATCAATTGGAAATTGAGTATTCAGTTTCTGAATGAACTTCTGTTAAATCCTGTCCTGTCTCTGAATAAATTCAGTTATCTGAATTAAATCCTGACGGGATTCTTAAAATGAATTGTTTGAAAGGTTCGGGAACCCTCATGTTTTAAAGGGTTAGTTCACGCCAAAATGAAAATTCTGTCATTAATTACTCACCCTCATGTCGTTCCAAACCCGTAAGACCTTCGTTCATCTTCGGAACACAAATTAAGATGTTTTTGATGAAATCGGAGAGCTATCTGACACTCCATAGACAGCAACACAACTGAAATGTTCCCAGGTCCAGAAACGTAGTACAGGTGCATCTCAATAAATTAGAATGTCGTGGAAAAGTTAATTTATTTCAGTAATTCAACTCAAATTGTGAAACTCGTGTATTAAATAAATTCAATGCACACAGACTGAAGTAGTTTAAGTCGTTGGTTCTTTTAATTGTGATGATTTAGGCTCACATTTAACAAAAACCCACCAATTCCCTATCTCAACAAATTAGAATATGGTGGCATGCCAATCAGCTAATCAACTCAAAACACCTGCAAAGGTTTCCTGAGCCTTCAAAATGGTCTCTCAGTTTGGTTCACTAGGCTACACAATCATGGGGAAGACTGCTGATCTGACAGTTGTCCAGAAGACAATCATTGACACCCTTCACAAGGAGGGTAAGCCACAAACATTCATTGCCAAAGAAGCTGGCTGTTCACAGAGTGCTGTATCCAAGCATGTTAACAGAAAGTTGAGTGGAAGGAAAAAGTGTGGAAGAAAAAGATGCACAACCAACCGAGAGAACCGCAGCCTTATGAGGGTTGTCAAGCAAAATCGATTCAAGAATTTGGGTGAACTTCACAAGGAATGGACTGAGGCTGGGGTCAAGGCATCAAGAGCCACCACACACAGACGTGTCAAGGAATTTGGCTACAGTTGTCGTATTCCTCTTGTTAAGCCACTCCTGAACCATAGACAACGTCAGAGGCGTCTTACCTGGGCTAAGGAGAAGAACTGGACTGTTGCCCAGTGGTCCTAGAGTCTGGAGGAAGGGTGGAGAAGCTCAAGCCCAAGTTGCATGAAGTCCAGTGTTAAGTTTCCACAGTCTGTGATGATTTGGGGTGCAATGTCATCTGCTGGTGTTGGTCCATTGTGTTTTTTGAAAACCAACGTCACTGCACCCGTTTACTAAGAAATTGTGGAGCACTTCATGCTTCCTTCTGCTGACCAGCTTTTTAAAGATGCAGATTTCATTTTCCAGCAGGATTTGGCACCTGCCCACACTGCCAAAAGCACCAAAAGTTGGTTAAATGACCTTGGTGTGCTTGACTGGCCAGCAAACTCACCAGACCTGAACCCCATAGAGAATCTATGGGGTATTGTCAAGAGGAAAATGAGAATCAAGAGACCAAAAAATGCAGATGAGCTGAAGGCCACTGTCAAAGAAACCTGGGCTTCCATACCACCTCATACCACCTGCCACGCCGAATTGAGGCGGTAATTAAAGCAAAAGGAGCCCCTACCAAGTATTGAGTACATATACAGTAAACGAACATACTTTCCAGAAGGCCAACAATTCACTAAAAATGTTTTTTTTATTGGTCTTATGAAGTATTCTAATTTGTTGAGATTGAGAGTGAATTGGTGGGTTTTTGTTAAATGTGAGCCTAAATCATCACAATTAAAAGAACCAAAGACTTAAACTACTTCAGTCTGTGTGCATTGAATTTATTTAATACACTAGTTTCACAATTTGAGTTGAATTACTGAAATAAATGAACTTTTCCACGACATTCTAATTTATTGAGATGCACCTGTAAATACATCGGTAAAACAGTCCATGTGACATCAGTGGCTCAACTTTTTTTTTTTGCGCAAAGAAAACAAAAATAACAATTTACTCAACCATTCTTCTCCCCCGAGTTATGTCTTCCACCATTTTGTAGAGTACCTAAGAATGTATTTGACGTAATCAGCATTGTTTACGTTCAGGGGGAAAGCGCGCGCATGAACGTAATCTGCGTATTAAGCGTTGTTTACGCTTTGGGGAAAGCGTGCGTATGTGTTTTGATACTCTCTAAAATGGTGGATGACGTAACTCGGGGGAGAAGAATGGTTGAGTAAATTGTTGTTTTTGTTTTCTTTGCTCAAAAAAAAAAAGTATTCTCGTAGCGTCGCAAAACTGAAGTTGAGCCACTGATGTCACATGGACTGTTTTACCGATGTATTTACTACGTTTCTGGACCTGGGAACATTTCAGTTGTGTTGCTGTCTATGGAGTGTCAGATAGCTCTCCGATTTCATCAAAAACATCTTAATTTGTGTTCCAAAGATGAACGAAGGTCTTACGGGTTTGTAACGACACGAGGGTGAGTAATTAATGACAGAATTTTCATTTTGGGGTGAACTAACCCTTTAAGTGGATTATGTCATGTCTGTTTCTGTCAGTATGTAAGCAAGTCTTGTCCAATGACATGATAAAAACCATCCTGGGAAGAATTGGAGTCTCTCTGATCTTCAGGTACCACAGGACACGAGATTGGAATAAGGTGGGAGTGTGTCCTGATTGTGGAAGCGTTCTGTACAGCAGTGAACCTTTGACTGACTGCTGTGTGTACTATATGTCTTGCATGTGTTCAGGGAGTGAAGCTGGTCAGTGTGATGTTCAGACTGCACATTGAGTTCATCACTCTGGAAGGGCTTATGGGAAATGAGAACAGGGTGTCTCGCTGTCAGCTGGTCACTATGGCAACGGAGTTCTTCCTCCATAGCGGGAGTATTGAGGGAGCTTTGAAAATGCTGAGAGGTAAAGGGGAGATTTTGTGTGTGCTGTGCAGAATCAGTAAATAAGGGATAATTTGTGTATGTGTTTCTGTTCCTTCAGCTGATAGCTGGTTTGTGAGCTCCAGCATGTGGCCTTGTGAGCAGGCTGACATCAAAAATCAAGGATGTTTTATGCATGTATGTTTTTACCTCAGAAACATAATTCATTGTAGTTTAGTCTATTACAATTAGGACTGTCAGTCACTTTATTGACTTAAATTGAATTAATTTCTTAATATGCTGACTAATTGATTGAATTTAATTATACTGCATATTAGGGCTGTGCAATTAATCAAAATCCAGTTTTGATTTCGATTTCGGCCTCCAACGATTATGAAAATACAGTAATCGAGATAAAACGATTATTGCACCCCATTCCGCTCCCTTTCCAGCGGTGCTCTTTCGTTCCTCCATAAAAGCCCAATTTCACATGCAAATCAGTAAAATCATGTAACAAGACTTTTGCAAAATGGGACGTGCTTGATTTAAGTTGATTAGATTTATTCATGTTTTTAAAAGCGTGAAAGAGAACTTGCGCTTCCTCAGGAGGATTTCTGTAATGCGTTCAGAGATGGAACACAACATGGACATTTAAAGTCATCTTTTAGCGCCTAAACGGTCAATTAAACGCAAAAATTAGTCAAAATGCGGCGCTTAGTGATTATTCACGTAAACCCTCGTCGGTTATGTAATAAACGAACGTAAAGAATTGAGAATGAAAATTCTTGTGTAACAGTAAATTGGAACCGTGCGGCTCTTAAAGTGACAGTGGGCTAATATTCCTGCTGCCGACTGTGCTTAATATTAATCAAACAACAAAAGACAAATTCAAAATAACTCCCTGCTCTTTACTGAAGGACATTTGTAGCTTTAATAAGAAACAAAGGAAGTTTAATTCTTACAGTGAAGCCTATGCTGTTTTATTTTACATTAGGTTATTCAATTTCTCTAGTAGGCTGTTAACTGAATATTTTAGACTTGCATACTTTAGACTTGCATTCAAAAAAACTTAAAGCACAGTTTGTTTCATTTGTATCTTTTTTTTTTTATTCTTTTGTATTATTTTGCTTTTTTATTACTGACATTGTATTCCTTTGCTTTATTACTGGCAGTTGAATTATTTTCAATAATTTTGATGACCTTTTTTGTTTTTTGTTTTTTTTTTTACTAATATTAGTTACTTTATTCTGCTGTGGTATTGAGAATTGTGACATTTCGCTGGTCTCTAAAATGTGGATGTCATAGCAACCTTATTTACAGAAAATATATATTTGATATCACTATCTTTAAATCTTTCATATAAAGTTTTGGTCATATGGCCCACTAATAATCGTTTTAAATAATCGTGATTATGATTTTTGTCATAATCGAGCAGCCCTACTGCATATGAATTCAACTTGAATTCACATTTTCAGATGGTGTGCAGATAAACGAATATGCTGAAACATTCAATGCTCATCTGCGTCTGTGCATGGTAAAGCAGACATTACCAGTCGCTGCAGATATCCTTGAGTTCATGCTATTACATGGTATGGTGCCTGAAACCCTCCAGCTACAGAACCTCATCCATAAACTGGGCAAACAGAACAACTGGAGCCGTGCCAGGGCCCTTTTTAAACGTGAGTAAGAGAACTTCACAACATCTCAAAATTAACAGTAGCTGTTGCCTCACCTGAACTGATCATACAAGAGTCGTTTTTAGTGAACTGTTTACAGTCACATGTTCCGTCTAACAGTCAGCAAGTTAATTATTTCAATTTATTTATATATATATATATATATATATATATATATATATTTTTTTTTTTTTTTTTTTTTTTTTTTACCAGATTTTATTTGTAAAATGTGAGATGTTTTTGATGCAGCATTCAGTATTGCCCAGCATGACACCAACACACAGAATATCCTGTATAATGTTTGTGTGTTCCAGGTGCTCAGTCAGCAGGGTTTTACTCTGCAGTGCTGTGTGAAAGAGACTCTCTGTTTCTGCCATGTAATCTTAGTGAAATTGAGATGACGTTGGCATTCGAGATGTTCATCACCTTTATTAATACTAAACTACTGGCCCCTGCTGGAGCCTCCCAACTACTTCTCATTACACTCAGACGGTAAGCGTGTATAATAGACAAATGAGCTTGCAAGCACTTAAATATTTAGTCATGATTTGTGAGTATGTGAGTTGTTTGGTTTAGGCATGCTGATATTGAGGATGTAACGGAGAGTGTGTACTTGGCGGCTGGTTGTCGGCTTCTTTCTGCGGCTCTCATACCAAACCCCAAATTGAGCATCCGCTACACAGCTGTCAATAAAAGCCAAGAACAACTCTTTCACCTGGACCGTGCATCTGCCCACAAATGGTTTTTGCAGAACGAGCGGTGGACACGAGAGATTTGGGCAAGCTAACATACACACACACACACACATGCTTGTGAACAGTCCCAAAAGTAACAAATGTCTCAGTCTAATCAAAGGTTAATTTATGTTACAGACTGTTGAAACTGAGACTTCTCGAAACTGGTTGCACAATTTTTTGTGGTGTTTGTTTTATATTTCTTTAAAACATTATTGAAGGACAAGACTGCTAAGTTTTGAGTTGTAAAAAGAAAGGTTTTGTAATATTTAGTTTCATGTTCTTAACAATTTCAACTTCCAGAGATTTACATCAGAGTCTACAAACTTAAGTCGTTCATGTGGATAGAAAAAACAATTAAAAGCACCCAAAAAAATAACTGTTGCCCCAAATATATAAATATTAAAAAAAGAAAGTTTAAAATAGTTTTGAATTTATGAAACTCTCCATTTTTTTCTACTAAAGGCTTTGATAAAGATTTGACAACAGTTACTTTCACTGTTACCATTTGCCTTACCTATAAGAAATTGTCCAATTCATGTGGTGATTAAACTGCAAAAACATATGGTACACATGGTAGCTCTGAAAGGCACTTATGTACATTCATATGAAAGACATTCCATCATTGGATACAATTTTGTCTAGTTCTGCAGTGTGCACATTTCAGTTTGTTCAGTTTAACTGAAAATAATTACAAATAAATTTCAAATCAATACCAATCTGAAGTCAGCTTTTTATTGTATTTTGTCCACAGGGAGACAACATGTTTTTGTTTTTCAAGTGCCATTTCTATGCATGTGTGTCTTTAAAAAATGAGAATACGTTGCTGTATGTATGACACTTTGTCAGACCCCTATATTTAGTCATGGCCAATGGAAGTCTGTGTGGACAAGAAGTTTTCTTTTTACTGTTGACACTGATTTGGTAAAAATGGCTCTTAAATATGGACAGCCAATAAATAAGAAAAATGTTTGAAAATGGAATGTAAATCCAATTTGGAATTCACTCATTTGAACTGGAAAATAACTCGAGATAACAGAGAAATTTGTTTTGTAGTTTAATGAGCAAAATGTTACATTTTAAGCAGTGTTAAATTCAACTATAGTGGACAATGTAAGATTTAAGAATGTTTAACAATATTTTAAGATTTACACAAATTGTTTGTCTGTATGAAAATTTATTTCTCTCATTGAATTTTATGTAGATTCAAAAATGGATAACCAAAAAAAAAAATCCTTTTTGCCTCGCTCTCATTCTTGGATAAGAAATTTTTACCTCAAATGTAACTAATCCAGATAGTTCACATGAAAATAGAATTTTTATCTTGGAGTATATGGATTTACCATCAATCCCATTGTTTTCGGATATGCTCTTAATATTTTATTATTAGCCATAAATAACAATTAACGCAAGCATTTTTTTTTTCTTGTGCGAGAAAAAGCGTAAACACCCGAGAGTTTAAAATTAAAATGATACCATTGATTTTTTTTTGTTATATGTTTCCAAAAACATAACTTTATGTAGTAAATTATGTGTTGAAAACGAGGCAGTAATGGCTCCTTAAAAGTTTTAGGTGGCATATTCTCAGACTCGGACCTCCAGACTTCGTGGCAGCCCCTGCTATTCTCCATCATCACCATCCCCTCATCCTCCCGTGTCAACGATAGATCTGCTGCCGTCATTGTGATTAACTTTTATAAGTGATTAACTTTTTTCCCTTTAATTCATTTACTTAGACTTAAGACACTGTTGTTTTTCTGTTATTGATACACAGGGATTTTGATTCATTTGGTACACATTGAGTTAAGGGAAAGCATTGTTTCCAGGGCAACCCCACTTCCCTCAAGGTGAGAGGACATGGGTCATATTGTTGAGCATCAGTGGCTTTTAACTGTCATTTGTTAGTCTGTTCTGTCCAAAAACACCGCTTTCAAAGCTGTTGATGGAAACCGAGAAACAAATTTAGCAAATGATTCCTGCACTTGCATAACTGCAAAAAGAAACCCCTGGTGGAGAGTAACCCTGCAACAGCCGTACAGAATTGTCATGGTTTCCATCACCAACCGGGGTGACTGTTGTGCTGATAGGATCAGTGGAGCTGAGATTCGTATTGGGAACAGCCTTGTCGATGACGGCAACCAGAATCGGCTGTAAGAGACTCTGTAAAGCTGTTGCTATTGCTCAAATTATACTAAAAAATAATTCCAGAATGTGAGATCAGTCATTTGTATATTTCTTTAGGGTTTCAAAAGTGTATTCCATGCTGCCTGGGAAAACACAGAAGTTCAAGTTCAGTCCCGTAGAGGGACAGCATGTAAATGTGCTCCTACCAGGAGTGGACCGCATTCTGACATTATGTGAAGTAGAGGTGTACGCAGCCTCTGAAGGTAAAACGGTCACAAATGTGATGTTTGTGTAAATGAGTTTTACAGCACTGTCTATAACTTTTCATACTTCATTATATCTCAGACATGGTAGCAATGATACAGTCCAAGCAGATCAACGTGGCACCAAGTGGACGAGCCACCCAGTCCAGCGTGAATCAAGGTTCTACAGCGTGCCTGAGTCTTGCACAAAATGCCATTGATGGGAATCGGCAATATGACCTATTGAAAGGCTCTTGCTCTCAAACGGACACTGAAAGTAATCCCTGGTGGAGGGTGGATCTGATGAAGGTGTATAACATTGCATCAGTGGCTCTTACCAACCGTGGCGACTGCTGCTCTGAACAACTGAACGGAGAGGTGATTCACATTGGAGATTCACTAGAGTCTGAGGGCCGTGCAAACCCAGTGTAAGGAGTGCTATTGTTTGAATACACAAAGACTTTGTAGGGCATATATGTATTTTATTATTATTATTTAAGCAATATTACATGAGGAAGTGTGCTCTGTGTGTTCAGACAAACAGTATGTGATATTGCCTTAGTACAACCGTTAAATAAAGAGTTTAGTATAGCCTAGTAAAACTTAATATTGAGGTACTGTCAATTTAGACACAATATAGCTTGTTTTAGTCTGTTAAATAGCTCCAAGGTCAATAACTAAAATGATAAAAATATGAAGTTTAAAAAATCTTAAAAGAATGGTGAAGTCCACACCACAACTATAGCGATAACAGCACATAGGCACGAAAACACTGAAAACGCTTTTAGAAGAAAAAAAAATTCCCTAGTTGATGAACAGTAAAATCATTAACAGCCAATCAGAATCCACCCGACTTTTAAAGGCTTGGGCATTTCATATAGCAGACGACAAAACTACAGAATGTTATTGTCCGTTATGGATGATACTGTAGTTGTTGTTATACTTCTTGTCCTTGGTGTGAACAACCTTAATGCTGTTTCATTTGCCAATTAATATTCAGTTCAACAATTTAATGACTCCAAGGGTAAACTGGGTTTTTCGTCTTTGAAGGGCACTGTGAGAGGGGACGCCACATGAGGGGTCGTTCTAAACCAGTGAGCAACTTAAGAGAAAGCCATTTGAGAATGGAAATATGTGATGGTAATAATTTCAAGGAAGTAATTTGACCAGTTATGAGCACGTGAACTAGAATCAGTTCTAGACAGTCAGTGTATTGCACACAATTTCATTGTCTTAATATGTAGCTTAAATAAGAAATTATGTTTTTAGGAAATTAGGTTATCTTTGGAAGAGTCGCTGAACTATATGGCCTGTGCCGCTCAGCCAATCAAATTTGAAGACAGAAAGTGTTGCATAATATACATACACAATATATATGATTCCAAAGGCATAATTTAATTTCTACTCTCTTCCTTAACTCTCACTCTTATTTCAGGTGTGTTAAAGTGTCCTTCATTCCTGCGGGAGGGACGGGGACGTTCAGGTGTGGCGGTGCACTTCAAGGTCGTTATGTGACTGTGGCTCTTCCTGGGGAAAACAGGACATTGAGCTTGTGTGAAGTGGAGGTGTTCGAAGTGGAACGACGACTTTAAAGCATGCAAATAACAACCCACCTAATGCCTATTTGGCTTCTGGTAATAATCCTGCCTACACCCTCTTTATCTAAACCTGTTACAAGGATTTGCATGGGAAACAAACAAAACCATCGTCTAAAATGCTCAAAGTAACAAGAAAATTTCTTACTTCCAGTTAAATATACAAGCTAATGTGAATGTTATGCCAATTATATCAGCTTGTTTGAATAAAAATTGTGCATTTATACCAGCCACTTGATGTCACTATTGCTTTAACTTCACTTGGAGGAAATATAATAAGCAACTTCCTGAGAGCTGAAAATATGCAATTATAATAATACTATGCAAAGACTTCTGCTTGATTCTTTCACCTTGAACTGAGTTAAACCTAGCTTAACTGTTTCTGTTGATCCCAAACTAAAAGCTAACGTCACTAAATCAGAAGTGACCATTTCTTATAAGATCAATATTGATTCAATAGCTGTGCAAGATATGTGTTCAAAACCGTGCTGACGTTTGAGATCATTCATTGTTGTTTTGTAAACAGGAATCAGCCTGCTTCTTTTCCGCAGTGAATTGAGAATGACAACTTTTCATCATGATAATTGAATTTGGAGCAGCTGTATGCTTTGAAACGAGGTTGTCCTTCTGAGAGACCATCTGTGCTTAATTCTCCAAAGCACTTGGATAGGTTTTTTTGCAAGCTGTCTGTCAATGTACAGTTTTATGGACAAAATACTGTTGTGGAAAAGGATAAAACGTGAATCTGATTATTTTAATATCTCTGACAAAAAGACATCTCTGCAAGCACAGCTCTACAGTTTTGACAATCATTTTAGCAGTTTTGGCATTTCACTGCATTGTCAAAGATGCCAAATTAACAGTTGTGCCAGTCAAGAAAATCATATACTATACAAAATATGCTACTATTAAATACAGATTTTCAGATTCACACTGACAGCTTGAAAAGACGTTACAGTATTCAAGGTTACAAGGGCTGAAATAAGTAAAAAGGAATAATTGGATGTGATAAAGCTTTGTGATAAGAATTTGACTATCTCTGAAGTTTTTAATTTTATATTAAGAACTCGCTGTAAAAATATATATTTTTTTCTTTTGAAGTTGTTAAAAAAGATTATTGAAGTATGTTTTACAAGAAAAAATATCCAATGTATCCAATCACAATATTGTTAAATGCAGAATCTGAGTGAAAAAATTGCAGGTTTTTGCTCTGTTTTTCCAGAAGAGAAACTTTTTTAAATATGTACATCTGCTAAAAGTTTTGTCACTGTTTACAAGTACATTAGCATATAAATGCTGTCAAACCTGAAAGACTAAAGGACTAAAAGGGACAAATCTCATTCTGATGAGTTTCTACCATCAGAGGTGAACAGGACCATACACTAACCCTTTACGCTGGATAAATGAAATGACACACAAATGCAATCAAACAAACTAGCAGGGCTTTCTGACCCTCAGTGTAAGAAAATTTATAATTCAAGTAGCAAAGACAGGAAGCGTATTGATTTGGCAGGAGCTCTAGATGTGTAATTCGGAAAAATACTGAAAGAGTAATTGAGTGTCTTTTCTTCATGGCATTATCTGACTGGGTCGATTTGCACTCTGCCTGATCAGGTCAGCGCTCAGGGCGGATGAGACTCCAGCCGTGCCTTCCACACTGCCACTGAGACCAGCTCAAGTGTGCATAATGTATAGAGAACCACAGTCTATAACTTACATCCGACTTAACAAGTTGGTAGGAGAGCTGTCTGCATAAACCTCACAGAGTAACAGCAAAATTGCAGCTATTTAGCAGTTAGAAAAGCACAATTTTGGCTCCTAACACTTCTTTTCTGAACAAGGTTCTGATGGGGATTCAAATAGAAAGTCTTCAATATTATTACTTAATTATAAATTAACCAATGACGTAAGTTACAGCTTGCCCTTATCTAAAAATGGCTTGTTTAATAACACTATCTTTAGAACTAAAGAAAGAAAAGACAACTTATCATCTGTTTCTTGGAACATACACCTGTCATTTTTTTTCCTCCTTAAGGACAGGTTGCCCCATCATTTGTCTGTGCCCACTCTGTAAGTTCCAGTGCCTCAGGCTGGATAGGTTTGCTTCATGCCTCTAGCTTCACTTATTTCCTCAGTTTCTTTTTTTCATTTTCTCTAGCCTGAGGTAACTTGCTGCAAGTGTTTAGTAACTTCTAGCTTCATCCTTGTTCTAGATTTTAAAAAAGGTGTGAAGGCACATGGATAACTTGCATCCAAGATAATTAATACTACAATTTAATATGGTTATATTCTGGGCAAGAACTCCCTCGTCCATCCATTCAGCACCGAAGCAACATTAATGATATCTGTAACATTATGTTCTTGATGATAATGACAGCGTCGGCTGATTTGAGCTTGACTATGTGACCAGCCAAAACTGACACTATACACTTGATTGCCTTATTAATGCAACAATAGTAATAGTTTAATGCACAATGCACTCACAGTGGCCATTTCACTTATGGCATGGATATTTAACATGGATATTGTAACAACTGAATAAGTAAATAAAAAAAACTTTTGAGCAAGTTAAGAAAAGTTCAAAGTTTACATGTGTTTTTGTGCTGTTTTCTGATTTTGATTTAGTCACAATTTTACAAAAAGGGAAAAAAGTAACCGCTGTTTTTAGAGTGGAGAAAATAAGGATCCAGCATAAAGAAGGCAACCAAGCATGTATTTGCCATAACTGTTCATAAATGTGGATAAGGCATTTGTTTTACTGATTTTTAAATGTCTCTTTAGATTTTGAAGTTTATTCAAATATGTATTTTATCAACAGTAGTTTCAGGCCAGTTGATGGAGCTGTTACTTGCCAATTGGGCCAGTGCTTACATTCTACGTTCCAATGTTTTGTTGATCATGTACATGTGTTTTGTGCCTGGTAAACATTTGTTTTGTGTTGTATTTAATATTTTTGTTGTGATTACTGATTGAAATGTCACCAAGGTTATCTAGCTGGCTGACACAGACAAGAGGTTTTATTGAAGTGTGAATCACTTGTGAAAGTTATGGATTTTTAAAAAAAAATGTATTTAATTTATTTTTGTCCTAGAATTACATTATAAACTTCCAAACATACAAAATTAAAAATGATTTAGCATTAATTGCTTAGTTATTGTGTTTCATATATTCTAAATTTATAAATTAATTTAATGTTTTTTTATTATTATTTTTTTATGTATTTTAAATATTTATATATTTTTAATTTATGGCCAGTGAGTTGAGCAACAAGAAAACATCTTACATTCGTTAAATTCCTGTTAATCCCTGCTATTTCATGAATCTAACAAAATGGATCTGCCCATGTTCACATGGACTTGTCCAACAAGTTGTTGAGCAGAGAGAAACGTGATTTAGTGAGAGGAAACGTCTGGAAGTGCGTTTAAGGAGAGAATGAGAGAACGGGGAATAAACCAGTTCCTCGAAAAAGCTCCACTTCAATTCAACGACGAGGTCGATATGGAGGAATCTGCTTTGCAAATGTGTCCCAGCAGGAGTTTACTGTGGTGTTGAACCACACGGCAGTAACACAAACTGAGGAAAACAGCCTCAGGGTTGAAAATAATTCCTGTAGAGATCAGCGAGTTCCCAACTCTGCCCCACCAGTCACAGAAGCCACGCCGAGCAGGTGCACAGGCGCTGGGGCTCATTTCGCTTGTTTAACTTTGTGACACGCTTCTCCACAGCTATAACTCTTGGTGTCACTTCAGTAATGTGTGTGAATCTATGAGTATGTCAAGTCCTTCAAATGCTCCTGTAGGGAGCTTCAAATTTAACTGCTGGCAGAGAAATGTCGTAAGAATTGTCGCAGGCACTGAGGTAAGCATATATACTATATATAGTCAAAGACTGAAGCTGGTTATCAGAAGGGAGATTGTTACCACTACAGCCCAGTAACTGTGCGTTTGGCAGAGCTCTTCAACCTGGAATGTTGTCTTTTAAAAATGCTTTTAACCCCAAGTAAAGTTCAACTTCTAACACAGGGATATAAATCTAAACCATGCATTGTGTATCCAGAAGTATTTACTATGTAATAGCCAGTTGTTTAGCAGCAACAATCACTCATAAACTCAACAGCACTTGCTTCACTGAAACTTTAACACACTGTATGTGTGAATAGTATCATTTAAACTAAAATTCCAGCATCACTTTTGTTTTTGTCTCTACGCAATTCTATACAATGTATCAATTACAGTTTTTGCAATTAATTAGTAACAACGCTTACTATTTTTCAGTTAATTTATTTTCTGCAAAACTAAAATAAATATACATTTTCCTTTAATTAAATTTTCTTTTAATTTTTTTAATAAATTGTTTAATGGCAAGTTCCCACTGTGGCCACTTACCCGAGATGCTCTGTTATTAGGGTATGTTGTTACAAAATGACAACATGAGTCTTTTTTCCTGTGTAATAACTTTTTCTTTTCTTTTTTTTTTTTAACAGACTTGCAAAATTAAATGTACTCTGAGCACTAAAAACTAACCCCTTTCTCCCATTTCAACCAAATATTCCAAAGAATATTGATTAGGCATTTGCTGTACGTCAGATTTTCAGACCCGCAGATGGGATATCCAAACATAAATAAATACATTTCTAAACTTTCTCTTGCAGATTGTTCAATAAGTGCTGGAGTGACAGTGCAGTTTCACTAATAAGGCTTCAGTTTATCCCAACACATTTACCCTGACAACATCATGTACAAACACAGGGCCACAATGTCCAGATAAGCACAGTCTGCTTAAAAAACAAACAAACAAAAAACACTTCTACTATGAATCACATCTGTTGTCCATCAGTTTTACCCCTTAGTGTCTGTGAAAGAATATCTTGGACAAACCCAGGGACAAAGACATCAAATATTTACAAAGAGCGACATTAAAAATGTATAAGCTTAAACAACCATACGTCTCTCTCGTATTCCTCAGCATGAAATCCTCACAAGAATATTTTCTCAGATTTACGACGTGGACAGTATTTGCTGTTTTCTCTCCTGTCTCATCTCCAGTGCCTTCACAGAAATCAGCCGTGATTTATATCAAACTCTGTCAGAATCCTTTGAAATACTTCAGCAATATGCTACGACTTCAACAATGACAGATACCGATATAATCAACAGTTTGCTGGATGTTTTTTGGCTTCTAATGCAAAATGAAAATTCACTGAATATAATAGCAATCAAAGTATATCAAACGGAATTATAAACATAATTCCTTACAGGTGCGACATCCACATTTCCTATAATCTTTCCACTGTCCAAATTGGGCAACAATGGAGCCGTATGTGAAGGGGTAACATTTGTAACATTTGAAATGCAAATACTGTCCTCTCTCAGGCTTCTACAGAAGTTCTGAATGAAGACCCTAATTAAAGCCTGAGGGACACATGGCAAAACCAACTCTCTCTCTGTGAGACGTCAGACACGAGAATGATGAATAAATTACCATGAGAAGATGGAAAAAAGGGTTCATTTCTCAAAAGTTGAAAAATCTGCACCTGTTTGGGGCCAGATAACAAAAAAACTAGTCTTTTGATGTTCCAGAATTGGATACACTGTAGCAATGGGTTTGATTACCATTCTAATTTAGAATTTTGGGCAGTTTGCGATGACCTAATGACAGGTTTTCCCACTCTGGTATACAATATTAATGGTGAGCGAGCGTTAATAGACATGTTAATGGACCATACGCAGAGCCACACCCTTATATAGATCATATGTTCACTCCTCTAACCAAGATCTCTTCCGTTTCCTCTCGTCCGCTCTTGTTAAGTGATGTTTAAATGGTGAGAAAGAGGTCCACAGCATGAATGTCTCAAAAGCCTGTAGTAATTAGCCTTTTTCTACACTGACATCAAGAATCCACTGAGAAGACTGTCAGTCATCCTCCTACACACTAATATTCCAATATTCACCACAGAAATAACCATTATTAATGTTTCAAAGCTCACTCTTCAACTCTTCAAGGCATCACCCTGTGAAGTATTTGCTCTTGTGGGCTCATTTCTATAGCTGTCCTGAGATGAAGTTTCACTAGTGGAACTGTAAAAGGAGGGTCTAAACATGTCAAGTTGATGCAAGTTAAAGTGCAAATAGCATACTTTTATCTATCGCTGTCTCTTTCTTTCTCTTTCTATCATTCTCTCCTCTTTGTGTAGCAGCGGCGTCTTAGATGTCTTTGTTTAGGGTACAAAGTCAAATCTTTGAGCAAAGTTGAAAGACAGAATGTGGGCGATACTGCCTTTTGAAATTTTGGACCAAACTATAGTAAGTACTAGAGAAACACTCAATATTTCAGACATCCATCTAGCCATCATTTCTTCTTTCCTTCCATCATTTATCTCTCTATATAAGTGCCAAGAGAATTAATAAATAACATGATGTAATCATACTGCTAAATTCAAATTGGCCAGAGACAAACTCGCTCAGTACTTGTTGTTGAAGGCATATATCATACTTGTAAAGGTATTTCAACCGTAAGCTTTATTTTGTTACAGTCGTTTACACATGCTAGTGTGCTAGTGCTAGTGAAAGTAAAAAAAAGTGTTAAAATACACACTGAAAATAAAACTTAACCTTTCATACATAATTTGACAATGTGTTTTATTCATGTCAAATACGTATATTTTGTGTAAACTATACATTTTACTATAGTTACTCTGTTATTCTCGCAGGTCACCAGTCATTATTTTTTTCTGTTTTATGGGAGAAGTGGATGAACTCTGTCTGTGACTGTGTTGATGCATAAACAAACATGAGCCATGGCTCATTCTGACTTAATCAACTAATGTGATCAGTATGCAGCTATTTAAAAGACAAAATACATTACAATCCCGAAATCAGATATTTCACAAACTATGAACCAATTTTTTTTAAAACATTTTTAATTAAAAGAAAACAAATGAAACGGATACATCAGTCTTGTGCTGCTTCATTATATTTTGTTCCCTAAAAAGTTTAAAATAAGCACTTTAACTTAACTACAGCTTAACTAACAGCTTAACTACAAGTTGTTGCAAAATGCCAACATGTTTTGCTGAACAAATTTTAGCAGTTAATAGGCTTTATTGACATCACTATGAATAATCATACAACAAAGTGCATGGCACAGGAACCTAAAAAAAAACACATTGAACAAACTTTGTTCGTTGCCAAGAAAGTTTGTCAATTAAAAAAAAAAAACTGAAAATAAAAACTGAGAAATGATTGTGACAACTAGCCCCGGTCATATATGTCACATTGATGATCACAAACAGCTGCTCACTGCTGTATAATGAAGTATTTGTTTTTATTAATTTTATTTTATTTTTTAAGTAACTTTAATCTTACAAACAGAACAACGGGGTGCTTACATCTGTTACTAATACTATGAAATGTCACCATGTACTCATGCATGACGTGTTCATGCATTTCTTCCTGTTTCCTGTGTGCTTAATGATTATTCAGTTAATCCACCCTCTGTGTATTACAGGTGATTAATGACTAACAAATATGGCACATGTTGACTTTACCTGATAGGTCTGAGTCTTTATGCCAGCATGACAACAACATCTTGAACCCCCAGTCGATACTGTTCTGTGGCAAAAGCTCCGGCGGTTCATCCACCGAGCCAATCAGACTCATGCACTCCGAGTCTGATAACTTAATATGAGTCAATCCGGCACTGTTTATTGATTAGTCCATTTCTACATTTGCTTTTCTGATCATTAATCTAATTTGTTGATAAAGAAAGGGCAGATAAGAGATGGTGATGATGGAAAAGAGGACATTCCACTGAAAACACTGAGAGATGGAAAGATTAAGGGAATTTCAGATGCTCCAGGCATGGCTTAATTAAATACGTGTGGTGAGGGTACAGGTGCACATTAAGAAGGCAAGAGACAAGCCATCTGCTGCTACTGCAAGACATGCCAGGGATGAAATATTCATAAGCCCACAAACACACACATACAAACACTCATGCACTTTAATATGGGCAGACACTGGCTGACAGCCTCACATGCACTTACACACTTGTATAAGCACAGCAGAGTGTATACATATGCATATAAGTCACTCGCACACACTCACATTTTACAAAGCCTCAAACCAATTGGTGTCCTGGGCAAAGTGTGTTTGATTTGTTTATATGCACTTCAGCATAAGTCCCCGCTGTGGCCAGAGCTTTATCTCATTTACATTTTAGTCAACTGCCAAGAATGTGTGCCTCATTTTAGCCTCTTTCAATTACACTCCAGTTGTGACATCAATAAGTTGAACCCCTCCTTCACAGATGACTGAACCTGAATCTACACCTCAAAGGAATTCAGACTGAAAACGCTGATAAAACCTGAACTCGTATAAGCCCGGAAAACAATAATAACCTTATTGGCTGTGTCCTATATCTGAATATCGCTTAAATGTTTGACTGACACTGCTAGATTTGTCTAATGACAAATCAAATGACACTACATATGCATCCCATCCAAAAAAAAAAAAAAAAGATATCATAATTTAGAACTAATCCTGAAGGATCCTAATGGGATTCTTCTCATGATATTTCAACATAACACAATACAAAATAAATAATAAAAAACTTTTAGAAGACAGTTTGATACTTTTTACAGTTTGATAAAAATCCTATCAGGCATTGTATACACATTACATTTTTTAAATAAATAATAATAAAAGAAATACAGAAACGTCTGGAAGACTTCATGACTTGTAATGTGCCTTCTGTCCATCTGATTACATAATCAGCCACTAAATAAACACAATTCCCCAAGGGATAACACACTTCCCAATCGACTTCTGTCCCAACCACAAACTTCCACCCTGATGAGAGCACCATTAGAGGATCCAAATAAGCAGATCCTAGTCAGTATATGCTGCTTGAGGAAAGTACCTTGTGTAATTAGACTGTGAGCAATCTGAAAACCAGCTGTAAGAGGCATTCAACTACATTATACACTGTAAAAATGTTTTTTGTTGTTGTTGTTGTTTTTTTCTGTAGATAAAGATTATTGGAGTGTGTTTTACAAGAACATTTTAGTCATTCAAAATTTCATGTTTAATTCTGATACCGGATGATTCTTTTGTTTTGATTCAATTGTAAATATTTGTGAAATATACTAGAAATTTCTGAGTGAAATTTGTTTTCGCATTATTTGTTTTTCAAAGTCGAGTGGATTTCACTTTGAATACAAATTCAATACTATTAGTTTTTTTTCCCATGTTATTTGCATTTACTAGAGCAAGTGTCCATAGCATTAATTCCATCTTTGAGCTGATTTGATATTTGTTACAGTATCTTGATGCACTTTATGTGGTGCAGTATTTACCTGAACTGTCAAAATGATCTACAACAGTTTCTCTTTATTTTTGTGATTTTGTTTTTGATCTAAGAAAGGCTCAACACCTTATTTATTCCGAAGTATCACAGGAAGTTATAATGAACAGACATGTGTCTGGGGGGATTTGAAAATTAGATTTTGAATGTGACTCATTCCAGCAACAGGAAGAGATTGTATTTTTATTAACTTGCTCCCAGCAGAACAAAATGTGACATGATTCCATCATTCCAGAGCAGGCTTGGCTTTTAATTATCAGACAGCATGTATGTTATTGATTTCAGTAAGGGCATCTGAAACACTCAAAATTGTTTGTTGATTATACATTCCCTTCATTGCTTTTTTTGGGTTAAGGTGCGCATGCACACAGATGGTGACTTTGAAGATGATGCATGGGTGTAGGGCTCTTTACACTCTGTTTATAATTATAAGTTTGTTGCTGAGAGATTTATGCTTTGGTGTGACAGCAGCTGGCAGATTCTCAAAGTCTGACTAATAAAACGTACGAACAGTCTCTGTAAAATATGTGAAACATTTGGAATGGCATACTGTCTGTAAGTTCTCGCAACAAACTCTTACTCATTTAGATATGAATATCATAGGATTCGTTTGCATTGTCAGTTTTAGTTTATTCAACAGTGATCATCATCACTGACTTCTTTACCCCACTACTGAATCTTCAGCATCACAGCAAAAGAAAAACAAATTATGTAAAAGTTGTGAATTCACATTCTCTTTCTTGCCTGTTCTAAAATAAAAAGACTGTACTAATGACTGTACTAATGTACTAACTGTACTAAAAGACTGAAATAATGGCAAGAAATTTCATTGCTGAGTTGTCCACAAGGGCTGCACACGTAAACAAAAATACAATGCTACCATTGTTCAAGTTCAAGTTCAAGTTCAAGTTTTATTTGTCACATACACGACTATACAGAGATTGTATAACCAGCAGTGAAATGTGAGTCAGGTCCGCTCCAAGGACAGTGCAAA
Source organism: Schizothorax lantsangensis (assembly GCA_027422415.1). NCBI lineage: Eukaryota > Metazoa > Chordata > Actinopteri > Cypriniformes > Cyprinidae > Schizothorax > Schizothorax lantsangensis. Next base: position 14,755,126 of record CM049844.1, on the reverse strand, counting down.
TATTGTAGAATACAACACAAGGGAAGTATGCATAAAATAAAATGAATAAAAAATAAGATATAAAGCACAGAATATAAAATATAAAGTATAAAAGAATGTGCATGACAGTATGCTGTAGAATTAAATATTAAGATAAGCATGACTGTACGAGAGACGAATGTGCAAATCATGTAAGCAGGATGCTTAATAACGATTATTTTTAGTGACTTGTGTAGACTTGTGTAATGTAATTTACGAACAAATGAATCTCATGAACTGGTTCTTTTTAGTGAATCAAAAACAGTCCAAAATGAACAAGCCTGTTCTTTTAATGTATTGCCAATTTGAATCACTCTGATGAATCCTTCACTGAAATGAATCAATATCTGATTTATTTAATGAACTGCAAGTTATCTGTATTTTCTGTGATTAAAGATACACATAAATCCGGTTTCATATACAGATATTCATATACAGCATTTAGGATCATTTATACAGTATCTCACAAAAGTGAGTGCACCCCTCACATTTCAGCAATCAATTTAGTATATCTTTTCAAGGGACAATACTATAGAAATGAAACTTGGATATATTTTAGAGTAGTCAATGTGCAACTTGTATAGCAGTAAAGATTTACTGTCCTCTGAAAATAACTCATACAGCCATTATTGTCAAAAAAGCTGGCAACAAAACTGAGTACACCCTAAGTGATAACAGCTATACATCGTTTAACCATGCAAAGTCACATGTCCTATTAATCATGTTCATGTTTTTGTCTGCTTGACAGGACCATACAAATTTGTGTATCTTGTTTTAGAGCAGTTAAAATTTGGTTCTTTGAGTACAATTCTCTCATACTGACCACTGGATGTTCAACAAGGCACCTCATGGCAAAGAACTCTCTGAGGATTTGAGAATTAGAATTGTTGCTCTCCACAAAGATGGTCGAGGCTATAAGAAGTTCGGTAACAGCCTGGAACTGAGTTACAGTACAGTGGCCAGGGTCATACAGAGGTTTTCCAAGACGGGTTTCACTCAGAACAGGCCTCGCAAGGGTCGATCAAAGAAGTTGAGTCCTTGTGCTGTGCGTCAGGTGCAGAAGCTGGCTTCAAAAAACAGACACATGAGTGCTGCCAGCATTGCTTTAGAGGTTGCAGAAGTGGAAGGTCAGCTTGTCAGTGCTCAGACCATACGCCACACACTGCAACAAGTCGGTTTGCATGGCCGTCGTCCCAGAAGGAAGCAAACAGTTTGCTAAAGACTACCTGGCCAAGAGCATGAATTACTGGAACCATGTCCTGTGGTCTGATGAGTCTAAGGTAAACTTGTTTGACTCAGATGGTTTCCAGCATGTGTGGTGACGCCCTGGTGAGGAGTACCAAGAAAATTGTGCCTTGCCTACAGTCAAGCATGGTGGTGGTAGCATCATGGTCTGGGGCTGCATGAGTACTGCTGGTACTGGGGAGCTGCGGTTCATTGAGGGAAACATGGATTCCAACATGTACTGTGACATTCTGAAGCAGAAGATGATGCCCTCCCTTCAGAAACTGTTTTCCAACATAACAACCACCTCAAACACACCACCAAGATGACAACTGCCTTGCTGCTGAAGGTGAAGGTGATGGTGATGGAGTGGCCAAGTATGTCTCCAGACCTGAAACCTATTGAGCACGTGTGGGGCATCCTCAAGCAGAAGGTGGAGAAGCACCATGTGTCTAACTACCAAAAGCTCCGTGATGTCATTATGGAGGAGTGGAAGAGGATGCCAGCAACAACCTGTGCATCTCTGGTGAATTCCATGCCCAGGAGGATTAAGGCAGTGCTAGATAACAATGGTGCCTCTACAAAATATTGACACTTTGGACACAATTTTGACATGTTCACTTAGGGTGTACTCATTTTTTTTGGACAATAATGGTTAAAAGTTGAGTTATATTTAGAGCACAGCAAATTTGTACTTCTATACAAGCTGCACATTGACTACTCTAAAATATATCAAGTTTCATTTGTGCAGTATTGTCCCTTGAGAAATTATACTAAATTTTTTGCTGGAATGTGAGGGGTGTACTCACTTTTGTGAGATACTGTATATGTTTTCATATATGATCCTTTTTAATTTTGAAACAAATAGGGTTACATTCTGAATCACAAGACAAGACGTGTCATGTTACTAAACATGACAGAATCAGCAACAACAGTATAAATGAAATTGGCAAACAGACCAGCAACTCATATTAATTATTCATGCTTCAGTCTATGCTGGGAAATGGCTACACCATAATCTTTTTTTTTTTCAGTGTAGGCCTATTTGAACTAAAAAATAAAATGCATTAAACCAGCTCACCTGCTGTGCTTGTTGGTTCGACGTCAAACATCTGAGAGAAATGTAAGAAAAAAACCTACTCTGAGATGCATTACTTGTGTTCCTGCAAACCAAACATGCTTACTCTTACCAATCAGCTTACCTTCAGCACTTTCTAGGAAAAGATAGACATGTGAACTCATGAAATAAAGACAATTATGTATGATGTTGATATATAATTGTATGATATTTATCATACAATGTCATACATTAGCAACAGGAGAGCAATGTTTTCAATAATCTCAAACAATCAATTAATACACTTCCCTATACACAGGAAAGCCGTGTGTGATAATGGTAGTCATTCATAATCTACTAAGCACTGCCCTTGATAAAGCACACTATTCAAACACCAAGGGGCCAATTATCCTGAATAAGGGCCTATCACTTGTGTCAACAATGTACAATCGGTTTTGGCATTGACATTTGTTTTGCTAGGTTGCCATTAATAATTGAAGCCTTTTACAGAAGATTATGAACTATTGAATGAGAGAGACAAGAGGTAGGAAAGCAGGAGGTTTTATTTTATGAGGTCTAGTCTATGCACGAAGAGGAAGATGCGAGTATATAGTTGCAATTCCCTGTAAGTCTAAAAAAAAGGTCCCTTGGACAGATGGAAAATCAGACACAAACTGGTTATGGAATGACGTCATTTGATAAATATTTTTAGAGAATTGTTTCAGAGCACTGAAGAACAAAATATTCCATGTTTGTACATTTCTACATTCCTTGAGAGTAATGTACATTAAAATGCTCCATTAAAATGACATTAAAATGTCTAACCCAGACATTTCAGGTTAGCATGGAAATTGTAGTCGCAATTTCCCACAAACTCTTGAAATGTTTTTAGATATTAACTTACTGAGGCGTGTCATACATGCATATTGTTCCGATGTCAACTTCAGTTATTCACTGAAGACTGAAATACAATGAAACTCCATGAACCATCTGCCCATTCCTTCAGAAAACATCCTCATTTCATCTGTCTTGCTCTCTCTTTCCATTTCCCACCAGGAGCACCATCATTCTCTGCCACAAGGTTTTAGAAATACTTTTTTTTTACCTATAACAATCATGCAACATTTTATTCTGCAATCATTTCTTTTTTGGAAGTTGAAGTCAAAATCCGTTTGGCTTAAAATGACCATGACGCTTATGTTTCCTATACCGACCCCCCTATTTTAAAGCAATATCACATCTCTCATGGAGCCCAGATTCATTCATAATTCAGCATATGTCCATTGTATCTTCCTTGCAAATCTGACTCGCTCTCCCCTAAGAGAGCCCCTGGAATGAAGCCATTACTGGGATGGCATTCACACCAGGGATGGGGGTTTCCTTCAATCAGATCAATACGTCATAGAGAATGTAGGGTATGTCTTTCAAGGTATTTTTAAAGCTAAGCATATATATTTTTAATGAAGCTGGCAGACCAATTGATCACTGCAGAAATTGTAGAAATAATGAGTCTCACTAATTGATACTTATAAATAGAAGGATTCATCTCCGGTGAGACTGAATCCAGTGCGCTTCAAGTATAGGCTGAACTTCCTCACATGGCCCGACTCTACAGAGGGTTTCCTGCCTTGAATCACAAATGCAAAGCTACTGTAACTTAGGAAATTCAGATTTTTTAAAATATGGATGAATGATAATTAACAAGAGGAAGACAAAGCTTTCAGACAGTGCAGATAAAAAGTGCAAATCTAAGAGCAGATTGAAGCAGAATGCATGAAGAGCTGAAAAAAGCCTTGTATACCTGTATTGTTTATAGACGGCTGAGGTAAATGAGTTTACTAACCTTGTGTTTTTCTCTTGAGATCTCTGTTAGCTGCTTGTGGACAGATATTGGCATGAGAATGAGTCATGATTTGATCCACTTCACATCCTCCTCTGGAGTTTTCACTCAAGTGTTCCCTTTGTGTATACAGGCGCATCCCTTCATTATTATATCAAAAGCCTGATTAATTGAAAGCCCCTTGGAAACTCTAACACAATTGGCTGTCATTTATTTTATTAAAAACAAGCATCAGCCTCTGATTGTTGCCCAAATCCTACGCAAGCCCTTTAGCTGTCAGGTCAAACTTATTCAAGCTGGGGGGTAATTCATCATAATGACACCGCAATTGTGATTTGGGATTCAACCCTATTCACTGATGGTAATGGGAAAAGTTCAGCTGAGGCGTTAAAGTCGATGTAGTATCTGGAAATTGCACATACTATTACATGGATCTCCTGTCGGGAACTTGTATAGACATTTAATGCTGGTGGTTGGCAGGTTTAGACACATGATTGATTGACTCAAGAGCCAGAAGCATTTTTATTTATTTATTTTTATTAAATTGCTGCTGTTTTTGTGTGCATTCATTCCCCAAATTCAAAGCTATTTCTTGGATCTCCAGATTTAAAAAATATATATACATGTATATATTATAAAGACTATTGTATCTCATTACTTTTGAGCCAAATATACTTATACTGTATATATGAAAGTTAATGTGAAAACTGCAGTGACAGGTAAAAACCTTACTGTATGGTACGGTATTTCTCTTTGTTTTAAGTTTGTGTGATAATACAAAGTTTGTCAAGGCTTTGCCAGAATCTTCCAAAAAAGGGCATGAGAACGTGCAAGACTGTTTGGTTGTGAATATGCAAGATACGATTTTCTACGGCACCGTTTGACTTACGAAATGTATGTTATGCTTATAGTAAGTAGCGCAATCCCTTTCATTAGCCAGAGGCTTCAATCAATATCATTGACTTCCTGCACCTTTTAAAGACAACTTAACACATTTTAACACCTCCTAGGATAATGGTTTTAATTATATTCAGCCAACATCTTAACAATATATAAGATATACAGGTTGAGGGATAAAGAGAATAATCTTTAAATAAATATTCAGACATTGCAGAGAAGGGAAAACCTGTAATGCATTTTGTTTGGGTGGTGGAGCTCAGCATTATTAAATATTCATAGACTGATAGATAGGGATACTTTATGAATCCCCTATGGCAAACTCATGCAACCTCTTAACTGGCTAGAAAAACAAAGAGTAATTTTCATTGCAGAGATTTTGTCATTGTACTAAACTCAAAGAAACTAGCAGAAATTATGAATTTAACCATGGGGAGTTCATAAAAAAAGTCTGTAAAAGGCCAGTGAAGTTTAAACTGCTTTTACGAGCTTTGAGATTTAAAGGCATCAGTGGTGTTTTTGATGTTTTCATTTTTTTTTTTGAGATGGTCCAAAACGTCCAGTCTATTAATGTGTAATATTAACTTTGATTAGTAAAGATGTAAAACGAAATTCTCCCCACTCCGAATCAATACTCTGCCTACCAAAAATACAGCAGATTTACGCAAGCAGCCTCGCAGGGACCCGATTTGATAATTGTCAATCTATCCTCTCGTTAACTTGCTTTTTGCAATGCCACAACCCAGCTGGCTCTTCAGTCCTAATTCATCCTGCTTCAAGTGTTGTTGGCCAAGCTAGAGGTAAATCACGCAATAAAATGTTGCAAAATAGGATGCCGTTTCTTATACAGCACCCTACACAAAGATAATTACAGTGGCGTCATAGTAATGCCGGGGCGTTTCCCATTGTACCAAATTGGTGATTGCAGACAAAAGTTAACTAAATGAGTTTGTTCCCCTTAACAATGCAGATTTCATTATCACAAGCATGTGCTTTAACCATTTAAAAGTTAAAGATGAATGAAACACAGCAGTCATGGAGTATCATTACAAACAAGGAATCCGTAGGGTCCGTAAACAGAAAGGTAATATATTTTTACTCATTTAAATCTCAATGGGTTTGTAATGGTGAGAGAGAGTTGCACATAAAAACATACATTTGTTTAGTTGTGAATTATTTAGTGTTTACCAAAGGACATTGTATATGGTTTATCACTGTGACATCAGGCAGTGTGTTTTATTGTCACATTGAACTAATGTGTAAAGTCTACTTTTACTAATTGGTAAAGTCACCGCGTCACTGCAGCTGCCATTGGAAGCTCTGGTTGCTATTGAAACAGCCACACTGTGTCCCAAGTTGCCTACTTATACTACGCCATTTAAGTACTCTTTTGGTGAAGAAAACGTACACACTTTTAAGTGTGTAGTATAAGAGTAGGCAAGCTTTGGGACATACTATCACGTCATACAATTATGTCTTTAATGGACCTTTAATGGCCACATAGTTACACGCACCCTGTCACTGTAAACTGGCCTGTCAATCGTCTTGTCACAGTTACCATCCTCCACTAATTTAACTTCCCTACTGTATCAGAGAGAAATAAAAGTGGCATGTTGATCTGCCAGCTGCGGGTCTTCATGTGGAGAACTCTGCTCATATTTTTTGCATAATAATGGCCAAACAGCTGTTTATAAAAGTTCACATTGTTGTTGCAGATAAAATATAACACAGATAACATTAAATACATATGTTAAGTACATATGTTTACCATGTTTTAAATGTTGATTATTAGTAACTCAAACGCCTTTAGCACCTCTCTTATAACCGTCAGTCGTGCACATCCGCCATGTTTTTTTTTTAACGCTTTTTATTTGTGTTTGTAATTCTGAACCAAATCCTTCACCAAAGCGTAGTGGATTGTGGGCAATATTAGCCATTAGAGTGTGCAGGAATCCACACTTCAAAAATTTACCAGAAATAGTAGACCATGAGGGACTTTTGACATACTCTTTACAAACATACTATGCTTTGGGACACACTTATTCTGATCTCTATTTAGGATGGATAGTATGAACATTAGGACACAGGGCCAGTGTTCTGAGATGCACATGACTAGACTCGCATTGGCCGGTCTAGCCTGAAAAAAAAAAAGCATTTTAATGCTATTTTAGCGTAAGAAACTAAATTTATGACACAGTTGGTGATTTCAAATATGACATTTAATCTTAAGCTTGGTTAACAGCTTTGGAAAATGTAATGTTTCCTATTCAGTGAGATAGAAGCTGTACTTGCATGACTGAAATAGTTGCCAGATGTGTTTCAAAGATGGCTGTAGCACAATGACTTGCCTTAAAAGGACTTTGACTTTTTTTTGGATAAAAGCATCTGCTGAGTGAATAACTTTCTTTTTGTTTATTAATATCTCCACAGTCCCACTTAAAAACATAAATAGCCCATTAAATGGCTTGAGGAGCACAGTTTTCTTTCTTGCATTAATGTATTCCATGTTGAAGCAGGACATTTGGGAGGGATTTGAAAGGGTTTGTCATAAACTAAAGCCAAAACCCTTTACATTTCACAGCCATTGACATTATGTGCTACTTGTTAATGCTAGTCAGAAGTAGATGTCATTGAGGGAGGGACCTTCTCATTCTATTGAGTATTTGATTGGACAATTCTGAATGAGAGTGCTTGAGTCATCAATATTTTTGGTCCATTTCCACTGAAAGGAAAGAATGTAGATGTTAAATCTGCTAGATGTTAATTTTGTTAACTTTCAGTAGTACTCTAATGTCTACAAAACTCTTTGATTTCATAAGATCTTGCATAAGACATAAGTCTGTAAATTTCGCTTGGTCCTCTCCCTTCACGGCTAACATCTGTAAGTAACATGGACATTTTACTTGGTCTTTTCTGGTCTGAAATGTGGTAATTAAGTGTCATTAATTGACATGCCCCCCCAGTATGTAATTACAGACAGAGAGAGGGACAGCAGCAAAGAGAGAAACAGCTTTAAATTACTCATTCATGTGTGCAGTGGAAAGTTTAGCCGTCTTGTAAGAAGCATAGATTTACATAGGTCATCCTCAATTACTGATCTTTGGTAATGGCGCTGGTTTCATTTCTTTCCAGAAGACTGTGAGGTGAGCACAATTACATCTGCCATTTAACCTCCTATCCCTCGATTTAGAGTTGACTCTGTCATGACAGACACCGATCAGAATAAAACACGATGAGGATCAGTTAATGCGACAGGCAGAATTTCAGCATGGACAGCGGTAATTGTTGCAAACGAGCCCGTTTGGCGAGAGATTGAAGTAATGATTTGCACAGCGCTTTGTTTGACACGACTGATCATGGCAAAACTTTCTGGCAAGACATTCTGATCAATCTATTCTATAACTTAAGGTTGTTTTTTTAAAGAAGTGTCTTGTGCTTACCAAGGCAACATTTGGTTTGGTCAAATATACAGTAAAACAGTGTGCATTGTGAAATTTTATTACAATTTAAAATAACTGTTTTCTATTTTAATATAATTTTACATCTAATTTATTCCTGTGAGTAATCATTTCTGGTTTAACTAAATGTTTATTGCCTTTCCATTAAATAATTTTAGCCATTGTGCCATTTTTGTTGAGAGGAATAAAAATATAACAGGAAATGAAGGGGAAAGAGAGGTGAATGGAAAACATTGCAAGCCAGATTCAAACTTTAGCCACACCTCTGATCGATAAAACCCCTTGAGCCTTGACTCTGTTATGTAAGGTGATGGAAGTGGGAAATAACTCTGGACTAAAAGTTTTGATGAACTTTGCTATAAAAATCTCCTCATCAAACACAGGTTGCGAGTGGATCTCATGTGTGACCATCCTTCTCACCTGGAGTAAAGAAGTCAAGCAAATTGAAGTGCAGGTTGCCTTCACACTACGACGGGCTCCAATCGCACAAACACCTCCCACACGCCAGCCAATCAATTCTCATGCTTCACAGCACCTCCCACGCAAGTGTTCCCACACCGACCACGCAAATGTTACACCCCGATAACCATGAGAGGGAGAGAGAAATGGAGAGAGGGAGAAAGACTGAGAGACAGGTGGACAGACAGAGATGTATTCATTCACAGCTGTTTTCTGTAAAAAAAAAATAAAGTACCCCATGAGTCACCTCATAAAAGCTTTAAAAAAAGATGTCAAATATGAGAAGAGCTACAAAAAGGATGGGATAGACAGCCAAGAATAAGAGAGATGGCAGACGAGATGTACTGCACATTTTTTTCTCATGTTTTTTTGGCCAAGCTTTTCTATGATGAAAGTGTACGAGCACATCAAGGTCCAAGGTACAAAACAGCAAAAAGAAAAAACATAATCTCCAAAATGACAAAACTAACACCATAAAATTATACTTTTATGGTGTTAGCTTTCTCATTTTGAAGCTTAACAGCTTGATAAATTATAGTGAAACCTGGATATTCTTCAGAGAAAATCATGGAGCAACATGAGAGTGAGTAAATGATGACACAGTTTTCATTTTTGGTGAAATATTCCTCAAAGTTCATGCAGGAAACACTAGAGCTGCACAGATCAACTCTGATAACTCTGTCTTCCCATTACTATGCAAATAACAGGGATCAATTGTTATTGATCATGCAGGTTATCTCAAAATGAATCTGTTTGATTTTTTGTCCAACACCACCATTTCCATTCTGCGTACAAGGGTTTATAAAAGCAGTGTGACGGCAGAAGATAAAGAAAGAAGTCTTAGAAGAATGACTTCAAAGAAAGGGGAGAAGAAAACAGATACAGTGAACTAAAAAGAAAATGGCCTTGAGACAGGTGTTTACATCATACTAAGTGTAAAAGTACTGGTGCTGAAACACTTCCATAAAGTTCTATACGTAAAGCTGTAAGTTACATAAAGAGTTATGTAAAGTCTGTTTAAAGATAGCTGCAGCTGTTTTTATCAATGACTCACAACATTTTCTATTACTATTAGATTCAGACACTTGTGTGTCTACTTTGGCCCACACCTGGACAGAGAGTACAGGTGAGGCTGGTGCCATTCACTTACACAGCAAGAGCTGAAATGGCCAGCATATCTAACACGCAGAAATGGCATACAATTACATGTTTGGTTTTTCCACACAGATATGGGTTAAATTAGCTTCCAGACTTTTCCCCTTGACTCTTGATCCTCAGTTGTTGCAGATATTTAAACCAGTTATGCTGGCTTTGTCTGTGTAATTGAGTTTGGATTAAAGTATCGCCAAATTCAGGAATGACAATTAAAACAGTTCAACAGAACAATTTAATAATTAAAATTAAAAAAAGAATTGTAGAACAAATCTGTGATTCTAAGAAAAAGCAGATGCAAAAATAGCATGATGGAATATGTATGCTTAAACACTTTCCATGTGCGTGCATGTTTGTGTAAGTGTGTGAGTGAATGCATGTGTGTGTGTGTGTGTGTGTGCACGTCACAGCTGGGTATATAAGTGCCTCTCTCCCTCCTTCCTGAGAATACCCACTTTCATTCTCCTCCAAGCTCACGAAACAGAATAAGGTAAGAGATCTAGCTATCTATCTATTCTTTAACTTTAGAGTCAAACATTAGAGTAACAGAGATAACTGTAAACGGTGCTTGATAACTTTCCTGTCTTTCTAAAATGATTTACTTAATACTTTTTATCTATATAGACTTAAAATGTCTTTCATCCTTTACACCGTGTTGACAAAAAGTCAAATAAATTTGTTTACTGAATACCGATTTAAATTTAAAGGATTTAAGTAATTAACTTAATTACTTAAATTAAAATTTTGCATAATTAAAACCAAATTAAAATAAGAATCAAAATGTGATATTTATAGTAAAATTAATAATGAAATAAACGGTATATCAGTAAATAATAAATTAAATAAACTAAATGGTATATCAGTAACAATACAAGTAAATATATAAATTTAACATTAATAATAATAAAATAACATTAAATTGTATGGCAGTAAAAACAAACAATATGCACATACATTTAATATTAGAAATAATAAAAATAATAACATTTAAAAAAGAAATGAACATGAAATTTTATGGAAGTAAAAACAAAAAAATATGCACATACATTTAATATTAATAATAATAAAATTTATAATACAATTTAAAAAGAAACTGCATAAAATTGTATGGTAGCAAAAAACTAGGAAGTCTTAGAAAAAGGATTTCTTTTAACATGCTTGCCTCTCTCTGCTCCTCCTCTCGTTCACATTTGCAGGATGAACAGCGGAGTGTGTGTGTGTGTGATCCTGGCTGCGCTTTCAGCCTCCTGTTTGGGTCGGCCCCGCTCCTCTTCCCCTGACACTGATGACAGCCCTCTCCCCTCGCAGCTGGACGCCAGTTTAAGTGGGCACCACCGGGTCGTCCGCTCCACCAGCCTCACCCTCAAACAGCAGCCAGCAGGCGACACAGACCAAGACACCCGTGCCAACATCAGCGAACTGCTGGCCAAACTCATCTCCAAAAAAGGTGAGAGACACTTGAACGACCAACAATGATCCACAATGATCACTGACACTTAATTTCTAGCGATTATCGTCATTTTGATTTCACAGATACTATTTAAACTATACTGAGCTAGACAATGACACCTCCGAATTCAATAATGAAATGCCCTTAACTGAAAATTGAGTGTTTAATCTTATTATTATACATTACTGACACTCTATCCTCCAACTTGATACTGTTAAGTGCTTTGACACAATCTGTATTGTTAAAAGCACTATATAAATAAAGGTGACTTGACTTGACTTGACAATGACAGAAAGAATGACAATGGTCAAAAAATGACAAAAACGGAGCTTCAGCAAATGCTTGGTTTTCTGCACAGTAACCAGGACAGAAACACAGAATGAGTAATAGTGAAACTAACTCATACCGCAGTACAAACTCAAATGGACAACAGGAAGAGCTGGAAGGAGAAGAAGCAGACAAACGATTCATTTCAATCTGCTCTTTCTCTTTGTTTCCATCTCTTCTGCTCTCCCTTTCCTGTTTGACTTTTGTGCTTATTTTTTCTCAGTGTATGTCCTTGTGTATGAACGCAGTGTTTCTTTTGCCTTCATTTGAAAACTAGCCATGAGCTCAGCATTTCCTTTAAAAAAATCCTTTTTTTTTTAAATAAGTGCTAAAAAAATCTAAACTGCAATTTGGCTTATTCTTCACTACACATAAACACAGAAATACTCAATTCAAAAAATAAATAAATAAATAGTGCTACACACATTTAGAGCAAGTTCATTTTTAGGAGAACATCAACAGGAAGGTAAAATAACAAACAAGCAGGTAAAATCATTACATGAAACTACAGGTTTCTGCATAATGAAAGGAAAACCTTTGTCACGCACTGTACAGTAGCTCCAGGTTAGCGTTGCTGGGCATTGACAAACACAAACACAGCCGAGTAAAGCATGTTTATGCCCGAGGTGTACGAGGGGCGGATATTTTTGGGTCAGGTATGCACCATTAAATTGCATAACCACTCATTAGGGCGTCTCCTATTCAAAGGGGATCTAACTATTATCATTCCTAATCGCAGGAACAGGGAATTGCACCTCTGAACATGCAAGCTCAGTGTGACATGACATTTTATTAAACACTAAATTGTAAACAAGGAGCACCTGTAATGTGTGTTTGTGTATGTGGATCAGGTTTTTCATACATTACAGTGACCAAATATTCCCACAAGGACCTAGATTAAAAATTGGGGAGCATTTATGCTCTCCAAAAGAAAAATAGTTTAATAAACAGACAAATAACGTTTAAAATTCGGAAAGGTTTTCTTCAAGAGTTAGATTTAGGTTTGGGGGGCAGATAATATCATTAGCCCAGTATTTAAAAAAAGCCAATGGAATGTCCAAACCATGATAGAACAACAAATGTGTGTGTACGTGATGAAAACATTTAGTGTGTGTGTAGTGGGAACTAACTGATCCCATTATTGAGAGTCCTAGTTTCTCACCGTACTCAGTTTCTCACTAAGGTCAGCTCTCTCTCTCTCTCTCTTTTAATAATTGTGAGTAGGAGGTGCAAGCTTCACACATGTCAGCATGTCACAACAAGTCTACAACTTGTACAAATTTCAAAGAAATTATAGTATGTAGTGTGTTAAAAGTCTCCCATCTGTAGTAAACAGTATCACACCCTTGACAACAGATTGAATGACACCTAACATGTATGTAGCTGAAACGTTGCCCAAACATTGCCACACACAGTAGCATGCCACTCAACTCAATCATTTTTTCCCAATAACATCTATTAAAAATAATTATTATAATTCACAGCAAGTCAAGAGAATCCTGACTGTTTAAATGCCATTTTGACACATCTAATAAAAAGCAAGAGTTCACACTGACATCTTTTTTTTTTTTTTGCCGTTAACATCATCAATCGCTCACTTAAGTGTGATTTATGTTTTAATGGGTGACAGAAAACTGGCTACAGTGCCAGCTTCATTGATATCTTGCCATTTAGAACAAGGTTTTATATAAGAGATGTTAGAAAGTTGCGTCTAAAAGTGATTTATACTGTAAGTGTTTGAATGGAACTAAATCAGAGATGTGTATAAAATCCACTTTTTCTACTTATACATATTTATACCATGTCACTACTAGTTATATATTTAGGATGTTAAGAGATTTTGCATTAACTTCTTTCTTTCTTTTTCTCCTAGGTTCTGTTCGTCGCAACTCCTCCATGAACAACAGAGCAAACAGCATTAACCACCGGATAAAAGATCGGGATTACATGGGCTGGATGGATTTTGGCCGCCGGAGTGCTGAGGAATATGAATACTCATCATAAAATCCATATATATCACCTGGTTCCTCATCTACAAATAAAGAGTATATTTATTACTACTATTGTTATTATTATTCTAATGTACATTTGTTAAGAAACCAGTATAATGCAATATACACATATGCCTAATTTTGCAAAAAAAAGACAAAAAAGTCTCAAAGTATTGTTGTTGTTTTTCAGTCTTGTCATTTTATTTGATTTTATTGTCACATATGCAGTGGTTTTTGCATAAAGAGAACCATTAAGCTGATGTGCTTGTCAGATTCATGAAAATACAGTTTTCAATAAATCAGGTCAGCATTCAACTTTGGCCTTAAATCCTACAGACTCTGGCAGTTTGTCCATCAAAACAGCTCGCAACCACAAGAACTCGTTTTTAATGGAAGAAAGTGCTTGACAAATGGCTTAACAAGACTTTGCGGCTCAAACTGCTTTGTCAGGAAGCCGCTTTGCTTGAAAAGAAAGTGAAAAATCAATAAATGAGTAAATTCATTAATGGAGGAAATGCTTTAAAGGAACATTAAGTGGAGACAGTGGAAATATTTCTGGTTAAAAAAAGACCATTTGAATTATTCATATGCTCTACTAAGACAAAGACAAAGAAAGTGGAAAGAGTTAGAAAAGAGAGGGTAAGGTTTCTTATACTTCAAGGCAGACTCAAGGGATTTACTGAGCTTCATACACTGTCCGAGAGTAAAGATTTCCGTTTGACAGGCACACAGAGACGGAAATAGACTGGAAGACAGACAGATGCAATAGGCCTCTCTATATAATAACAGGCCAACCATCAAGCTGCAGTGGATATGGCATATGTCTTCAGACTGGTCAGCCGCCACATACACGCACGTCACTGTCTGCTATAATTAGGCAATATTTAGATGCCCAAGAGCTGGACAGAACTGTCATATTCAAAACATCACCCTATTCCTCCACTGACTCTTAATAAAGGCAAAGTGGTACTGAGCTGTAATCAAATACTGGCCAATAAGAACGAATTTTAATTGCATCAAACCCTCAATTATAGATCTAATCCAACATCCAAGACATATTCCATCACATTAGACCACCAGTGGATTGGATTCAGCTGGTCATTATTTAGTCAAATGGGAATAAAGTTAATGGAGTCAAGACTGTTGCTGGGCAGGAATAATGGACACTAAGGTAAAACTTTCTCATTGGGCCCATTGGTTAGATTCTTGGTACCTTAGCTTGACTTCTTGCCCTCATTTAAAACGATGAGCAATTGTTTGTTATTTTGTCTGCTTGGATGACGCAAGTCGACGAACCAAAACATGGCTACTTATTTGTGGCCAGAGATTAACATTCTCTGATGGACATCTCATGATATAATTGAGGATTTTTTTTCCCCTAATACTTCTCTTAATGGATTTGCCCCCAAGCCAGTGGAAAAGTCATTGCAGTGCATAAAATAGTCATATATATTTATGAGTCTAATCTAAGAAACATCTTCAAATGATGCCCTACCTGCTGCTACTGTTTGGGCTGATTCATCTTTGTAGGACATCTTTGTGGCTTATGAGAAATACTCATTAATTCCAGTCCTGTTCCCATGCAATTACCATGAAAACCCAGGTATTTTCTTTTTTTTCTTTAGACTCTTAATTTGGAGAGCATGTCTGAAGTAGGCAAGAACTGAAATTAGGTAAGAACTGAAATTAGGTTAGACGCCATCCTGTCTGGAATAACAAATAGCTCCCCTTCACTTTTGTCTTGTACTTCTTCAAACAAACAATACCACAGTTGTGTTATAGGAGAAATGCTACCCATTCACATTTCAAATGAGAGGAAACATTCTGACCGACCAAAACTATGAAACCAAGTCCAAATTATGCATTATAAAAAAAAAAACACAAATACAAATCCAAACAAAAACTCAGAGGGGCATGTTCATTTATTTCAAACACACAACGCGAGAAAATTAACATGTAAACCTGCTTACCTCATTCCTTCGACAATTCTTCACGCCATTTTGGAAAAACGCACCAATTTGCCTCAGTTTAACTTTGCTTAACGGTTGTTTTAACATGTTAAAGGTGCAATAGGAGATCTCGGAAAATGCTAACTTTAGCTTGATAGCACTGAAAGCGAACGCCCCACCCTCCCTGCAATCGCCGTCCAAAGCCACGCCCCTGAACGCAAATCAAATCAAAATCACTTTTTATTGTCACATCATCACAGCACATGTGCCTTGATGAGTGAAATTCTTGAGAGCGTGCTCCAGACAGTGCAGAAACAATTAACATATAGACAGTACCATTACATATTTACAGACTTATACAGATGACAATGTGCAATATACACATACATATACTCAGTACACACAGTGTACTGTTAGACATACTCACAGTTATCAATACACATTATACACCGTATGTACACATTCTACATTATGTACACATATATACACACACATTAATATGCAAAGGTGCAGTAGATTATACATAAGCTGGATATGCAAATGTCATGTATGTGCATTGGATGGTATCCAGTGGTAGCAGATAGATTGTTGTATTAGTGCAGTGTGTACGTGTAGTCCAGTTTGAACTGTGGAGTTAAAGTGCAGTGCGTGGCATATCGTAAAGTGGGAGTGTGCTGTAGGGTGTATTAGTTCTGACTGTTCATTAGCCTGATAGCCTGAGGGAAAAAGCTATCCCTCAGTCGGCTAGTGCGGGATCGGATGCTGCGGAGACGTCTTCCTGAGGGCAGCAGAGAGAACAGTCTGTGGGACAGTCTGCGCACATACGCTCAAAGAGCAGAATACCAGAGACAACATTAAATTACTACAATAGTCCACATCAACGGTTTCCAATTACAGTCCTCGCACCCTCCCCACTCTGCACATTTCATATGTATATCTTATCACATCCGACGGTTGTTCTGTTCGACCGTAAGTCATAAGTGCCCTGCGAAGTGGACATCACCAGATATTCCGCCATGATTCCAGTTCAAAGCGAGCGTATATGTTCCATACAATGGGCATTAAAGTGTGCGAGACGTGAATTTAAATTGTATTTATTTACAGGGGTATATTATGTCACACTTCACACTTCTGTGTGAAGATGCTGCGCAGCGCAATCTGTGAATAAATGTTCCGAAGTGAAATAAACTTCAACGTATTTCCCCTGCTCAGGGTGTAGGGAGCAATGAACACTGTGTAGGGAGCATGTCAATCGGAACACAGTTCATGCACGTAGCTCACTTCTAACGAGCTGGTTATCTGAATCAGGTGTGTTAACTAAGCGAGACATACAGGTAGAGGTAGGAGAAATGCCACTGGAAGTAAGAAGGAAGCACCTGATAGCAAATTACTGGGTTAATTTGCAGGGGCACAATGATTTGCACCCCACAAAAGAAGTGCTGAAGGAAAGTTGGAGGAAAGTGAGGAGTAGAAAGGACAACTTTGGTCATATAGGGAACAAAACAGCAAAAGAACTTGGGGTGATTGATATGAAAATTAGTTCTACGGATAGTACATTCAGTCATGGCTCCATGGAAGATGAAATGTCCAGAGGTAGATTGGCATTTATTAGAGATTAAAAGGAAAGAAGAGAGTGTTGATTTGGTCGGGGTGTTTAATGATCATATTACAGAAGTATATAAAAACTATACTCAAATCTATACAGATGGTACTAAAAACCCAGAGACAGGAATAACAGGAATTGGTGTGGTGGTTCCAGCAAGAGGAATTGAAGTCAATCGAAGAACATCTAACAGTTTAGCAGTATATACAGTGGAGATGGTGGCAATTTTAGTTGCATTACGCTGGGTGGAAAAAACGGAGATAGTCAAAGTCGTAATATGCTCAGACTCAGCGGCAGTCCTAGTAAGTTTAATATCTTTCCATTCAAAAAGTCGACAAGATATACTAAATGAAATTCTTTATTCAGTTACAAGAATAACAAACCAGGGAGGACAAGTTACATTTTTATGGGTCCCAGTGCACATAGGAGTGAAGGGGAATGGAAAAGT